>FXXK01000849.1:150781-313770 GCA_900184695.1 Betula pendula
GTCGAGCGGAGGAAAAGATAGGCAATATTAAAAGCTATACATAGGACTTCCCGTGCCCATCTATGCGTTCATGGAGCGGCAATCCAACTGTCAAAGTGGCCAACCCATGCCTCTTTTCTAACCTAGGCATTGATGTCTTAATAAATTCGAGACTGGAAATCATACGTTTTTTCTATTCAAAATACGTAATAAGATTTTTAAATGACAAAATTTATAGTTTTTTTTTTTAAAAAAAATAATGTTATATTTTTAATATTTTTGTTTAACTCTATCTAATTTTTTATATATAATTTTTTTTTTTTGTAAGAATTTGCTTTTGCATTTGTGGACTTATGTTTGTCTACATATACAAAATTAATGAAATTGGACAAAAATATTAAAAAATGTAGAATTACTTTTTTTTTTAAAAAAAAAAAAATCAAAATCAAAATGCATAATATGATTCAAAATATCAAACTTAATAATGGAAATATTAAAAATAATTATATTAAACGGATGTGTTCTTAGTAATAATATTGTTTATTTTTTAAAATAAAAATAAAACGAAATGTCACTTCTGAAATTTATTGTACATGTTAAGACAATAAAAAAATGTATCATCTCTTAGGAAAGTTTTATATATGTATAAACACAATTAAAAAATTGTCATCTATTTTCAAATTAAAAATATATTCCATATCGATGAACTTATTGAGTAATTTCCATGATTGAAGTAGCTCCGTGCACGCGTATGTACAAATAGTGAGTAAAGGAGCCGCACTGAAATGTGCGTGGGAACAACGACTGTTCCGTGTGAATAGTTCCATTCTTTTCGTTTTTTTTTTTTTGTGTAAATATGTTACAATAATAAAATGTTTGAATTTTATAATATATATTCCACTAGTATTAATCTAAACTCAATTCTAAAACATCAATAATTAAATATATCACTTATAAATAAAAAAAATAAAAATTATTCCTTGCATTTTTATAAAAATAAGGTCCCGCTCAGTACATAAAATAAAATCAGTTCCTTTCTCATTGCCTTCCTTTAAAAAAAGAAAAAGAAAAAGCAAAATGAAAAAAAACATATAAGAGAAAGAGAAATGGTAAGCAAATCCCATATAAATAGGTAATTCCTTTCCCAATGTATGCAGCAGGCTGCTTCCTTCTCTCTCTCTCAGAGAAAAGGTAAAACCGCGTTTGAAACGCAGTGGGAAGACGAAGAAAAATTAACGAAGTTGGGGGGTTTTCCTTCGTCTTTCTTTCCATCGTTATTATTACACGCAGTTCCGATTACGCATTGACCGTTTCTTTTCTATTCCCATTTCGGTTCACTTTCAATGCGAAATCTATCCCTATAACTATCACCCCCTGTTTTTCAATTTTCAAGAAAATCAACAAAGAAAGCCCATTCATTTCCTTCTTGGAAGCGAACTCCATAAATGGTTCAGCTCCGGCTAAGCGCCGCCGTTTTACTAATTCTTGTTTCGCTTTTGTTACCAGCGTTTTGTCTGGGTATCCGGTCGCTTCCGCTTAGAATAATCGACGGTGGGGATGGCTTTGGGCTGGGGCTCGACGGGTTGGCCCGATTCGACGAGGCGCCGGACTACCGTAACGGAGCGGAGTGCCCCGTGTCGAGCAACAAAGAATACGCGTCGTCGTGTGATGCGTCGTTGGTCCACATCGCGATGACTCTGGACTCGGAGTATTTACGTGGCTCCATGGCAGCTGTTCACTCGGTTCTGCGACACGCCTCGTGCCCAGAGCACGTATTCTTCCACTTCATCTCGGCCGAGTTCGACCCGGCGAGCCCACGGGTCCTGACCCAACTCGTCCGATCCACGTTCCCTTCGCTCAACTTCAAGGTCTATATCTTTCGCGAGGACACGGTCATCAACCTCATCTCCTCGTCGATCCGGCAAGCCCTCGAGAACCCGTTGAACTACGCGAGAAATTACTTGGGTGACATTTTGGATCAGTGCGTGGACCGCGTCATCTACCTGGACTCGGACGTCGTCGTGGTCGACGACATTCACAGACTCTGGAGCACCAAACTCACCGGCTCCCGGGTCATCGGGGCGCCCGAGTACTGCCACGCCAACTTCACCAAGTACTTCACGGACTCGTTCTGGTCCGACCCGGTTCTCTCCCGGGTCTTCGCTTCCCGAAGGCCGTGCTATTTCAACACCGGCGTGATGGTGATGGACCTGGTGAGGTGGAGAAATGGTAACTTTAGAAGGAAGATCGAGAATTGGATGGAATTGCAAAGGAAAAGAAGGATCTACGATCTGGGTTCTCTCCCACCCTTCTTGTTAGTGTTCGCCGGGAACGTGGAGCCTATTGATCACCGGTGGAACCAGCACGGTCTCGGCGGCGACAATGTCAAGGGTAGCTGCAGGTCTTTGCACCCTGGTCCCGTCAGCTTGCTGCACTGGAGTGGGAAGGGCAAGCCCTGGGTTCGCCTCGATGCCAAGAAGCCCTGCCCGCTGGACAGTCTTTGGAAGCCGTACGATCTTTACAGAGCAAAAGATCAGACTTCTGGGTTGTCCTCCTCCTCTACGACGTCATCTCCGGCAATGGTTGGGTATTCGGGTTACTAGTTCTGATTCTTTGGTACATTGTTCAGAGAATTCTTTGATAGCCGTGTACAGATTGGTTTAGAGGGGTTTGGGGAAGGGGATTGATGGGATTCCGTTGAGTTTTCCAATTTTTTCTACATTCTTTTTTATTTCTTGGTTCCATCTCTTTTTTTATTTTTTTTATTTTACTTTTTGATTAAATTCTTGTCTTTACATCTAAGATTTCGATTCCTTTTCTTGGGGTTCCAATTCTTTGGAACAATTTTGCTGGGTTGATTTCTTTGCATGTAAAATGTAATGGGACTCTGGAAAGATTCTGTGGCGGAGGAGAAGAATAATGAATTTCCATATTGATAACATACAGAGGCTCTTCTTTGTTCTTCACTTCTTTGATTCAAGTTTCCAATTTGTTTCATTTAATTCTTGTGTTATTTTTCTGGTTCTGGCTAATCAAGTTTGTAACAGGCTGTGTTTTTGTCGTTTACTTAACTTTTATTACTTTAAAAGAAAAATATTTAAAAAAAAAAATGGAATAGTTGGACAATCGCTTTATCAGTTTATGATTGAATCGATCACAGATTCACAGTGACTCGAAGCTCCTATATGTTTTACAAGCCCATAGGTCCAACGCAAAGATGTTCACGGGGCTTCGTTCTGCCTTGGGGCCCCGCTTTGATAACTATTTTCAACCACTTTGGATACCCATGGCCTTATATTTTGTGCGCCTTCTTTTGTTTTGTAGTGGATGTGGATGTGGATAATATGTAATGTGTGATGTTGGGACCAAGTCAACCAGCTATGTCTCTTTTGTCTTTCAATTTTGCCAGGAAGCTTCGTGCCTGTTCCCTTCTATAGTTCCTATTGAAATGGACAGGCAAATTTCTTTAAGATGACGTGTCATGACATAAGGCAAGCACATTAGAGAAGCTATAATGAGATATGCGAGAAGTATCCCTTTCACCTACCAAGAAATGAAAAATTAAAGGAAAGAATTATTCCTCCCACGGCAGTAGGTTCTAGACTTACTGAACTAGAATTGGAGGCTTTGGAGCATTCACATCTCATTTTCTTTATGTGAGCACAATTTGAATTCAATTTCAATTTCCCCTTAATTACCCTTCCAAATGTCATTATCATGGAGCTATTGTGCAATAGTGTCGGTGAATCGTGAGGGTTAGTGTTGTATAATGGGATCAATTCATTTTCCCAAAATAATTGATAAGTTTTCATTCCGTACCATAACACCCATCATTCATTCGGCCAAAATGATTCAAAATTTATAATGATCCATGGAACAAGATCTTAAGGTGATGATTAGATTTACCATAATTTGTTTGGCGGAATTCGATTCCAATTAGATTCTCTCTGATTTTAGTGAAGTAAGAGATAAATTATTTTATGGTTAGAATTTTATTTTGTTGAATTGGATTTATTTCCCGTGAAATGGAGAGATCCTATGAGGGGGTAAGGCACCTTACTTCCCTGATTTTTGCTTAAATGATGCAAAGCAATCACTCCATTTTGCCTGCATTTGTTGTCATGTTACTTACGCAATCTCATAAATAATGAAAACATCTACTATTTGATAGTAATAGTTTATTTAAAAAACAATAGGATCACAATGTGACAGTTGGCCAATTTATTTTATCGAATTTGGCTTAAATGCAGTAAAAAAAACCAACAACAACAATATATGTGTTACTGTTTTTTCAATAGTTTAGATTTTATTATTCTTATTCTTTTACATGAAAAATTTAGAATTATATCTGGACTGATGAAAAAATTAAACATATACTATAATTTTTTTTACAGCATCTAAGTTAAATCATAATCACCAGCACAAGCAAACATACATTCAAAGAGTAAATAATAAATGTTCCGATAGCATGAGTTGTCACCTTATTCCAAAAGCATAATCACCCTCCAAGGTTTTTTCGAATTCGGCCCACATCTTGACTGTTAATTTGATACGCCTTCTTCAGTATCTCATCAGGAATCCCAGGAATTGTTGTGAATGTGGCTATTGATGTTATCTGGACGCCAGGATTTTGGCTATTGAACCCAGACATGGCTAGCGCCGGGATCTTTTGGTCAGTGTTAAAGAGAAAATGGATTAAACCCTTCGGGAACACAAATGAGTCACCAGGACGCAGTTTTTGTGAATAGAGATGGTAAGAGGTATCTACAAAGCCCACAATGAGCTCACCCTTAAGGCAAGTGGTCACTTCTGAGGCTCGTGGGTGTGCATGCAGTGCGACAATACCATTTTCCTCTATGTCGATTCGGGAGATAGTTATGCCCATTGTGTTGAGCCCAGGCAAATTGACGGTATTGGCCATTGTGGTATTAGACCCGAACACGTTGGCGCGTGTATTACCGGGCTTGGATAGAGCAGATGTGGCAAAGTGGGAAGGGGTTGCTTGATTTGGGTCAATGCAGGGTACCCCATTGATGAATAAAGATTGTGGGCTTATGTTATCTGCAACGCAATAATCTTGAAGCGGAATCGGATCAAGTTTTGCTAGGCCCAACAAAAGTGCCGGTCCGAAGATGAATTGGAGCAATGAGGAAGAACAATTGGTTTTCATTGCAAGGAAACAAGAGGTTTTTGGGTTTGGGGATATGACTATTTAACCAGCAAAAGAGTATTAAGTTGTATATATACCGAATGTTGTAGAGTGATGTTTAGTGAGCTTGAAATTTATGTGGGAAAGGTGATTGAGTAGCTTAAGAGCATTAGACAGAAAAAATGCAAGGCAAGTTAAAGGAATGTTATCTAAGCTGAATCCCGCACAAGTTGATGATGCGTCAAGATTGTTTGATTAAGATAATTAAAGCAAATGTAGCTTTTATGCTCGACTTTTTCTGTTCTGTGTGGTCTAATTGACTAGTACAAACTTATTAGCTCATAGAATTTGGGCACGTTTGGTAAATAGGATGATCATTATTTTATGAATAAAAATGAGTATGGATGGAAATATAAAAAGTTGATGGGTATTCCTTTAAGAATGTTATCTAACTCGTGTCTCCTTATTCTTTTGTTTAGTTACAATATATATGTTTTTGAATTGAATCCCAATTTTTAAAATATATATATATATTTTTAAAAAATATTATGAACGTTTATGGATGGCCGACCACCTTAACAGAATACTGAGAGTCAGGGCCGGTTCGATACATTTTGGAGCCAAAGGCAAGAAATTTAAATCAGGCTTATTTTTTAAAAAAAAATTAAAAAAAAATATTAATTTAATATTATATTTTTATTTAAAAATCATTATTTTCGCTTTTTGGAATGCAAAATAACTTATTCAAGTTTTATATTCAAATTTTTGTAACATTCCCTTTTCAATTGATAATATGGTTAATCCATTTAATCTTTCTTGTGACATTGTTGATCTTAAGTAGGATTTTATTAATTTTAATTTTAAAAAATTTCTTTCTGCAGAATAACATGTATTGTCAATAAAATTATATAAACGATACATGCGTTAGGAAAAAAATCAAGTCTTTTTATATAATTTTAATGTGTCAATTGGAGTACTTTCTTTTATTTGTAAAATTTCTTTTAAAATTTGTAGTTCTGAAAATATTTCTAAACCATCAATATCATTAATATTTATTAATTGGGAGCCTTAATTTGAGAATATTGACTATAATTAGTGCCTTCAATATTTTTTTTATGGAATAAATTCTCATTAATATTTATTTATTGGGAGCCTTAATTAGAGAATATTTACTATAATTAGGACCTTAAATTTTTTTTTTATGGAATAAATCTTTATTAATATTTATTAATTAGGGGCCTTAATTATAAAATATTTACTATAATTAAGGCTTTTTTTTTTTTTGGAAAAATATTCATTAATTAGGGGCCTTATTAAATTGGAAGCTTTAGGCAGCCACCTAATCTGCTTAAGGGTTAAACCGCCTATGCTGAGAGTGATGAAAAGCACCCGTAAAAAATGGTGGGCCACCCATAGAATATTTATAAGTTTTTCTTTTTAGCCGAATTTTAACTTTCGGAATAATGAATTATAGACATGCATCTATGAGCTTAAACCTTCGAATTAAAACAGTGCCTTACAGTATGTTATATAAGACCTAACTTAAAAGATTATTTCAAATTTGTATCTTAGAATTCATTTATTTCTTTTGGCCACCCTTTATTAAGGAACGCCGTATGAACTCAACAACAAATCATACGATGTCATTTCTTCCCCGTTATGATATTTCTTTGATGATAATTGTTGAGGGTACAAAGAAGCAAGCGGCCCAACCCAGTGGCCAGCAATGATCACAAACAGTAGCCCAGTGATAATCATCAGATTTGACCCATTTATGCATCCCATGACCGAATTACTTATTTGACCTTTTTATACATTTTGTTTGTATTTTTACAATTTTTTTTTTTAACTGTTTTTGGAGAATCTACTTATTTTTTAATTTTGAGATTCCTCACTTTTTATTTCTTTTGGATCAAAAGCGAAAAAAATTCTTCCTTATAATCCTTTTCTCATATTCAATTAAAAAAAAGAAAAAAAATATTGCTCTATATGCTTTAAATTCAATCTTAACTTGACAGTTTATTGAAAGAAAAATGCTAGTTCTATAATTTTTTTTTTTTACACGTATCTTCATATAATTGAAGAGTATTTTTTAAGTGATTAATATGATTTTAATTACATATCAACACGTGTCGGTAATTTGTAAAAGAAATGTGTAAGCCTTTGTCATAAGCTTAAACTTTTGAATTAAAACAGTGCCTTACATGTTATATAAGAAATCACTTAAAAGATTATTTCAAATTTTTATCTTCCAACCACTGGATTAGGATACATTTATTTCTTTTGGCCACTCTTTATCAAGGAACACCGTATGAACTCAACAACAAATCCTACGATGTCGTTTCTTGCCCGTTATGATATTTCTTTGACGATAATGTTTCCAGATCGTTTTGTTCAACCGATTCCATCGTAGGGTCCAGAGTCCAGACAAGGCTTGAGTAGGCTTTTGATAATTTAATTCAGGGACACCTGTCAGTCACTCTCTCTACTACACAGCTTTTCCAAGTGGGCCTTCCTTACCATCTACTTTCCATGGCTGGTCTGATCAATGCCCTTGCTTTTTGGGGTTTCTTTGAAGCCCTGAATAAGATATCTGAAGGTATTTTCAATTTTTCAGAGAGAGTTGTAACACATTGGTTGTGATGTCTTTGTTTATTCAATGTGCCCACTTTGTTTTGTTGAACCTCCATAACTCTGCTAACCACTCTTAATTCCTCATTGAAGATTTGGTAAATACTACCCCAGCTTTTCTCTTTTACCAATCATACTTTCTTTCTCAAAAAGTTTAACTTTTTATCAAACTGGAAACAGTACAGTTAATCATCTTTGGAATCATGATATGGGTTGTCTCTCTCTTTTTATATAATTGTTTTCTTGTTGTTCATTGGATTTACCAGTTTAGGACCTTCCAGAAGTACGAGAAACAGACAAATTTGTCATTACCGGACAAAGTTGAAAGTGGTAATTGAATAATAGGGGGATAAAAGAAAAGAGAAGAAGAGAAGAACCCAACACATGGACATGTCATCCTTTCCCTACTACTTATTTTCCTGAGCTTTTCCTTACCACTACACTGCTTACATTTTTTAGTGTTTTCTTTTTGTCTCCATTTTGAATGAGCTTATTCTTGGTCTTTTATTGAGATCCAGTGCATTGATGTAATGTCCATGCTCGTTACAGGCCATGGTATACACAGTTCGGGTCTTTGTGTGGTAGCTCTTTGGTAATTCAAACGTGAGTTTTTGAGACTCAGATGGGTGAACCAGTAGTAGATGTTTCCAGAGACGAAGATAAGGTACACCTAAATTATCATCTAATCCTTTAAAATGGGACCCATTTGTTTAATTTGCGAGTTTATTTTATTTGTTTTATGGCTAATTGATTGATTGTCCATCTGCAAATTCCTAAATTCCTTTACTGTTTGTGTTATTGCGAGCTGCCGTTCTGTTTCTTGCTTGAAAATTTGATTGGGTTTTGGTTTTTCTGTTAATATATGAACAGATGGGAGAGAAAGCTGCCTCAAAACCTGACTTGGAAGTGTCGGTTTCATTCGGTAGGTTTGAGAATGATTCACTGTCTTGGGAGAAATGGTCAGCTTTCTCGCCCAATAAGTACTTGGACGAAGTCGAGAAGTTTGCAACACCCGGATCAGTAGCTGAGAAGAAGGCCTACTTCGAAGCTCATTACAAGAAGATTGCTGCTCGCAAAGCTGAGCTGATGGATCAAGCAAATCAAATGGAAAATGATCCGTTGAGGCCAGAGATTCAAAATGGTGGAGATCTGACCGGTTATGTTAGTGGTGCTGGTTCTGAATTTGATATCTCTAATAGCCACAGTCCCACAGAAGAAGTTGTTAAGCAAGAAACCAACTTGATCAGTGAGGTGATTAGCACCCATGAGGCTGATCTGAAGGAGGATGCTGCAATCAGTATAGAAAGTCAAAGGCCATTATCTGAGGGAGTGGAAGAAGAAATGGGTAGCAGAGTAGATAGCCCTGAGTCAAGCAAACTAGAAAAGGCCGTTTTGGTAAAAGAAGAAGAAGAAGAAGAAGAAAAAACTGCTTTGGTTGAATCTCAAGACACGAAGGAAATTTTGCACAATTGGGACAATGCGATAGGAAACGCTCCAAAAGTTAAAGAGGAAAAAGCGAAGTTAGACCATCCAAAGGAATCTAAGAAGGTCGAGTGATTAATTTCTTTAACTGATTGATCTTTATTGTCAAACTTAAATTTATGCTCAGAAACTTTGTTTGGTTGTATCTGGTGGCTCATATTTTTCTTAGTTTTGCCTGTACAGGTTCCTCCAGTGAGTAAGGAGAGAAACGTGACAAGGGTAAAGAAGAAACCAGTATCACCTGTCACTAAAGCATCACATCTTTCTACCCCTAAAGTGTCAAAGCCTACACCAATTTCCACTGCGTTATCTGCGTCACGATCTTCAACAAAGAAGGGAAATGATTCATCCTTACCAAGGAGCAAAAAATTTTCTATTGTTGAAAGCAAGAAAGTTGCTCCTAAGTCTCTGTACATGTCCCTTAGCTTGGATCCTACAAATTCTGATCCAACCTCGCTTACTACCACTCGAAAATCCTTCATTATGGAGAACATGGGGGACAAGGACATTGTCAAACGAGCGTTTAAGACATTTGAAAAAAGTTTCAACCAACTGAAATCTTCTGGTGAAGAGAGATCTTCAGTACCAAATCAGGTTGATCACATTATCTTTAACTAAAAGAAGAGACCTTTTTACTTACCGTTAAGGTAGGGATTGGCTTATCTAACATCGATTTTCATTTTGTTTTCCAAATTTTTGGACTAGGTGCCTGCAAAGGAGACAAGACCAAGGGTTTCCACTTCTATGACTTCGCGAAAAGATAATGGAGGGTAATGTTTTGGCTTCACACTTTTCCTATGATGAATGTATTTACCATTGTATACTGCTGTGCGTGTTTTATGTGTTGTAGTTTTCTGCGTAAATGTTTGTGATACTTGCATTTTAACATTGTTTGGTTCTATATGTTCACTATCGCTGATTCATAATTTATTAGTGTTTGCTTTGAACTTTGTTCTTTTATCTAATCTAAACAAAACAGAACAAGGAGGGTAGTGCAAGTGGAAAAGGTGAAATCCAAAGAGTTTCTCATATTTTATATGTAATTATTAATGTCCAATCATGTTGGTTGTCCAATCTTAACTGTAGGCACAACCACTACCTCACAAGTGCAAGGAGATTTAATTCTATCCATTTTTGTTTCTATGAATCATCTCAATGCCATCATTAAAATTATCCCATTATATGGAGTTATGTTTCATGCAAGTCCAACATGCATCTACATAAAGTGGCTTTTCTTCATATCAATGCACATATGTTTCCTATAAATTGTTGGCCAAAATGAAGTAAGCATAATTTGGATAATAATTCGTCAGTTTGTCCAATCCATTCCAATTCAATAAAGAAAAGATTCTGAAAGAATGCTTTTGAATGCCTCTTACCTTTCTGCAATGCAAACAACCCAAATGTCGTCCTCTGATATGTTTTGCATCAATGAAATTATTAGGGATGGGTTCATTTTTGAAATCTTTGATTTTATTTTTATGGAAAGTTCAATATTTAATTGTTATCCTGGAATAGGTCGCTAAAACCAGGTTGTGTGGATAAAAGAAGTGCTAAGGCAGTCCCTTCTTCTTATGCTTTGAAAAGCGATGAAAGGGCAAAGAAAACAAAGGAGGTACCCCCATCCTCATTGAACCCCCCCACCCCAACCCAAAATATATATATGTTATGCTCACACATAATTTCTTTTGATATCTTAAAGATACAATGTTGTCTTCTACTAACCTCATATCTGGTGATCTCTATTTACCAATTTGATTTTAGTTTTCAAAGAAACTGGAGGAAAAATCAAATGCTAAAGAGGCAGTGAGGACAGGTCTTCAATCAAAATCAAAGGTACACTTTACAATGAGTTCTCTTTAGAAAAGGATATCATTCCCTTTATGTCATCATCTGTTGTACGGCTGCACAGTCTCCTGAATAATATAATTTTAAAAAATGTCCTCAAACATTCACTTTCTGTGAGCAACTGTTACCCTCGTGATTAATCAGAAGAATAACTTTATTCAGTCTACATAAATTGCATGTCTCAACATCCTATGATTGACACAGGAACAAAAAGAGGCAGAGATCAGAAAGTTAAGACAGAGCCTTAATTTCAAAGCCACACCTGTGCCAGGCTTTTATCGGGGACTAAAAATGTCAAGAAACACTTCAGATAAGGTATATCATATCTCTGTCTTTCCTTAAATGTGATCTGTCTTTCCTTTTTCCTTTTCTTTTGTTAGTTTTCCTTTTTCTTTTTTTCTTCATATTTTAGTTTTATTGTTTAGTTTATTTTTTTGGGTGCTTTAATTGAAAAACTTAAGTATTTAATTAAGTCAACTAGCACCAGTTTTGCACTAGTAACTACCAGTGGTGGTAGATCAAGTGGCGAGGTCCATGGCTGTCTTGCTTTGCTGTTTAAAGTATTGTGTCAAGTTGGCTTCACATTAAGTGGGCCACAATAACCATGATAGTTTCTCACTGTTGACCATTTGGTACAACTTCTGTGTTCTTTCCTCCAAAAGTACGATGCATTTGGTTTCAAAAGTTATAGAATCGTAGGCATGGGAGTTATATGAGTTCATAATATTTTCAATCCTTTGGAAACATCACCCATCAGGCCTTGTTAGAAGTGTTCCTTGAGACTGAACAGCTGCAATTTCCTAGAACCATAGAAGAATGGCTTCTATGCAAACTGTTGGTTTTTTTTTTTTTTTTTTCTCTGAACTCAAAATAAATTAATTAGTGATATGTGAGACAAGAAAATGCCCCTTGTTTTATTGTCCCCCTTCTGTGAGAAGCCAAAATGTTAGAAACTAGAAGAAATATTTTATTAGCCCAAAGCTGTGGTACCCCTGATTTTGTGAATTTGGATTGTAAAGGCATTTTGACGCCAAACAAAACTAGAATGGTTTTGACAATGTAGGTTAGTAATTTGAAACTGTGGGTTGAAGTTGTAAGGGAACTCAAGAAGAAACAAAAAATAATGAATAGAGTAAAGAAAAACTCTTGGCGCCCCAAAGAAACAGAGAGTTACTCTGAATATGGTGAAATTTTATTCTCAATTGAAGTACTAAACTAATCCCACAAGTTGGGCTTAAATAGCCAAGGAAAACCAAAATTTACCAAAAACGGCAAAACTCTAATTATTACATAAAATCAAACTGTGAATCAAAATAAATAGTGCCAAAAAACTGGTGAAATTCAGTAATAAAATCCTTACTGAAACGAGAAAAGAAATACTTCCTAAAATGGCAAAAAAAAAAACTTAAAACAGTGGATTTTGGGGTCTTATGTGTGATTATGATTCTTGTAACCAAAATTATGCTGATTTACTGTACATTGCACGATATTGCCCCAATTACGCTTGATTATGTCGATTCTTGTCATTCATGCGCTGATCTTGTCTGTCAAGATATTCCATCGCCCTTAATTTAGTATCTGACAACTCCGCATCTACCGATTCTTTTGCATCACATTTTGAGGTATGGCTTGGTTGGCGCGTGTTCAGATCATGACAAAATAGTATCAAAGCCAACCTGATAAAGTCATGTGGCTTGGCGATACTCTAGCACAACTTGGGTTCTCATAATAAAGGTGTTATGTGAGCATGTGTTGAGTTCCATATAAGGCGTATACTTGGTTGTTCTAGACTATACAAATGAGTATAAATAATTTTATCAATTGTTCCAATCTCTTTAGGGTATCGCATAAATGTGGGTAATGTGTCCTTGGATCTTGACAAAACATTGGGTTTTTAGCCCGTTCGGGCTTTTGTTAGTCCTTTAGGAAATATACAACTTATTAGAAATCATTTTAGCAATACTCAGAAGCAATTCTTCCATGAAGTTCATTCTAGTTAATGTTATCTTTTTTCCGAATGAACGCCCAACCCTAATTAGTCAGATTTTAGTTCCCTGTTATTTAGCCCTTCAAGTCAAGAGTTTTCTGTATGTTCCGTTACTTGGGATCAAGATTAAAAATATGGAAAGCATGATACATCATTTAGAACATCAGCTTTGAGGATTGTTTTTTGGAAGGGTGGGGGATAGAATTGTATATGCAATATGAGAACTTCTCTCTGTTTAATGAGTTATGGCTTCATATGTAAAGTTATTATTGTTCTTAATCTTTTCTCCCATGAATCATGTTACTTTGTCAAATTATGCAGGAAGTTTCCAAAAATGAGGTTCATCGGTGAGCAATGTTCTTTGGTTAGGGACTCATACATCACGTTCTAAGAAATACACCTGCTTCAAAAGCTAAATACTTAGGTGGAGACAGAAGATATATTTGAAGGAATCGCTTCTTAGTGTGGGATGAGGTGCAGACTGGATATCTTCCACTGATGAGGTGCAGACTGCATATCTGAATGGCTAGAAGAGACAACCCATATCATCAATCTTGTTGTCTAGGCAGGGCTTGCATATTAATAATGTGCAGGAGATATAGATATAGAAGAGGTTGGGACAGCTGTTATCTTCCACTGACAACTTATTACTCCTCTCTTGCAGTTGCTCTCACAAAACCAAACATAGATAAAGCAAAAGATGAAAATGCTGTGTATAAAGTGTCAAACTGCTAGAAATGCATTAATTCTTGTAGTTGGTTGCCATTCTATTATTCTGGCACTCTTTTGTCAGTTAGTTTGTTGAAAGTACACGATGTTTGATCTTTATTGTATGGACTACATGAACCACTCAAGTTTGATTAAGATTATATATTGCTCATGTTGGTGGAATGACCGAACTTTCTGTTGGAATTGCTTGGGTTTTCATTTAAAGTGGGAATCAAAGGCATACTCAATTTATGCTAATCCACATAGACCCAGAAATCTCTGCAAAGAACAGGGTTTTACATGTTTTTGGAATTAGCCGGGAATCATGAAGTAAGAATATGAAGAATAAACTCAGAGAGATGGTGGATACCATCATGACTAAAGGATTTAGACAAGAACTAGTGGAATTAAAAAATACTCAGGCTCTTCTGGCGGTAGAGGAAGCTTAGAAGTTATCTACTTTCCTGAATGTTATTTTGGAAGGGAATTCGCTTACGACTATTATAGCTCTTTATGCTTCTATTGCATATGGAGAGTGGTTTTCAACTGTTATTTTATTGATATTTTTTATCTTTTTTCTTTTTTTCCATCTTGGTCTGCGACCAAGGTTTTGAGGAGAGTCAACTCCAGTCATACTTAGTTGTCAAATGGATTACTTTTCATCATTGTTATGAAAGTGTTTTCACTTATTTTCCCTTTTTAGTATCTGTAAGAATCAAGAGTGAGAAAGATCCGCATTGAACTTTTTCTCTTTTCCCCAACTTTGCTTATTAAAAATAAATAAATACTTAGGCTATTCAATTTTCACAATTCATATGGTGGAATGACCGAATTTTCTGTTGGAATTGCTTGGGTTTTCATTTAAAGTGGGAATCAAAGGCATACTCAATTTATGCTAATCCCCAGAGACCCAGAAATCTCTGCAAAGAACAGGGCTTTACATGTTTTTGGAATTAGCCGGGAATCATAAAGTAAGAATATGGAGAATAAACTCAGAGAGATGGTGGATACCATCATGACTAAAGGATTTAGACAAGAACTAGCTGCATTAAAAAATACTCAGGCTATTCAATTTTCACAATTCATGTGTTTTGCATTTACTTAATATATACAGTGAACAAAAAATCCTTCTGCTAACCTACACAAGGAAAAAAGAAAAGAAGAAAAGAATCCTGTTGTGATAAAAGCCTAGATCAAAAATCATCTGATTCACTAGAACTACTCCTTGACTTATCTGACATGAAGTTTTCCGGCAAGTTTGGGAATCTGACAGGGCTCCTTGGCGGTGGTGACTTTGGTGATGATGATCCCAAAGTTGCTGCCACCGTCCTCCTCTTCTGCAGGCTTCTCACAATTTCAATGCAGACCTGATCAACCATACTAAGAAAATCTTTAACTATAATGAATAGTTGAAGTGGGGGTGCTCCTTTGTCCTTTGAAGCTCCTGCTTGATAATATTCTGTTGTTTTCTTTACAAGCTCCATTACCCTTGTTTGGTCTTCTCTCAATGCCTTTAGCTCTTCATCTGCTGCTTCAAGAAACCCTTTCATCTCTCTCGCAAACCCTCCTCCTCTATCATTGGCACATTGGGAAACAAGTGCTCGAATTTCTGCTACACGGGCTGTGAGAGCTGAGCTCGTGCTAGCAAAGGTGTCATAATCTATGGTGGCTGCTTTCTTCACATTAGAAAACTCGACACTGAGGCCTCCTACCATTGGCAATCCTAGCAATTTATATTCCTTCTCTCTTTCCTCATTTGTTGTTATACTCTCAACATAACTAGAACTGCCATTACTGCTGCGGCCGTGACCACGGCTGCTGCTGCGGCTCAAGCTACGATTCCTGCTCAAAACACACCGTTTTCCCTCCGACCGGACTACTTCTTCCACGACAAAATGGAGTAAAGTAGTCCTTCCATCGGTGCTTTTAACATCGGAGAGCTTTCGAAGAGCATTGAGGTCGAAGGCTTGGGCATTCCCTCGGGCAGTTCCTGCATTCATGCGATTGCCAGCCTTGAGTGTTGCTTCTAGAAGCTTCATAAAGAGCCCTCGTGTTTTAAGCTCCTTGCAACCCAATTCAAGTGTTTGTATTGATTCCTTAAGGTATAGAATCTCCATATCGTAATTCAATCTGAAAAGCATGGCATTAAGACGAGTAAAAGCTGATGGAACGGCTTTCAGGAGGTGGTAGAGGAAGGATTCAGCAGCAGTTAGTCTTATGAGGTCTCCCTCAAATTCTAGGATTTGGGTTTGTTCTTCTTTGGTTGGGGCAATTCTGGCCAGCTTTTCAAGAGTATCATGAGTGTCAAGGCCGTGGCCGTCGATGAGCGCCTCAACGATTCCTTTGCGAGAGATGGCCAGAGATTTCAGAACAATTGCAATGTTCTGTGACCTTCGAGGATCGAGGATAAATATTTGTGCTGGCGGCGGCGGATTAGAGTTGTGACTGCTTCGATCCACCGAGTTACTGTTGCTTTGAGGCGATTTTTTGTTTGTGGCAACATACCCAAACAGGTGTTCCATCATATCTCCATCAAACCTGAAGTATATATCAAATGGAAATTTTTGAGAATCAGAGGTGATTACTGATTACATACACTTTAATTTAACTCAATCCAAATATGCAAATTAATATTATTACCTGAAAGAACCGCCATCAATTTTGTCCCAAACCATGGAATGATCTGCGTTAGTGTTCACCTTGTCCCAATGCAATGGCTTCATTTTTACCTGACCATTTTCTGCTCCAGATGAAGACTCCCCTGGCTGCTTGTTGTTCCCTAGCATGCCTTTCGGAGGCGCCGGGGCCGGCTTTAACGATGAGTTCAAACTGCCTGTCTTAGGCGGTAGAGGTGGTGGTGTGGGATTTTTCTTCCCAGGGATTAGTGGAGGGGGCGGCGGTGCGGGCCTTTTCGCCGTAGAAACTGCCAAGAACGCCCGTGGGGGTGGGGGTGGGGGTGGTGGTGGTGGTGTTGGTGGTGGGGAAGAAGGAGGGGTAGGAGTTGATGGGATAGTTAATGGCTCTGGCTTCTCAAATTCTGGCAGAACTTTAGCATGAGAAGTTGAAGACCTCCCTCGGAGCAGAGGAACTTCTTGTATAGGCTCAGACTTATTCCTTCGCCGATCTTCTTGTTCTTGCTCTTCTTTTTTATGCAATACGTCTTTACGGAAAGTACTCTTCCTGGAGTTTTTCCCTTCAAGCTTCCTCCAATAAAGCACGTCCAAACCATTTTCATCAACAATGAACCCCTTAAGATCCCCATCAACCCGTGCAAACTCATTGCGTGGCTCTGCAGGCCCACCTTCATCACTAGAATCTGTACTGCCTTGCGTTTTTCTGCGTCTTGCAGCAAAAACCCTTTGGACCAAAAAGAAGAGCAGCCCGGAAACAACCAGAGTGCCGGCTGCGGTGGCAGCCACTGCCTTTGCAATCTTCCCTGTCGTCGACGACTTTGTTGGTGCCGGTTGTGAATCTTGTGATGAACTTGGCTGTAGAGATGGCTGTTGCGGTTGCGGTGGCTTCACCGGAGGCGATGAAGAAACGATTGGAGGTTGGGGGAGAGAACTCGGCGTCGGTTGAGGAGATGGAGCTTGATCAAACGGATAGAAAGTCTCGATGTTTTGGGGAGAACCGGATAGGCAATGAGAGAGAGGAACCGCAGAAATGAGGACCACAAGGAATAGGTGCAGAAGGAGCCATGGCTGAAACACCACAGCCATATTTTTTTTCTGATTGTTTTGCAAAAGATTCATGAAACTAAATTCGTTCTATTTTTCTGTATTTATGCATTGGAGGTTTATATCCGTTGGCGTGTGCATTCGGAATTTTTGTTGCTGACAATTTCCGAGAAACGATAGTTTGTTGCGATCCCATATATTCTTTCCCCTGTTTTTGCAGTGTCAAATAACTAAAATACCCTTCTGTTATGATTACGCTAATATCGAGATTTTACCATCTCAAATCGCGGCTTGATTAGTAAATTGTCTCCTGTATTAAAATAAATAAATTGTACAATATATATATAAATGGTTAAATGTACCAAAACAAACTTTCGACGGACAATTCTCTTCATTTTAATTTTTTTTTTTTAATATTGCCACCTTTTTTTTTACAATCTAATAAATGACATGACATATAAACTGTTTAATAATAATAATAAAGTCTGTTGAAGGAGTGGTTGACTCTGTCAAACAATAATCGTAGAAGTGGTACGTTGCCAACTTGCCGTAGTCAAATAATAAGCAAACCAACAAAAGTCAAAGGAAGACTTCATCAATTTTTTTTAAAAAAAAATTGTGTTTTTTGTCTCCTACGTAGTGATTGTAGTTGAAAGTTTCTTCTTGGAATGCGGACACGTACTAAAAAACTTGAGAGATAATACAGAAAATAATCCATTTTCCTATGGGAATTAAAGTACATGTAATGTGGACCTCTTCAGGGGCGCACAAAAATAGTCGCTCACCCAATTGTTTCTGGAGAAGTTAGGCTCCTGCAGTGACGCCATTTTTCTTTTTCTTTGTTGGTGGCTTGCTACCGGAAGGCACGACTTCATCTACGAGTGTAGTGGTTGAGAAAAAGCTTTCTTCGGATCCGGTCATGGCGTCCCTCTGCAACTTAGATAAACTAAGTCAAAACAAAATGCACTGGACTTGGTAAATTACACCGTCAAACTAAAACAATAAAATCTTTTCATATATCATTTTAAAAATCGGGTTCAGGTTTTGACAATTATGAAGCGATACGTAGGGAAGATGAAGATACATTAGGAATAATAGATGATTGTATAAGAAATCTTCTGAAGATAGTATTATTCAAACGGAAACGGGTTACTATTATGATTAGTAGTAATTATCGTTAAGGCCGAAAATACTGTGACGATATTTTGAAAGGATCTTCAAAAATAGGTTGTGATTTTCCAAAAAAAGAAACCACACCAAAATAAAAAGTTTAAATGGAAACCACCAACAAAAAAAAAATAATAATTTGAAAAAAGCCAGCTAGGAAACTTAGGAGACTTGCCTCTTAAAACCTGCCCGATAAGGAAAAAAGGCCGACAGATTCAAGAATAAAAGAAATAAAATCACTGCATTTGTAGGTGCTCATGCCCTACGATACTTGCCTTACTCAACATACTTACCAACCAAGGACAAAATCATTATCTTACTTACATTTTGCTTATGTTTACATTTTATACTTGGATTTGGCATAGTGCTGTAAATAACAAAAAAATAAAAAATAGAGGAGATCTTCTACAGTTTTTTTTTTAGGGTGGAATTAAATCTAAACCATTTTAAAAAAATACCTATAAAAGATTTTTTTTTTTTGTTTTCAGCGCCTAAGCCAAATCCTTCATATTTATTCTACTTCTCAAATTCAACTTCAACTGGATCATTGAAAGTGCTTCTGCCATGACCACCGACATGCCACTCTGACCTTTATCTTTTTTTCAGGTCTTCAACATCAAAAATTTGACGTGTGTGATCACTATATCAACAAAAATCTTAATTATTATCTTTAATTAAAATAGTTCAACATCTAGATTATCGTGATTCTGTGTTAAGGCATTTAAAAGCATGAGTAAATTTTTGAAAAAGATAGAACAAAAATGACAAATCTTTTAATTTCCAACTTCTAAAATGAATAAAACCTACATCTACTAGTTCTTAAGGCCCAAATACCCCATGCATGATTGCAAGGTAGCAGAAATAAAACAAAGCACCGCATATTAGTTTGTTTTCTTTTTTTTTTTTTAAAAAAAACCGGATATTAGTTAATTGAAACAAAACAATGTGAATAGATCCGAAATTGTTCTCCGTTGGGCCTCACCGGCAAAGAAAGCACAGAGATAGCCGACAGAGAGCCCGCGTATTTCCACACTATGCCGTCCACTTTAGGGTCATAGCGGCCTTATAACTATATCAGAGTTAAATATTGTAGGCCCAGCCCATACTCAGAAAGGCAACTCTAGGGTGACTCTTAAGAAGTACAGCCTGGTTCCCAACTCTACGTAAATCCTTCTCAATAAATATGTCTCTTTTTTTTCTTTTTTCCCCTTTTCCCCCCTTCCCCAAGTCCCCTCTTGAATAGAAAAAAAAAAAAAAAAAATGTCTTTTTGTTATTTTTTTCCTCTAGATCTTAACCGGATTGGAAAAATATTTGGTGAGTTGTCACCGTGCTATTCAATTGGAGAAACATTGTTCATACACTAAATGAGAAAAAGCAATCAAAAATCTATAACATTCTCTCTTCTCTCCAATAAAGGATAAAACAATCATTGAAAAATAATATTAAATTAAATTATTAAAGTTGATAACTAAAATAATGAGCTAAGTGTAACTTATAGTAATTTTAAAAAGTGGATAGTTAATATAAAATATATAGAAAATACACATACCCCTTTCAAACTACCACCCAATTGACAATGTTTCTTCAAAACTTTCAATCGTGACAATGTCCACCCAAACTACCAGACAATTGTCAATATCCCCCCAAGGCCAGAAAAAGACAAAAATGACCCTACAAATTGTTCTATAAGCAAAAAATGCCATTTTTTAATTCTATTTTTAAAAAATATTTTTTTTAAATGAAATCTTTATAATTTTGTTTAAATTTTTTTGAATTTGGCAATTGGGTGGTTGTGTTTTTTTTTAAAAAAAAAAAAAAAAATTTTTGTGTTTTATTTTTAATTATTTTTAGTTTTATTTTTTCTAGCCCTTATGAATTCAATATATATATTATATAATTTTTTAAAACAAATTTTTTAAACGAAATCTTTATAATTTTTTTTTAATTTCGAATTTGCCAATTGGGTTGTAGTGTTTTTTTTTTAAATTAATTTTTTTTTAAAAAAAAATAGTTTTAGTTTTTTCTAGCCCTATGAATTGTAGTGTTTTTTTTTAAAATAAAATAAATAATTTTTTTTTTTTAAGAATTTTTATTTTTATTTTATTAAGGGTATTTTCGTCTTTAGGGGGACATTGACAATTGTTTGGTAGTTTATGGGGAACATTGTCAATTGAGTGGTATTGAGGGAGAAATGTGAATTTCCTAAAATATATATATATACGATTTTTTTAACTAAAATATAAAATAAATTTATTGAGCTGGATATGAATGATTTTAGGCTATCTGTATAACACAAAATTTAAACAACTTAAGAGGAGAGTTGTGCAGCCTATCTATTATGGATAACTTAAGATGCAAGACCCACATGCACAAAATAATTATGCCCAGCAACCCCGCTCTTAGACTACCCAATTTTATGTGTTATTTGCAAGATCCTCATCTAATTCTAATTAGGGGTGAGCGAAACCCGACCCTACCAGCGAAACCCACCCGACCCTACCCGCCCCAACCCGAAAATTCGGATTTTTAGGATTTATCGCGGGTTCGGGTTATTTTTTTGCATATCCGCGCGGCCCGGGTCGGGTTGCGGGTTTGTTTTTTGAAAATCGCGGGTACCCGACCCAAACCCGCAATTTGTTATACACTATAAATACCTTTTTATGTGTTGGATTGGATTCCATTATTTATGTGTTGCATTTAATGTATTGCATTTTTTAGATGGGTTGAATTGGATGCTAGTGTTTAGTGACTATAGTGTCTTTATTTTTGAATCTTTTCATCTTTTATGAAATTTTGAATTTAATATTAATTTAAATTATTTATATTTTGAATTTTGCTTTTGATGTCATTTATTAATCATTGAATATGATTTTATGTCCTTTTTTATATTTTATAGTTGATCGCCTTTATACATATATTTATTAGTATTATTATTTAAATGATATTGATTTGATGAATGTGATTTTAGGTCTATTTTTAAAAAAAATGGGTTTAGGTTTTTTTCATTTCATGGTACAAATAAAAAATTGGGCAAAAAATTGTATATTTGAAAATTGGGCAAAAAATTAAACTTTATCCAGCAAAAATAAGTTTAGAGCACTTTTTTGACAAAAAAAACCTAATTAAAATTAACTCAATTTGAGCCCAAAGCCTAATAAGAATTCGGGTTTAAACCCGACCCGCACGCAAGCCCGCTCCACCCCACAAACCCGAAACCCGTCGGGTTGCAATGGAAACATGTGGGTTGCGGGTTGAATTTTTTCAAACCCGCACCTCGCGGATCGGGTTTTGGATACCCGCGAAACCCGACCCAAACCGACCCATGCTCACCTCTAATTCTAACAAGGAAAAAGTTTATGCTATTTTTTGTTTTTGTTTCCAACCACTCATGCAATGTTGTGCTTAGGGCTATACATGTGGACGTAGTTATTGCCTATAACTGTATCTGCAACTGCATTATGCAATTATCACTTTTAAGTAATTGCATTAGTATGCCTAGGTGTGCGATTACTGATCACCTATTAGTTAATGAGCCGTTTAAGCCTTCTTTGAACTTTCTTTTAAGGCACCAAAATAACATCATTTTAGTAGATTCGTGAATTTGTTACATACACACACTATATATATATATATATAAAAGTATGCAGATGATTCGTCTATCGTAAAATCACTAACCTCATTTACATGTTTTTACCCAAATAATAATTAGTTAAGATTAATAATCTCCGGTTTGTGGCTGTAATTATGCTCTCTCTATATGTGAGAAACTATGCTGTGAAAGCAATCGTACTTGGTGTGCGTTCAGAAACTTTTAGGTAACATGCAGAATATGGGTGTATTTGACTCAATCGCACCTCTTTTTGTTTTACTTAAAGGGTGAGCTTAGATCAAATAGGCCATATTCCGAGCAAATAAGCACTTAAATAATACAATTCGAGTGTAGCATCTTCTTTCTCATTTCGAGGAAAAGAAAACAACCCAATTGACCAACCATATCAAAGACCTTCCATCCCGGAGAATCACTAGGCATAAAGGAATAGAACCCCCCAAATATTAGGCCCAGCCCATCCTTCTTAGGAGTCGCCATAGAGTTGCCTAACACCTTCTGAATTTTTTCTTTTTTTTTTTAATAAAGATTGACAACGTCAGTATTATAATATAAAAATTTAAAAGGCAACAATGCAACGCATTTATAGCCCACTAGCTCCATCATTTTGGTCCATGTGCTTAGAGCATTCTCATCCGGCTCCCTAACTATAGGGATATCCTTATAGTAGGGAGCCAAAATAGATTTTTGACCATTTTATTGTTCACATCCGGCTCCCTACTTTGAGGAAAAAAGTAGGGAGCATGAAATGGCCCCTACTCCCTAAGCTCTGGTCTTTTTTATAATAAAATATTAGTTTCTCTCTCATACTTTTTAATTTTATTTGTTTTTCCCTTTTAGAGAAAGAATTAAATTTTTTTAAAAATATTAATATTTAAATGAAAAAGTCAAAGTGAGTATCTAAAGTAGGGAGCCGGATGTAGATGTTTAAAAAAAGTGGATCTCTAAAGTAAGGAAAACTGATTTTACTCCCTACTTTAAGGATAAAAATAGAGAGCCGGATGAGAATGCTCTTATTAACAATACATATAAATATATAAAAAAACAATATATCTAAATAGGTCCAGCCCATAACCACAAAGGCAAATTTGATTATGTTATTGCTAGTCAACTATACGTTGACTCGTGAGAAAGTACTGACGAATTAAGGAGTACTAGCTGGCAGCCCAAACCCAGGTGCTACAAGATGAGCATCTCCTATAGGGGATGCTTGGTTCAATTCAAGCATATCCAACTCTCTTTGTGTTTTTTTTTTAAAAAAAAAAAAAAAAAAATTTAAATTTTTTTTACATTTGAATTGGATAGGAGAGTTGAAAAAGTAAACTTTTCCTCTCCTATAATAAGAGTGTTTGAATCTTTATTTTGTTTTATATTTTTTTACTGATTTTATTTCAAATTTTGTTTAGATAAGAATCGGACCAATTATCTATCTTTTTCGTAAAGAGGCACTTTTGGTCACTTGTGTACCGATGAAACCAAACCATTTTTTTAAAAAAAAAAATTAAAATAACAATAAGAAACTTTCTACGCATAATTAATCATAATCATAAGATTAATATTATATTAACACTCACGTAAATCCTGAACATTTGAATTGTTCCATTCCCAAATACTAAGACAGTTAGAACACTCAATTGAATTGTTTAACATTTTAGTTAATTTATTCAATTAACTTAAATAATAAAAATTTAACAATAACTAATCAACTAACTATTAACATGTACTTTACGAAAAAAAACAATTATGTTATTTAATTAATTTAAAGAACAAATAAAATTATTTGGGTAGCTTGTGAACAAACTTAAGATTCAAAAAAAGAAAAAGAAAAAAGAAATGAGCTTAAAAAATATTACTTAGCTCGGCGTGCGAAATGATCAAGCTCAAAGCAGAACTCATATTCAAAACAAAATAAAATCAACAAAACTTAACATTCAATACTTGCCCCATTACAACCCTACCTCTAGGGTGTACCTAAACCTGCTTCACAAGCCTCAAATGATTTATCTGGCAAAGGCCGCTAAGCCTCCAGAGTGTAGGGCGTGATTGGTTTTTGCCCTTTAGCCAGCAGCCAGCAGGGCACACGCAAGCATGCCACTCCCAAAGAGACAACTAGACAAACCCTACAGTACATCCCAGGCCCACTCCTTCCAGTCCATGCGAAAGGGAACATTTCAAACCATCTTCATTTCAAATCCCATTCGATTATTCCATCTAGCAGACAAGATCTTGCAAATCCATTACCCAATCTCTACAAAATCAATTCAAAATCCCAATATAACATTCTGCACCAGCCTAATTCCAACCCATTTTGCATTATTATTCTTTCTATGCACAAATCAAACGCGTGGCACCTCTCAAAGCCATTTTAAAATTGGCTTCAGGAAAATATTGTTCACACGATTTCCCATTTCCTCTTTAAGAATTAAGGTAAACATCAGCTGGCGACCAAATTTAAATCAAAGGCTTAAATTCATCTTAGACTCTTAGTATAGTACTGAAATCAGTATAGTCACTAAACTCACCCCCTCACGCCAACAAAACAAAACAAATAACGGAAAAACCAAAATGCAACAAAAAACCGTTACACGTAACGGACAATTGCAGTTTTTACCAAAAGAAGGAAAGGGGTAAAAAAAAAAAAAAAGGTAATTGCAGAGATTGCAGGATTTCCAACTGTAGACTGTGAGAGGTGTGAGCGATCTTAATCAATCAAATCGGTGGTGGTCATTTTAAGCCGTCTGATTGGAGAATCTAAAGGTGTGAGAATAGACGGTGGCGATGACGACGATGTAGGCGACCGTGATGGCGATTCTGATGAAGAAGATGATGGTGATGATGAAATGGACGGTTCTGATGAACTAAGATCGCAACATTCTTGTAGCTTTCTCTTGTTGATCCCTCCTCTATTCTCACTTCCAACTCCATCCTCTCTCATCATGTAATCCTTCAACCGCTTGACGTCCGACAACTTCACCGGCTTTACTATGAAATCCTCTGCCCCTTCCTCCAAACATCTATACCATACAAATTTTTTAAATTAAAAAACAAAATCAATTGCCATTCTCTAACTAGTAAATATCCTTCACTAATTATTATTATTATTATTTTTTGTTTTGTCTTTAATTCAAGTACCTGTCAATACGCGCTAAGACGTTCTCAGAGGACATAATCACCACCGGGATCTCTCTGAATGTAGAGGATTCCTGTTCCAACAACAGGATCGAATTACATTTAAGAAGAATTGGTTAAATTTCTGCGTAGAAAGTGAATTATATGAAAATTTTCTAACCTTGATTTTTTTGAGCAATTCGTATCCAGTCATTCCAGGCATACAGTAGTCCGTGATGATCAGATCCACCTTCAAGCCCTAAAGGTGACACAGAGCTAAGAATCAGAACCTGGAGTACACAGCACCAAAATCCTATACTGGAAATGAATATTTGGCAATCTAGTTTGTTTGAATTAATCTCATTCGGTTCCAACTCACATCAAAACCAACGGAGGCGCTCTTCTCCTCGTCCAGCCCCAGGAATTGCAGGGCTCTTCTTCCACTATCCACGGCCGTCACTGCACATTCCGACCGTTTTTCCATTCAAAATTCCATGAAACAAACATAACCTATAAGAAAAAGTGAAAATTCTGATCAACAGGCAAACCTTTGAAAGAAGAAATTTTAAGCAACCGCTCAATGACCTTCCGATCAACGAGACTGTCATCAACGGCCAGAACGTGAGCTTCTTCGGAATCACACGGCGAAACATCAAAACGGTCAATCATCCGCCGTGAAACGACAAAGTTACCCTCCATATCCGAGTAAGTAAATATTCACCGAACGTAGACTATTTTTTTTCTTTCTAAATTTTGATTTTCTTGAAGAAGAGCCAAAAGAAACAAAAACAAGGTTCCCCTCTGCCTTTGTGGCTAATCTTCTCTTATACGCTGCAATGTAAATGGTCTACCTGTAAGGTCTCTCTCTCACACACACCCCCTCAATATCTCTCTCTCTATTAGTCCCTTTCTCAAATCCGATCCTTCTCTCTCTAAGAAATCTCAAATCTGCTTTTTTTAATAGGAGCCATAACGCTGAGATTCGATATCCACTTTGGTGCGATCTCCAAATCAAGACCCCCATATCTCGCGATTGTCCTAATCGTATCGCGAGCAGACCCTGACCGATATTTTACGCGACATTTTGGTCAATCTTAGAAACGTGTGCCACAGTGATTGGTTAGGTGGGGGAGTTGACCGCAGGTCAATACAGGACCGCGCCGTCAAATCCGTAGGTGGGAAAAAAAAAAAAATGAGACAGGGCGACAAGAGGAGCTCGGGACCGGCGGCATGAAAAAGAGGGAAGATTTTTACCGCCTTTTGCCGGTGGACATTTACTACGTGATTCGTACAGTCTGACAGGTGAGTTCCCATCTTCCCAAGTCTTTCTTTTCCTTTTCCTTTTCCTTTTCCTTGCAATAAAAACCACAGGCAAGTATCTTTGCAATCTTGTGAGCCTGGCTAACCCCCACCTCCTCATACACGTGCTACCTCGTGCTCCGTATTTTCCTTTTGATTTTCATCAAATATATTGTGATGTCCGTAATCCGTATATATGGTTCAATTATTTCGAATAATTATTAAGGATAAATTAATAAATTATCCGTGAACTTTCGTGACTTCTATGAATTTTCAAAGCAAATTATATTAAAAACAATTGTTCATTAAGAATAATAATTTTTTTCTTAAACATGCAATGCTCCAACAATACTAGATCACGAACTCCTTGACGTCATTCAAATCCTTAAGATCCATTAAATATTAGGTAAAATGTTGCCGTGAGAGTTTAGCTTTTTACGAGATTATTTGCATTCAGTTAACTTATTTTTTATCTACACTTATAAATTTTAAATGTAAATTCAATTTTTTCTACCTTTTATTTTACAAGTGTTAAAAGGATATCAATTTTATTATAAATTCAACTCTAGAGTTCCCATTTAGAAAGTGAAAAAAAATACAATTACAGTATGACACATTTACGAGCAATATATGCTAAGAAGAAGTTGTAGAGATAATATGTGTCAACATGTTTTGGAAATTAAATATTATAATGATTTTTTAAAAAAGCTCCTTAGCTATCATTTAGGCTTGGTTTTTATTAGATCTAAATCCTTAAAAAAATTAACGTACTCTATAAGATGTAATTTCTCAAATATTTACTCAATATAGTTAATGTCGAGTTAATATGTATAATAAATGCTGAGTTGATCAAATTTAAATCATTTAATTTAAAAATAATAATTATGACTAAAAAAATCAACAAAATACAAGAGATCCTTAATCCGATTCTTACTGCCAATAAACAATATTTTAATTATTTACCTTAATAAACTATGCATTTGATTTGAACACGTTATTTAATTGTGGCTCAAGCCTCTCACTTGATTTTAAGGTGAGCCACTTGCCAAAAGAAAAATAAAACAAATCAATTTACTCTTTAATTTGATCGCACACTTTCCACCTAATGATGTGGACACCAACCATATCATTAACAACCTTAATGATAAAGGGCGTGACGAACGCAATTTCCAACCGCGGGATGATATTTTTATCTAATATTTATGTAATAATTTTAAGTAATTTTTAGTATGCGCAGAAAATTGGTGAATCCACTACTCGAGGAGGTGAATGCTACTTCGACTCACCTACGCAACAATTTTTTATTTTTTTAATTTTTTTTGTATACTTACTTAAAAATGTGATTTCAAACTAAATTTTAGAAAAATATATTATATGAAAGTATATTTTTAAAAAATTAAAATTTAAATACATAAATATATATATGTATATATATTTTAAAATCGCATGTAAAAATATACATTTTTAAAAACACATCATCTAAAAAGAAACTACAATTTATTGTTTACATTTTAATAAATCACATTTTAAAATCATATATTTTTAAATTATATTATTTAAAATCGCATACCCCAACGCGTCCAAAATATGGATGGTATAGACATTTTAAGTGAAATTAAGTTCTGCCAGGACAAACACGACAGGGGACCGAATTGAGGAGATTCGGAAGTCCCAAGGAAATCTCGAGGTGGGACCGGGTATTCCTTTTCTGTGCTTGGACTTTTGCTACCCAAAGTTCATACTTTCAGACACTGCAGATCAAATCTGGGATATTTCTCTCGAGTTGTCTTTCCAAGATTGATCTTCCTCTCGTAGTCAGATCACCCGTATCGCCGGTTTAAGGCGATTGGTGTGGACCAGTGGTGAGCTAATCTCACAGCGATTTTGATGGTTGTCATCACAATCACCTCCACAGCCCTGGGATTCCACTTGAACTATACCCAAAAAAGGACCACGTATTTATCTCAAAGCAATCAAACAACTGCACCACTGTTGAATACAGGACCATGACAGCCTCAAATTACGGAGCGTCACGTATTGGATACGGCCTTGTGCATGTGTTGCAAATAAATGACCCAAGTAAATGTGCATTCTTTCGTCGGCAAACCAAAAAAAAAAAAAACTGTATATGTAATATGTTGTATCTTTTAAAACAGTGACATTTGAATAAAATAGATCAGATGCTCTCCTCCCATGTTTATGATCCATATCATATCATTTTGGGATGTCCCATTTGTCTCATTTACCACTTTTTAGGACACAATTTATTCGCATCTTTCTCATATCTTTTTTATTGTACTAATTTTATTTCAAGATTTGGGAGTTTGTTACTTTTCATCCAACATATTTATCTTATTTTTCACTCTTTTTGTTAATGCAATACTGTCAATAAATTTTTTAATTTTAATTTTTTTTTTAACAATAAAAGTATAATAAATGAGTGGCTTAAATCTAACATTTCTCAAAGGTAATAGATGGTATATTCAATACTTTTTCCTATAAAATGTGTGTTTGATCAAATTAGACTATAGTTTGTTTTGGTACGAAATTGACATAATAAAATGGTGGAGAATTGTGAAAGGCAGAGCAGTGGGGGATAGGAATTAAATGCGTATATATTTGTTTGTCAGACTTTTGAACTTAAATTAGGGGTGAGTGCCGATCCCTCAAATCTAAATTGGTCCCAATTTTGATGATAAGAAGCGATTGTGTTGATCAATTTTGATTTGGTTAGTCGATTGGGCCAGCTCAGGCGAATCGCATAGGGTGGTGGGTCGTTTTGAATGATGTTCTCGAACCACCGTTAAAACCTCTTCAATGAGGCACCGAGTCTTGCTCCCTATTGGATGCTGAGGCCGCTTTCATCGTTTTTTTCTTGACGCATGGCAAACCTTACATCTTTATGGCGGTTAAAGAATCAAACAATGCATAAGAGCTTTTAGTTCGACTTGAGGTCGGTGTGATTCGCACGGCCATATGGGACGATAAGTTTCTACCAGAGTAATTATAAAAGTTAATTTATTATTCATTTTGTGTCTATTTTAAATTTATATGGCTTTTAAAATTATTATTTGATCAAAAGTCAATAATAATTTTAAAAGTCACATTAATTTTAAGTATCCACATTATAAACATAGAGTTAATATGTATCATTACTCTTCTTGTAAAAGAATGAGAAAACCACAAAAAAAAAAAAAATCCGGTCGGCCCTTGAAGGTTGGGAAGCCTATGATACTTAGGTTAGTAGAATATTTGAAAGAACAAAGAAAAAAGTAATGGAGATAGTTTTAAAGAAAAGGGGAATACCTAATTTATGGAGATCGTGACCATTTTAATTTGAAGCTCCTTGAAAGTGGTCCTTGAATACTTGCCATATGACGGGCTAGTAGCTTTGCACTAGTTGTTTGTAGGCAAGGGGCTCATAGGCCCTTAGCTCTTCGTGTGAGCAGACCTTTATGTAAGATGGGCTTTAGGCTTTGGGTCATATGCTTATTTATATCCATATCAGTTACCCCACATTCTCTTGGTTGATCTATCTAGTTAGTCGGACATTGAGAATCTTGTTGTTACTCACAATCAGGGTTGTGATATATCAACCGTCAAGTGCCTAGTCAAAACCATAGGTGTTGGGATGCCCAACACAGGGCATAGGTCTTAGCTTCCTAAGCTCGTGACTCTATTCTTGTCATATCATTTCTTGAACTTGTTGAATTATTATTTATTGTCGAATCTTGCATGAAGCAAGGTCTTCATGCCTTTAAGTATGCGAGACAAGGCCGCGTCTTTAGGATTTCAAATCCGGCTTAGTACTTTAAATCTAAAACTACACAAACATTTAGCAAAATCAAGTGGCTGAAGATTTTCCTAATAATTAAAAGCCTAATGTAGAATAATTTCATAATTGGACAAAAAAATCCTCTCACAATGGAAATTGAAACTTGTTAAATAATATTCACCACATAGAAAATCCAACAATGCTAGAAATCAAAGCTCATAACATTATATTCTCCAAAGAAAAATATTAGGCTTACAAAATATTCTACAAAATAACTCTCACAAAGTGACGTGGCGCAATATGATTGAATTTTTTAGACCTTTAATTCATCTCATTCTTAATCATATTGTGCTACATCACTTTATAAAAATTTATTTTTATAAAATATTTTATAAACCTAACATTCATCTTCTCAAAATAAATGCATGAAAAATATATGATTCGCTCTTCAGTAATCTTCTTGGTTTCTACAGCTAAAGCGTATGAAAATGTCATAAAAAGACGTCGGTGTGAAATTGATGATGTCGTATATATGAAATGTTTGTCCAAAAGGCTATAAAGACAATTTTCAATGCAAGTTGCAAATTGACGATGTTAAAGTGAAATCACCAGTAACATCTTTGAAGTACGATTGTTTGGCTATAAGCTTTAGGATGACTGTTTACAGAACATAACCATATAAAACTCACTCACATAAATATACCTACAGGCTACAACTTACTAAGTCAATGTCTTATTTTTGGTTAAAAAAAAAATAATAATAATGATAATAATAATTCTTATTGTTGGTGAGGCGAAATCAATGTTAATGGTAATTTGTGAAGATGCATGCCTCTTACGATTTGGATAATGTCTTTTGATCTTTTTAGTCTCTTTTTATCTTCTTCTTCTTTTGGTATGTGCGCGTGTACGTTTTTATTTTATTTTATTTAAAAAGAAAACACAAATTAAGAGTCAAATCTAATTTATAGGCATATAAAGAATAAAAATATCGCACATAACATCATTCATAAAAGTCTTCAAAATATATGTGGAGAGATTTATTCATTATTGTGTGAAATGCTGACGGAATAACTGTATAATATTTGAGAGTGTCAAAGATGAAAACAAATTCTTTTCATTTCAAAAGAAAAGGAAAGTCGGTCCTTTACTTTTAGGAGAACAAAATTGTCTTTTTAGTTTTTTTAAATAATTTTAATTTTTTGAACAATTTTACTCCTATTATATAAGACCAGCTCTTCATGGATCCTTCTCCGTAAAAGACGGAGTTTACACCTTGTCTTTATTAAAAATAAACTATGAAAAAAAAATGTGTCTTTGTAAAAACCTGTCGGTTGTCACATCTAATTATTATGAAATGTGATAACGTATATTCTTTTTAATTAAATTTTCACCAAAAGTAAATTACTAACTAGATTCTTTATACGAAGATAAAAATCAAAGGAAAAAAAAAAAACCCAAAAAAGATAATTTATTTATTTTTCTTACTTTTGAAAGAAGTTGGTCTAATGTTCTAAAATAAACTATAGATCGGAGTCATGTGATAGATGACTACGTATAAAGATTTCACTAAATACATACATATGTCAAAATGCTAGTGATTAGTGCATTCAAACACCCTTTTATCATATCTCAGAAAGAAAAAAGAAACACCCTTTTATCATGTTTTGTCTGTATCTATAAATCTTCTAATCAATAACAACTGCACACCAAACTGTTGCCTAGAATTCGATAAAAATCAAAAAAGTATTAAGAATTGGTTGACTTTGTAATCATGAAAAGCAAAGCTAAACAAACAAAGCTTATTATAAGGTGACATAAATAAAATAAGAACCAATTTTCACTTTAGTCAAACAGAATCTCAATTTGGGGCACCAAGGATCCCCACAGTTTAATAAAGCGCCGTTCACCTTTTTCATGATTATCAAGAGGCCATTGATAATGTGGGGCCGTAACTTAACGTCGGGTTCAACGGCTGAAGATTTATTTTTTGAAATATTTGGATCCTATAATTTTTATTATAATATTATTATAAATTGATGAGATGATTAAGAGTGAATAGTCAGTTTACTAATTTACTAAATTAGCAAGTCAATTTTTTTTTAATTATTTCACTAATTATAGACTTACATGTATGTTTGTAAATGATTTGTGATAAAATTTGTAAGCTATGTTTGTTAAAAATTTTAATTTTTTGTTATCAAAACAAAAATATTAGTAAACAATCAAAACCACAAAAATAGTTTTTACTTTTATGTCATTTTAAAACACTTTTTTCAAACTAAAGCTTCGTTTGTTTCGGCCTAAAATGTTTTCCATTTGAAAATATTTTCAAGAAAATCATGTTACAATAAAACATTTTTCAGCGTTTGACGTTTACAAAAAATCACAAATACTTTTTATAGTTTCATTCAATCATATTAACCTATAATTTTTTTTTTTCTCACAACATTAAAATATTAATTTTTTAAAAAATTAAAAATTAAAAAATTGAGCTCCGGCGGGGTCTAACAGAGTTTCACAATGGTCCGGCAGAGTTCTAACAGTGGTCCAGCGGAGTTCCGACAATTTGAGAATAAGAAGTTCAAACTCGAAAAATGATTTACGGTTTTAAAAATAGAAATTATTTTACAAAAATTAATTAAGTCTTTTTTTGTCAAACCGAAAAATATTTTTCGTGGACTATTATTGTTGGTCCCACCAAACACTATAAAATACGAAAAATATTTTTCATATATCATTTTACGTCGAAATAAACAAAACATAAAAAAATAAAAAGTATATATGCCACCCTTTTATCCCACATTTATTCCACTTTGCTAATTAATGTGATTTGTCATTCAGTCGTTATTTTTTATTTTTTTTAAACATAGACTAATTCAAGAATTGATTAGTAAAATAAGATAAAAATATAGTGTATAATATTTTTCAAACAAAAAACATATTAACAAACATAATCATAGTAATCTTAACATCACTCTTATTAATTCTTTTAACGGGAAATGGGTATGGCTGATTTTACATGTTACAAACACTAAACCATATATTGGGAGTGCAAGTTATGGCCGACCAATTGAACTAATTGAATGGATCAGATCCGATCATGCATTGAAGGTTCAAATACAATAGCTTAATCATCTTTTTCAACAACTTTAAAGGTTAAAAAAGAAAAGAACAACGACCGTGTGAATGATCCCTCTTTTTTTTTTTTTATAAGATATGGCATCTCCTTTTCTCAAAATGGAGTGTGATTTGGGGCATCTTTTGCATGCTGTTTCTTGTACTAGCAAAACCTACAGGAGCTTTGGATCCCTCTTTACCAGACAGGTAATCAGAACATCTTTCCAAAATTTTCAAACACTATCACTTCAGGACTAGAGGATATGTGGGAGGGTACATCAAAGGATATGCTATAATATTATCGGAATAATAATATTGGTTAAGATCATGAAGAAAATGGGTCGGTTGGATGGCATTGAAAGATGAATATCACTTACCGTTTATATATTCTTTTTAGAGTCATCATTGGATGAATCCAACATTTGTCCTGCTCCCATTGGTTGAAATAATCATTTAGCTAGGCATAGCAGTATCCATTTAGCCTCACATGAAGTTCATGCCATCATGTTGTGCATGATGCATGTGCTAAGCAAATGTAGCCCTAACTTTCCTTGGTGGATTCCATCAGAAGCCAAGAATTTGGATATTGACTCACACAAAAAAAAAAAAAAAAAACACAAACACAAACACCAAAAAGAAGAAGAAAAGATTTTGAATATTGATCCCATCATCTTAGAACGCAAGTCATACATTATGTGTAATGCTAGACTTCGTATCTATTTTATCATGTTTACTTTACACCGTTAATGTAGGATGAACTAAAAGAAGGGAATTTCTTTTTTTTTAATTTTTTTTTTTAACGTGGCAATTCAATCTATGCCACGCCAGCAAATGTGATACAAGAAGTGTGAAGGCAACTCATACATTATTTGTCAAAGCCATCCTTAAGGACCCCCAGTTGACCAAGTAAAGGATTCACGCCTTTGATGAGGATATCAATCACGATGGCATGTGTGTAAAATGTATTTAAAAATACATAGAAGAATCATATGATTTTCTAAAAATATATGTAAAAATTACAGGTATTTTGGGCACATGATAATTATTAGGTTGAGTTGAAATTTTTTTTTTCTAACCAAGCATAGAGGAAAATTATGAATTGGGTAAATTTGTTAATTTGTTTTGTGGGATGTTTTTGTTTTCAGTTTTAAAAAATGTTCGGACGTAACATAAACGTAAAATTAATTTGAGTAATGTTATATACTACGCTTTTATCTCACCCCCATTTTATTGGACTGATCATCAATCCTTGTTAAAAAAAAAAAAATTCAAAGACTGATGGGTATTGTCATATTAACTCAGTGGAATAAAAGTATAGCATGCAACATTTCCATTTCTCTAATAATTTTAAGTATTGTGTTTTGGGTTGTTTGTCAAAATTTTTGTTTTGTAGAGCCAAAACAAAATAAAAAACAAAAACAAACAAAATTTTTAACAGACATGCTCTCCTGTTTTTTTTTTTTTTTTTTTTTTTTTCTATTCATGACATGCTCTCCTGTTAATCTTGAACTTTTGTTACTCTTTTTTTTTTCTTGTATAATGAATATCATTTGCATGCTAACAGCATTCATTTATTTTGGCTAGTCTCTTAGTAAAATATACCAAAAAAAGCTTTTCATCCAACTAGGCACTTTAACTAAAAACTTGACTATCTACTGCTGAGTGAGCACCATTAATTTAACAATGCATCAGTTAAATTAATAAAAAAATTCATTTGATCCTCTTTTTTTTATATGGAATAATGAAAGTAAATAAATAAATAATATTTTAAATGAAATAATAAAAGTGAATAATTAAAATATTGAGTAGGATGTATACGCTTGGAAAAACAAAAAAAAAAACTAAAACAAATATGTTCTTTAACTAAATTTTGGCCGAAACAGAATGCTATAAAAGTAGCACTTAATCCAAAGGTAGGTCTGATTTTTTGAGAAAGTGGTATCTCACCTAGAAATCTCGCAACAGGAACTCCAGCTGCCGACATAACTTCAAAAGGAAAGCGCCCGAAGATTGCTTTCTGTGCTTACCCAGTCACCTTCCATATTCCATTATAAGGTCGCCATGGTTAAAACATGTGTATGAAAGTGAGAGTAACCTCAACCCAATATTCCATTTTTTTGTTGTTGGGGCCCAAATTCTACAGGCTAAATAGGCTGGGTAATAATTTTGGGCTGGTTGTAGGTGGATTTTGACCAGAGTTGGACAGGCCCAAGCTTCTCCATTCTGAAATCTGCACCATTGGAATCGTATAGACAGGCTGACAGCGGCAGAGGGCTGGCTTTGGCTGTGAAGGAAGTGACCCAGGAAGGAATGGAGTGCGCCGGAAAAGGGAAGGGAACGCGGTGTTTAGGCCCACCCAGAAAGCGCTGTGACCGCTGCGGAGCCGTTGCTTATTGCTCCGCCTCTCATCAGGTTCCCAATATGCATAAGCTCTTTTTACTTTAGATTTTATGCGCGTTTCAATTTTTTTTTTTTGTTAATCACGATTCACGTCCTTGTCTGAACTTGGTTGTTCTACAAAACACCCAATTGGATTTCATGCTGTTCTTAACTTTGTTAGTCGTACTTGTTTTAGTGTGTAGCAACAATTGGGTCTGTTTCAGTTTGAGCACAATTGGTGTGTGCTTGAAAAGGAAAATAGTTTCCTAATTAGCGCTAGACTGAAACGGTTTGATGACAGGGTTTATCAGTGTATGCCCAAAAGAGAAGAGTGCCACACTAGGTGTTTGTAAAACTTGTGAAATATGCAGTTCTTGACGATTAGCGCGGCAGTGCCTCGAGTAGGTCTTTGGCCTTTCAGAAGTCATTCTTTGTCCTAAAGTTTGTTTGTTGGTGCAACCTAGTATTTCTCCTGCTTTTAGCCTCCTGGGTAATGCTCGTACGAGGTTTGGAATGTGAGACAGCTGGTTACTATGCTTTTGCTGGACCTTGTGTGCTTACCTAATTCAAATTATTGCCTATATTGACTTATGTGGGATGAAGAATTGCTATGACTTCAATATCTACGTTGAAGATGCAATCAGTCATCTTCAAAGCCTAAAAGGAAATGGTTAAAGGGGCCGCTTGCTTGGGGTTATTATCCTTTCTCAAGTTCTAGCTCCCATTGAGATGAAACCGGTCTCTTGGGCCAGCCCCCGGGCGAAGTTCGCAACTCAATCTAGGCCATGCGGAGAGGGGGTGTGAAGTATGGGCCCCGGGTTTACCTCTTAGGGATGGGTACACGAACCAGCCTTGCTTTGGAAGAATTTCCTGTCATAAAAAGAAATGAACTATATTACACTATCCAACTTCCTGATTTTATTGGGGTGAAAAGTTACTTCAGTATCAATATGACCACTAATGTGATTTAATTACTGGACTGAAACTTTTTGAGATAGAGATTACTTTATAGTGGCTTCATAGGATTATGTACATGTCTTCAACGACTGTCCTGTACTGCCCACAAGCTGCTGTTGACACTTCCCATCATACTTATGGGGCCTTTTATTGTTTTATTCCACCACTGTTCAATGTTTATTTATTTGGGTTGATATTTTATTTTATCTTACAAGACTTTCATATGGTTGCTTACCCAAAAAAAAAAGGAAAAAAATCATATGGGTATCATGATTTTTCTTAATTCTTAAAATTTTATGCTATTGTCTTTTTTCTTTTCTTTGGCTGAAAGCTATGATTCAACTTCTGCCTTTAGATTTTGCACTGGAATGATCATAAAGAAGAGTGCAAAAGATTAGAACAACAAATGAAATGCGCAGATGTCTTGAATGACTTTCCTTTCACATTTTCTCAGGAAGCTACACTTCAGGTAATTATTACACATTGTATTCGTGATATTTTTGACTTTATTTATGTACTTCTTTTGGTCAAATCTGTTAGGTCCTTGAAAAGAAGGAGACTAGATGTTTATTCTTGAGCAAAAGGGGCGTACATCAAGTGGGAATGTGGTTGTATGAATGCTGTTGTGGGGAGTCGGTTACTTCCTCTGATTGTTCTAGGTTATCTATATTTTTTAATCTTTTATATCTGCATCGTGCAGAAAGAAATCTCCACATTATATGGTCATGCTTGTTTTCTTAATTCTGGCCAACATTTTTTTTTTTTCCATTAGCAGGTCAAATGATGTTTGGCATCTTCCAAGAATCTTATGCCCATGTAATGGTATCAGCTTTTGCTTCTGGCTCTTTGTTTTGGAGTAGAAGTTGATGTTTTTGAATTCACAATATGAACATGCAGAGCCTGTATCTCCAATATCAAAGCAGTTAAGTAGTTGGAAAGACTACTATGAGTGGAGGTGCATTCCGCTTCATTCACCTGTTGCTTTGCTTCTTCACTGGGTATGATATTTTGTATTTCAGCCGGTTGAGTTGGAATTTATATCACTCATGTGCAATTATGGCTTTTTTAATTTTGAAAGATCAGTCTACACTATTTCTTATGTGGCAAAGATTCAAACATGCATGAAGAATCAACAACCAAGTATTTTAACTAAATGTGAAGAAAAATGTTCTTTTTGGAATCATTTATTTGTTGGGCTGCTTATGGTTGCTAGGATCCTTCTTGGAATATAATGTTAAAATCTGTGATTTGGATTACAAGCATTTCTCTGTTATATTTCAATCCTTAGTATTGTGGTATATGTTTTGGCTGCTAATTCTGTCTAAAGGTTAAATTCACATCTAACCCCTAAAGATTTATGAATCCAAGCACAATCTTAACTAATTGCTATGTCTTGGATATTGAAATTTTCATTAGAAGCATATACATAAGTGCTTTTTTTTTTTTTTTTTTTCAGCCACTTACGATATATCATGCCACTCAAGCTGTTCTGGGAAGGTCAACTCCTGAAATAAGGGACAAACTTTATATACACTATCTTGGTATGTTGTTGCCTTCAATTGTCCACTCTGCTAGGAGTAAACTTTAATGTTTATCATCTCTTACTATTCTTCTAATATTATGGTTTTATGCTTTAAAAAAAAAAAAATTTATGCTTATGGATGCGAGACTGGGAGCTTTGAGCCAAACCTCCCTATAACTGCTATAAGTCTTACTGTAACAAGGCACTTACTAGAGTTGGGGTGAAAAATGTTCTAATATGATGGTTTTATGCTTATGGACGTGAACCTGGGTTTATAGGAGATGAAATTTATGCCCAACCTCCCTACAACTGCTATAAGTCTTACTGTAACAAGTACGACACTTACTTGAGTAGGGGTAGAAAATGTTTGTTCGTATGTTTTATAAAAACATGTTTATCCTGTGTTAAGCTTATGATTTCTACAAAATGCTGTTGGCATCCTTTGGAACGGTCTTATGTGCCTTTTTGGTAATGACAAGGTGTTTTTTTTTTTTTTTTTTTCTGAGAATAATGACAAGGTGGTTGATCATCTATTATATCATCATTGTTTCACTGAAACTTTTGTTATGTACAGGGCCTGAGAAAGAGCTTTTGCAGCTTGCAGTCTTCGCAGAGTTGCATGCACTTTTTCCTGGTGTGCATGTACATATAGAGCTTGTTGGACCTGCAGTTCCACAAAATAGGTCAGTTATGCACTTCATAATAGATGAATTATGAGGATTCATTTAGTTGAGTAGTAGTTTTTATTAGAACTTCAACCCATGATGATAAATTTAGTTGACAGTTAAAGTGTTCCATTCTGTGTTAACCATTATGATACTAAAAAAACATTATTGAAAAGTACTGTAATACTTAAAAAACATTATTGAAAAGTACTGTGATTCTTGAAAACATTATTGCTAACCATCATTTTTCTTTTTCACTGGGATAAAAATAGGGATGGTGAGAGGATTAATCTTTGCAATTATGCTCATTGCCTTGAGACAGATTGCATTTGCAAATCTTTGAGTGAGAATTTGAGCTGGGATGTACAGACTAGTAGAACGTCAAAAGTGACATTGCAGCTTCGAAGAGGTTTTTATCATGACCGTTATAGGGATATAGCAAAGGTCTTTTTCTTGATCCATCTCTCGATAGACAGACACATACACATACGCCCACACACTCAAACTCATGTTAGATTATGTCTTTTGTACTTAAGTTTTCTGTCTAAATTCTATCACTTAGGCTTTTTTGTCTGCTTGACTCTCCTTTTGGCAGTAATTCCTGACTTATTTAAACAGGATTTCTCTCCTCATTTGGTGATTGCTCCAAATGCTGGCATTGCTGCTTATTCAAGTTGGTTGCCAACAATTGTATGCTTTTCACACTCTAAAAATCTCAGTCTCACTGTTTGTATATATTTGGCTGTGTTAGCTAACCTAACTAGAAGCTGTTACCTTTATCAGTGAACTGAGAACAGAATTAACCTTATATATTTTTTCTTTTCCCTCAATCCTTCTGGTTGCTTGGATGAGCATTTCAGGAGCTAGTAAAGGAGATGAATGTCCCAGTAGTTTTCTCCGATTACTGTGAAGAAGCTTGTCATCTTGGAGCTTGTTGCATAAGCACTGTAACTGGTCATCCTCTCACATTTCCTGTATGTCCATGTTGCTCCATTTTTTTTTTCTTTCTAAGCTACTTGATCAATTGCGTTGAATTTTGCTGCTGAATTTGATTTGATTCCAAATGATGCTTCTGCCTTGTAGATTCAATTAAACCCATTCAGGCAGCCAATGGTGGTTGAAAACAGTGCCCTATTTCTTCCTTGCTATAGTAATTGCTTCCTTTTTGGGATTTGAAATGGTCTTAAACGTCAGTTTGAGGACTGTTCATTGACTTCTTCAGATGGATTTCCGGATCTTGAATCAAACCATCACTCCACCGGGTTATCAATGCATATAAGACATGTTTACTGATGTTGCAGTCCTGAGGTTTCATGAAGGGTTGTTGCAAAAGATCACCATGTGCCTGCCTTACTCTGGTGATGAAGATCAAGAGGCTTGATGCAACCTTATCTATCCAATCAAAAAATAAAATAAAAACAAATATCAAAGGAAGATCTTGGAGTTTCACAACATTCAACATGATTGATATGCGGCCAATGGTTATTTGCCTCTTATCTGTTATTCATACAGAAACTAATGCTATTGCATACAAGTTTAGTGGTTTGGTGAAGCATTTGTCAATTAAGGTGGTCAACTTGCGTGTTTTGGACAAGTCAAACCTGTTCAATCTTCTTTTCTGTCTCTCCTTTTCTAGCTTTTATGCTACACATAGAGCGTTTTTTTCCCACATACTTGACTTTTCAAACTATACCTTTCTTATGTAATACTAATATAAGCTGTCCAAATTTTGAAAGAACAAGTGAATTTGGTCGAATGTGGCGTCGTACGTATAAAATTTGAAAATTATGTTTCCATTTGGTTTAACAGTTTTTTTTTTTTTTAAAAAAAGCATCAATTTTAAAATAACACAATTTTTAAAGGAGAAATAATTAAATACTAAATACTATAATTTTATCTAATATTTATCTAATAAAATTAATGTAACACTTTTAACTAACTCTTGAATTAATTAATTTTTTTTAAAATTTAATGTTAATTTATGGTGTCATGTTAACATTATTAAACAATTGTAAAATAAAAAGATAATATTTTAGCCTTACATTCAAGTATTTGGTACAATTGTAGTTCAACTTTTAAAATAATATGTATTTTTAAATACACGTTTTTTAATTGAGTTTTTTCAAATGCACTTTCAAATGGGATATTTTTTTCAATTTTGTTTAAAAATGCGCCAACAAAATCGCAAGGCACGCCTAGGATAAAAAGGAAACAGAAAAAGAAGATAAAGAGAAAATAGCATTATTGCCTTTGACGTTGAACAAAGAATGAACTTCCCTTTTTCAAAAGAAAAAAAAAAAAGAAAAAAAAGAATGAAACTTCCTCCTCCTTCTAAACTCACAACGACAACAATAACAACGAGAAAAACAAAGACAAGTAGTCCAGCACGAAAAGAGTAGAAGATCAAAAATCCCCAGTCCTTCCCATTCCCCATCCCCAATTCTCAAGCCCTAGGGTTGTCTATTATCCATGTCCCTCCTCCCCCACCAATCCTCCGTATGGCTGTCGCTGATACTGTGCGTTTTGGGGCTAGGATTCGGGTCGGATTTCGGGCACGCTCTCAAGGTGCCTTTTCGTGTCAAGGACGTGCTTCCCGTGCTGCCACGTCAGGTATCGTGGCCTGTGCTGAACAACTTCCACAGCGCCGTGGACTTGTTGCCGGCTTTCGTCGGATCGGTCAGTCCGTTTAACGGCACGGCTGAGTGGAAGGGAGCGTGCTTTTACGGCAACGAGGCTCGCCTCGAGTTCACCGAAGGCGACCGGGACGAGGGCTTGGGAGGCGGCGTTCTCTATCTCAAGGTTAGGATTTTTGGCGATCGTGATTGTTATCGTGTTTTTTACGGTGTTTTATGTGTTGTATTGTATAATTTGGTTGAATAGAGATTGTGAGTTGTAGTTCTTTGCAATTGAGAAACTTGAATTGGATACAGATTCAAGATTGTTTTTTTAGAAAGTTAAATACTTGGGCCAGTTATAAGGCATCTAGTTAACTTGAGAGCATTTGTTTCCTTTAAATAATAATAGAAGTAGAGTAAATAAATCAAGTAGTTGGAATGTTTCGATTCTCATGTTAATTCGGGCTGTTAAATAAGGAAATCTTTGAAATTTGAGTCCTTCTTATTGTTAATCTTATGTTATCAGAGTTAGTTTCTGATTTAGATGGCGTCTTGTATTAATCTTTCCAACTTCCATGTTCTGATTTTGGGCTTCAAAAAAATTATCAAAGTGTGGCATGCAGTAGAGAGATAAGGTGTGTAGCTGAAACGGATTGGTCATTGGCCTAGTGCAAAACCATCTAGTTTGATGTATCACCTATGTTGGGGAGTGACCAAAAACATAATTTCACACTTCAATAGATTGCGCCGCATGTGGCATTAAGTAGGACTATAACTGGTGGTGCTATCAAGTTGAATCAGCTAGTACTAAAAGTTTTAAAGGACCCATGTTTATTTCATTGAAGCCATGTTGATTTTCTTCGGAAAATGCACATCAGAAGTACAGGGAAGTGTTTGGTGGATTGGTTAATCAACCAAGCTCTCAAATTTTTTATTTTTATCTTGGTAGTATGCTAAGGTTCCCTGGATTGACTTTCTGCTCCTTTACAGACATCTGCAGCGCACAGCTGGAGCTGCATGGATCTGTATGTGTTTGCAACGCCTTACAGGATTACATGGGATTACTACTTCTCTGCTAGAGAACATACATTGAAATTTGATTCATGGGAAGAGCATGCAGAGTTGGAATATGTATGCTTGTTTTCTCTGTTGTTTGTTTAGATGTTGTGCTTTTGAGCATCATTGCATAAAGGTGATCTCGTTGACTCTGCTGAGCAGGTTAAGCAGCATGGGATTTCTGTCTTTCTTATGCCATCAGGAATGCTGGGGACCCTGCTTTCTTTGGTGGATGTCTTGCCTTTGTTTTCGAACACTGCATGGGGTCAGAGTGCTAACATAGCTTTTTTGAAGAACCACATGGGTGCCTCATTTGAAAAGCGTCCTCAGCCTTGGCTTTCAACTATAAATCCTGATGATGTTCATTCTGGTGATTTCTTAGCCGTATCAAAGATCCGTGGTCGGTGGGGTGGATTTGAGACATTAGAAAAATGGGTAACCGGTGCTTTTGCTGGTCATACAGCAGTTTGTTTGAAGGATGAAATGGGTAATCTTTGGGTTGGTGAATCTGGGCATGAGAATGAAGAGGTATGACATAAATGACATAATGCATACCACTTAATGTAAGTAAAAATTTGTAAAATGTGTGATTTAGTTCATTCATATATTTTAGCGTTTGGACGCTACTAGAATGTGCTTTTGCTGGTCATACAGCCGTTTGTTTGAAGGATGAAATGGGTAATCTTTGGGTTGGTGAATCCGGGCATGAGAATGAATAGGTATGACATAAATGACATAGCGCATACATTAACCCACTTATTTGAATGGTGTTTGAGTTCATTCATATATTTTAGCATGTGGAAACTTGCTTGTAGATAATTTTTGCTTCAGGAGTACTGTGTTAGGCGGATATCATTCTAATTTTTATCCATTCATTCAATTGTATTTTGGAATTACTAGAGTGGATTTTGGATTTCAACATTATTTTGAGGGTATTCTCCTTTTCTATTTTAGTCACCCAAAGATTGATTTGCCTTTACACCATACTTCTGCTAACTTTGCAGGGTGAAGAAATTATAGTGGTAATTCCATGGGATGAATGGTGGGAGTTGGCACTAAAGGATAGTTCTAATCCACAGATAGCCTTGCTTCCCTTGCATCCGGAGTTGCGTGCAAAATTTAACTCCACGGCAGCATGGGAATATGCTCGGAGCATGGCAGGCAAGCCATATGGCTATCACAACATGATATTTAGTTGGATTGACACTGTGACTGACAACTATCCTCCACCTCTTGATGCTCACTTGGTATGCATCTTCACTAATTATAATATAAATATGCTATATTGAACATCTGTTTCCATGGTGGGTATTGTGTGCTATGAAAATGTTGTTGCACATCCTTGCTAGACAAATGGTTCATATATGGAGTTGTTATTAACTTTTTAAGGCTATTGTGACACGGTGTTTATCTCTGCTTTGGCTTTGTGGTTAATTTATTGCTCTGGTGGTGTTTGTTTTGGTATTTCTGAATGACTGCAATAGTTGAGTTTATGTGTGCATGTCCATATCCTCATATTTGTTAGAGGTGAATATATTGATACAGTACCTTATTGTTATATTCTTTTGTCAACAATTTGATATATGAAAGAGGTGCTTTGCATGATTATCTTCCCATGTTATTGTCAATGTGTCTCTCACGTTCATAGTAGGTATATGTTTTCCGTTTCCCCTGCTACACTTTTCAAAGAAGAAGAATATATTTAACCCATTATTCACCTCTAGTTAAGTTAAGCATGTACTTCATAGGATTGTGCATGAAGAATTTTGCGAGTGGTTTTAAACTGGTTGGTTCTGTTTGCAGGTCATTTCTGTCATGTCTATGTGGAGTAGAATGCAGCCAGCATATGCTGCAAATATGTGGAATGAAGCTCTAAACAAGCGACTAGGGACTGAGGTAGTTGCGTTCATTTGGGTCATTCATTTTACTGTTTAAGGGGATTTATTCAACATTAGTCTCGATTCTATACCATATTGTTTTGCTCCAATTTCAAATAAAAATTAGTCAACCTAGGTGTATGATGCATCATCCAGAAAACTACAAATATAGTATTTAGAGGAAAACTGCTTATAAGCCAATGAGTATCTTGCTTCGAAATGTTGATAGACTGTTTAACATATCTATTATGAGTTCTATCTCCTTATTATGGGGATAATTTGTAATTGGCTTCCATTGCTGTATTTGAAGATCATATTTATGTGTTGTGGAATCTAGTGCTTTGATTCTGCACCAAAGAAGTACGTCTGCAACAGGCAATATATATTTGATATTGATCAAAGATGGATAATGAGCAGTGCCAGTACGGGAGCTTTTTTTTTTTTTCTCAGTAATGTATGTCATTGCCAGTTCATGGATCTCATTAGGAATTAGTGTGCCTTATCTTTTTTTTTTCTTTCCTTGACTGTTGACTAGCTTCCTTATAGTTGAAAAATGCAGAGATGGAATGTCATATTGAAAAAATTTTCCGCTTGTAAAAAGGGTTATTTGATTTTCTAAAGCTGTTGTTCAAGGGGTTTTGAGTACTTGTGTTCTTGGTTTTGTATATATGATATGTTTCAAGTGCCACAGCAAGTTGGTGGTATGAGCATTTTTCTGAAACTGGACGATTATACACATATGGTGGAAATTTTAAGCAGTACCAATCTGTTTAATTGTCAGAATGGTTGGCCAGAAGTATTCTCTTAACTTTGTGCTAGTCTCAGTACAAAATGCGCAAGTAACTTTTCATTGGCAAATTTTGCCTTTATTAGCTTCTTGCTCCATATTGAATGCCGTGTCTCATATAAGACCTGTTTGTTTTCTTTCAGGATTTGGACTTATATGAAATGCTATCTGAAACTGAAAAGCGTGGCATAGCATTTGATCAATTGCTTACCATTCCAGAACAAGATGAATGGGTGTATAGCGATGGGAAATCGACAACCTGCGTCGCATTTATCCTTGCAATGTATAAAGAGGCTGGAATTTTCGGACCTATTTCTAATTCTATGCAAGTAACCGAGTTTACTGTGAGTCATATTTCTGAATCTCTCTCTCTATTCTGTTATCTATTGTTTTGGGAGTCGTATTCCATTGATTCTTCTCTCATCATGGTCACTGTATATGACATGGGTTCTATAATCACTTTGTTGCAGATTCGCGATGCATATATGCTTAAGATATTTGATGATAACCAAACACGGTTACCAAGTTGGTGCAACAATGAGGATGGACGGCTCCCATTCTGCCAAATTCTTGGTGAATATTGGATGGAACTGCCTCAGTATAACACGGTGGAGCCATATGCCAACATGAATGAGAACTGCCCCTCCTTACCTCCTAATTATGATAGGCCCCTTCAATGTTAAATTCGAAATTCACTGTACATGCTTGTGTTATTGTTGTTCCTCAAGCATGCGTTATGCTGCTTTTCTACATGTATGACTTTTGTGCGTAGTTGCAAATATGTCTGGAAATATCCTTAGAACATGTGGGGTGACTGGTCAGCCACTAATATGTTCATGTTGTTTTAGTTTCCTCTTGAGAGATTAAAAATAAGTGTACATATATGTTATTAGTGTGAAGACATTTTTATTATATTTTTTTTTTAAAAAAAATTGAATCAGTAAACTTGTTGTGGCAACTCCTGGAAGCGATAGCTGTTTCTCTTTCTTTTCATACAAAACGTTTCATATATGCAACTGCCTTGGACTTGCGGTTGAAGATATTCCAAAATTTCTTTAAAACTGAATTGGAAGAATTTTTTTCAACTTAGTCTATAAATTTTTCATGTGTTCTTTAATGTGTGAGAAACTAATGATTTTTATTAGAAAAACATGTGGTACTCATGGAATGGAAATTTTTTCACTCAGTTTGGAGGAAATTTGTCTAAACCTGGAAAAGTTTTTCTGTTAAGGGGGGTCAACTGGTTTGCGGATTGGGCAACTCTTTGCTTCACATCTTATCTGGTGAGAAAAACAAGAGACAATTCGTTCGGTCACCGCCAATTTACAAATTCATAAACAACAACCCTGAATTGCAAAACGAAAATTCAACGCATTAATGCATAGAAAAATCTGGTTTCATAATTTTTTTAGAGATCATGCGAATTGTCAATGATGAGGATATGATTTATTGGGGTGTGTTCTGCCGATTTTGGTCTTTTTTTCTTTCTTTTTTTTTGTTTTTCTTTTTTCGTTCTCACAAACCTTGGAAAAAAAAAAAAAGGAGCACAAAAGCGTATATAGATCTTCTGAGAAGACTTGACTATATAAATTAATCTGGCTGATCTAAATCAAATTCGTATACAACAACAATAAGATTTATTTTTAATACAAATAAAATGAAGGAATGAAAGAATTAAGATGAATATTAATGTATAAGGGCGAAAAAACCAAAGGATCGATGATATATAGTATCCACGCTGCATGACAAAGGATGCATCAACAGCTAGTGCTTTTGGGTGGTCTTCTGGCACTTGTCTTTGATCCAATGAAGACCCACAGAGGCTCCTCCCTTAACTTTCTTCATGCTGGTTGATGCGGCCGCTTTAGTTTTCCCCAACCCTTCTTCAACCTTTCTAGAATATTTGGCCCTCGCACCACCGCCACCATCACCACCATGGCTCTTCTTGGTCTCAGGAACCGGGTCTGGGTTGTAATCCCATTGATCAGCCCACGAGGTCCCGTTCGAGGCACCGTTTGACTCCATGACAATTGACAATCAGAAATTAAGATTTTTTCTCAAGATAGAGAGAGAGAGAGAGAGAGAGAGAGAGAGAGAGAGAGGACCAACTTGTTTGAACCTTCTTTTCGGAAAATGGGGTGTATTTATGGATGCAGCCTTCTGTCGTTTAGATCCTGTAACGAACGAAAACAAGTTTTTTCAAACAAAATCTGTGTCAAACAATCAGAAGGAACCTTCTTCCGGAAAAAAATAAAATAGTTGTCAAAACGAACCTTCATGCATGCTCTACGTTTCAAAGCATTATCCATTGTAATAGAAAGGAGCAGTTGGCAAACAAGGCAACGACAAAGCTACAGAACGTAAGTCATGATGTAAGCGGGTGAGATTAGGATAGATACATGCCACCTGTATTTATTATCTAATTAGCTTATTAAGATATGTTTTTAACGAAAAACATGCTCCATATTTTAGAATTGTAATATTAAAGTAAATTAATAAATTTCATTTTTGCCTTCATCTTCCCATTTAAAGATTCCTTAAAAAAGGAATTTAAATGGGAAACCTTCTGCAGTGATCATGTCGGTCTGATCAAAACTCACAATTGATTTTAACAAGCACAACATATATAACAATAATTAATTGAATGTGTGTGTTAGTTATTTTGATTCATTAAATTTCTTAAAATTAAATAAAACACTTTGAATTGAATTCTGAACAATAATATCTGGACCAATTAGTATCTCGACGAGAGTCAATTAATTAAGTAACCATTTAACTTCATATTAATGCGTGAAGTTGTGCTTAATTACTAGCAAAAAGAATTTAGTGAACTATGATTCATAATGAATACAGTTTTATTCAAACGGAATTGGAGTAAATTCTTCTAATCTGATATGTTAAATTGATATTTGTCTTTAGAATATTCTATAAATTATAATTATCATATATTTAAAAGACAAATATCAATTTAATAAACAAGATTAAAGAAATTTCCACTGCAAAGAACTTTGAACCATATATGATATATCTGTTAATTTGTCTTTCAAAAGAAAAGACTATAAAAAGAAGACAGCAACTCAACAAAAATAGGAACAAGTAAATAGGCAAATTGAATATCAAAATAGTGATTCATGCAAATGAATCCGGCTAGCTATGAAGTTAAAATAAAGAACAAAGACCAAGTCGTGGTTCTTGCGGTAGGGATCGAGCCGAACATGTGGGTCCCGTCTTCAGGATGTTGACCACTACAGCTGGCCGACACGTGTTGATTCGAAGCTGAGTTAAACGCCGTTGGTCTTGGAGGGATGTGAGTGCATAGTTTTGTGAAAGCAGGGGTAGGGCCTGGCATTCGGGCGAACCTTAGGGAAGGCTTTTGAAAATCTGCCCTTGATCCAAAAAAGACCCACAGAGGCTCCGCGTTTTGCTTTCTTCATGCTGGTTGACGCTGCCGTTTTGGTTTTGCCAAGGTCAGCAGCTTTCTTCCTCTTGGTCCCAGGGAGTACTGGGTCAGGAATGCTGCTGCCCCATAGGTCAGACCACAAGGTGTCGTACGAGACCTTTGATTCCATTCCCAACCTTTTTCACAACCCAAAAGGGGACAAAAAGTTTTTTCGTATCAAAAAAAAAAAAAGAGGGAAGGATTTTCTGAGTTTTTGGAGACTTGTTGGTCATGAAGGGAGCCTTGTTTTATTTTATATATATATATATATATATATGATTATCTGTGATTATACCTCCTCGATAACAATTTACGAACGTTTAAATGAGAGATGTATAGAATAGGAGTGAACAGAAAAATGTACAAATATCACACACTCTTTTAACAAACGTTCTTCCTGTTAAAAAAACTGGTAACATTTTCCTTAAAAAGAAAATAACAGTGACAGTTCGCATGGAATGTTCATCATATTCATGGGGGGTGACAGCATGCATGCTTTGCTTGTTATCTTGGGCTTCACCCATTTTTATTTTAATTGTTTTGATCTTTGTTTAACTTTAGGGAAAAATCATATTTAATCCCTAAGTTTTCATTTGATTTGGATTTAGTCCTTAGATTTTCAATTTTAAGAAAAAGATCTTTAAGTTTTACTCAAGTTTTGAAATTAGTCCCTCTATCACTTTTCCGTCAAAATTAATAATTTTTTATTTATCACTCGTGTCTCATTTGATACGCCAAGGTCTATATCAAGATCAAAGTTAATGATTTTTCCTTTAATGCTACAAATCTAGAAGATTAAGATGACAAAGAAGATGATTATTGTTTTTTAAGTTGGGTATTTTGTTTTTTGTTTTTTTGTTTTTTATGGATAAATTGACGCTTAATGATATGACATTGATATTAGGTGTTGATATGAACACTAACATGTGAATTGAGATCCAAATAATATATGACAAACCATTCATTTTGATAGAAAAGTGATAGAGAGACCTATTTAAAATCTGGGCAAAATTTAGGGACCATACTCTTGAAATTAAAAACCCAAAAACTAAATTCAAATCATATAAAAACCTAGGGACTAAATATGATTTTTCCCTTAACTTTACTCATTCACTCTCTCTTTCCTTCTTTTTCTTTTTTTCTTTTTTAATAAGTGAAGATAAGTTTTTTTTTTTTTACTTACATTTATAAGCATAACATTTTTATATTACGACCAAGTTTTTTTTCAAATTAATTATTTTTTATCAATTTAAAATGTTTAGATAAGTGACAATTTAATATGATAACAGAGTTAAGACTCTTTTATCATTTATCCTCAATTTTAATTAAAATAGTCTACATATTATCTGGCATTACATAAGGAAATTTTAAAGCATTAATTAAATGATTAAATTTATAATTTTTTATCAATTTAATTTTTAAAAATAAGTGATAATTTAATCTAATATCATATGAAAATGTCTTGAATTCAAAACTTGTTTTGTTTCTTGTCATTCACATTCCTTGCATGCAATAATCACGTAATCTAAAAACATGTGTCGCATATTCTTTTAATCTTATTAGAAATGTACGTAAGAAACACAAAGTCTAATAATCAACACATATCATATTAATAAACTGAATACAAAATATAAAGGAACCGAATCAAAATGCGACATGTTTCTATTGGATGCCCCCAAACAAAAAGCACCAAGTTCTTATGGGTATCTAACATGGCCTTGACAACTCACAAAAAAAAAAAAAAAAAAAAAATGACCTTGACAAACAAATTAGAGGTGTGACACATTTGCAAGCAAATAGATTTCATTGGCCAAAAGTATCTTTGGAAATCAGATATCACTTTCTCAACCTGTAACTTCACTCCACGTGTATGACAGTGGATTCTACATTGGCGTTCTTTGTAGCAATTGGCCAAGGTGGTTCACCCACTTGTATCTCTCTCTATCATCCCCCTCTTTAACATTGACGTCACGTCAGGCGTGAAAGTCAACAAAATTACACTTATTGGTCTATTCACCGTCGCCCTCTTTGACCTCATGTTAAACATGAAAGTCAAATATCACGGAGCATTGACCGGTAGAAATTGTTTTTATTTAAACGAGCCACATACAAAAACTTGTAGAGTGAATTTTGCACAAATTAAAATATGATAATTATTTTCTTTCTATCTTCTTTTTCTAAATTTTTTTTTTGCCTAAAAGAGCGGTAAATTTATTATTAAATTTGAAGGATTTAATGTGGATTTTGCATACTTGATACTTAATGGTAAATTTACAAAACAAATGAATTATAAATAAATTTGTAATATTTCTTTCAAAATATTAATTAAATATTTAAATTTATCATCTTTTTATTAATTTAAATTGTTGAGACAAATTGTAATTTGATATGGTATTAAAGTTACATGTTATGAGTTATAACCTTGTCTTCATTAATACACATTTTATTTTAATTAAATAATTATATTTTTTATTTTTTATTAATTCAAAATTTTAAAAGAAATTGTGATTTGACGGTTTAAAGTTATGTCTACATTCAAAATGATCAAGCATATTTTAATCTAAAATTAATAATCATTTTAATTTGTTTAAACAAAGAATAACACGATAATTAATTTGTAATCATGACTGGATAAATTTAGCAATGTTTCATATTTGATATGTATAAAATCAACTGTAAAAGTTGTTTTTATAAATTACTTTCGTGAGCTATCTCGTTAAAATAGCATTATACGTCATAGTGTCACAGAAGCCGCTGATTATTACCTCATAGCTTCCGTTTAATCCTTGGAAAATTTAGGATGATGGAGCAAAGTTCAATCTTCCACCTCTAATTTCACCCCACCACGTGTATGGGAATGGAAGCGACGCCGGCTTTCAGTAGAGTAGCGGGAAAACCAAAGTTGTTCAACTTCTCTTTCATCGCTTTAAATCGTCCTTCCTCTCTTTTCGACGACACCCAAAACATTCAGAGTATTGTGTCGTTCAGTAGTTATCTCCAAACGGCGTCGTTTAGAACACAGCATGCCTTGGGATTGTACGCCACCCCTACCTACGGAAATCAGCCATTTTTTGCCCACCGACCTCCTGCAGAGGGTAAATTTCACCATTCGGCCACCCATAAACAGGAAGCAGAGTCTGCACGTACCGGCACAATCATTTAACCTTCCATTCAGCCCCCAAGTCACCATAAGTTTTTCACTTTTTTTTTTTTTAAAATATTCGTATAATCACTTAAAAATTAAATTTTGACCTTCTAAATTTTTAATTTTTTTAATTTTACATTTAAAACTTTAAATGTTAATTCTGTATTTATCTTTAATGTAACAGTAAAAATTAATATTAAATTTAAAATTTAATAATAAAAAAATAAATAAATGTAAAGTAGAAGAGTTTCTAAAAAATTTATTTCATCTCCAAAATAGCATCATTTTTACATTATTTACCCTCGCTTATGTGGACAGGTAGTAAAATATTAATTGGACAGAGTTTTTCTCTAAACTGAATTAAAAAATTTTTCATTAATCTAGTCTATAAAAATGATATATGTTTATTTTTTAATAACATGTAAAATGCACATACTATTTTAATAAAAAATTTTAAATTTTATCATTAATATTAAAAAAATATATGTATCTCATATGTTAAAATGACACAAACTATTTTTATAGATTAAATTAAAAAAATTTTTTTAACCCAATTCAAAAAAAGTCCATCCATACTAAAATGGGTATCCACGAACCCAGAATTTAAAGGCTGAAATTCCAACGGAACAGTCTGAACTCATACGGGCGAGCGAATGACAGATACGGGCCGATTTTATACGGCCGGCTGTACAGTCATAATTAGTACGGCCTTGTACATAACTGGCGACGGAATCGTCGAAACTTCCAAAATTCAAGTTCAACACGCAAAAATACGTGTACATTAAAAAATTAATTCAGTTTGACGAATGCAAGAGACATACACAACATCTGAACATTTCAACGCCCATTTCCCTCTCCTTCTACCTCTTAATAAGCCGACCTCTTTCGTTCTTCGATTTCCAATTATCCGCAAAACCTATTCTCTGAATTCCGTTCACCTGAAGGCTGAAAGCATGAGATTAATCTACTTCTTCGCGATTACAATTTGTCTCACGGTCTCATCTACTCCAATCTCTGCTCACTTCTTGCCCGACTTAACATCGATACCGCCGTGGTTAAACGACACGCGTGGCGCGTGGGACTCGTTCCGCAATCTCTCCGGGTGCCGCCCCGGCGAGAAAGCCGACGGCTTGTCCAAGCTCAAGAACTACCTGCAACACTTCGGCTACATCACCAACTCCTCGTCGAACTTCACCGACGACTTCGACGACGCTCTCAGGTCCGCGATCATGACCTACCAGAAGAACTTCAACCTCAATGCCACCGGGGAGCTCGACGAACGGACCCTCCAGCAGATCGTGCGGCCCAGATGCGGCGTCGCCGACATCGTCAACGGCTCGACGACCATGAACTCCGGTAACAAAACGACGTCGGCCTCGAACACCACGCACTTCCACACCGTCTCTCACTACGCCTTCTTCCCCGGAACGCCGCGGTGGCCGGACAGCCAGCGGGACCTGACCTACGCGTTCGAGCCGGAAAATCAGCTCTCGGACGAAGTCAAGAGCGTGTTCTCACGCGCGTTTGAACGGTGGTCCAACGTGACGGCGCTAACCTTCACGCAGACGGCATCGTTCTACACCGCGGACCTCAAGATCGGGTTCTTCGTCGGGGACCACAGCGACGGAGAGCCGTTCGACGGCGTGCTGGGGACGCTGGCCCACGCGTTCTCGCCGACTAGCGGGCGGCTCCACCTGGATGGCGCCGAGACCTGGGTGGTCTCCGGTGACGTGACCACCTCCTCGGTGACTTCGGCGGTGGACCTGGAGTCCGTGGCCGTGCACGAGATAGGGCATCTTCTAGGGCTCGGACATTCCTCGGTGGAGGACGCGATCATGTACCCTTCGATCTCGTCGAGGACCAGGAAGGTCGAGCTGGCCACCGACGATGTCACGGGCATTCAGAAGCTGTACGGCGCAAACCCCAGTTACAATGGTTCTTCTACTTCGTCTACTGGCGCTGAGGAGAGGGACAATAGCAATGCTGTGCCCAACATTTCAGGCTCCATGTGGGCCATGAGGGCCTTGTTGACCGTTGGATTTGGGTTGTTGTTGCTTTCGTAGTTTTTACTTTATTTCCGATTTAATATTTCTTTTAATACTTTATTCCTTTGATTTTGTATTTTTTGGGTTACTGATACCCCCATACGATACATCGCTATACTGATTTGTACATGATTGTTTTCATACACAGTTTTCAATCTTTTGATTGATGATATTATACGATGTAGTACTGCTCTTTTTCACATTCTCTAAAATTATCGCAACTATATAAAATTATTATGAATTATTATGTGTTTTAAAATAGTTTTTTAAAATTTAAAAATTTTTAATTTAAGACTTAGGCTATTAAATTTTTAATTTTTTTTTAATTTCACCCCTATGTTATGATTTTTCATGCAAAGATGTATTAAAAATCATAAGGATTTAACAAAATTTATAAAAATGCTCATGCCCAATCATTGATTTTTTTTAAAAAAAATATATATTTTGAAGATTTTGACAAATGAAGAAGTGAAATTAAAAAAAAAATTAAAAGATTCATATACTAAATTATTTTTTTTAAAAAAAAAATTAATAAGTTATTTTAAAACGCATAAAAAAAAAATAAAAAAAAAAATTGTACAGTTTTCTCAAAATTATTCATCTTCAACATCGGTCGAATTGAAACTTTTTCTCATTTTATACGTTGGGAACTCCTCAAGGCCACTATATGGTGCTATGGACTGTCTTCTCCTCGAGCAATCTATAAATACTAATAAAAATTAAATTGTTATCTGCGGTTGGATTTGGAATAGGTTTAGAGGTGATTATAGCCAAATTGATTAGATATTCTGATTCACTTATATATTAATATATTAGAAATTCTGGTGATTTTAATGAAAGGTTTTATGGGATTGGTTCGAATGTGTCAAATAAAAGGATGAATGGAGGTGCATCTATTAGATGATTTAAATTTAATCCAAAATATTATAAATTTGGTACTTTCCTAATGTCTTTAATGGTTCATGATGATTTACGAATGTAGCTGCATCTCTCTCCTTTTTTTTTTTTACTTTTTTGTTTTTAAAAGAATTATTTTATTTTATTTTTAAATGGTTGACCACCTATTTGAGATACTGTAAGGTTCCGACCACTCACACGGTCACACCACTTCCTCGAAGTGGCCAACCACCTTAAAGAGTAAATTTTTTAATTTTTACATGTCGATACCAATCAATTCATGCCATTCATTTTGAATAAAAAACATTCATCAAAGAAATTGATGGGAAATCTCAATCCCCAAGCCGGTAATGATTGGATTCTTGACACCCATTGCGGACGACATAGACCTCTTTTTTTATTTTTTCTTTTTATCTATTAGAAATAAATTCGCTGACGCCGACATTAAGTCAAGAAGAGAAAATTTTCTTTTGTTGAATATGATATATTGAAACTGAATGCCGGTCATTTGTGGTTTTGCATCGATGATGTTTCTAGTTAGTTTTTCTGTTGCTTTTATTTTGATGACACAATCGTTGTTTAATTCCACGTCATTATAGCGATTGAGCATATATGACTCAAGACTCATCATCGTTCTATTTTTTTGCATCTACTGTTATCAGCTTTAGCTACAATAACATATGATTATACATATTAAAATTTAAATAAATCTTTTTTAAAATGTATTATAGTAATATACCGAAGATGTGATGATGTGAGGAGGCTTTTGTATTGTTGTATCTGTCATTGCATAGTTTTAGCAGCAGAGGATTAATTCTTATTGCTTTGACAAGAAATGCCCTATTATCCAATGAGTCATGTTAGTAGCTTTTTTTTTTTTTTTAATTCTCATAAATTAATGTGACTTTTAAATTCATCAATAAATTTAGAATGAATTACTATTAAATTTTGATCTAATAATAATTTTAAAAGTTACATCAACTTTATATGTGTTGTGGGGTGAAAACCCTAACTTACTATTTATTTCTCGTAGACAAACTCATTTTAATTGCCTTGGGAGAATGGAGAATCCTCCCCCCTTTCTTCTCTACTCTCTCTTTCCTTCTTCCTCTTTCCCCTTCTCGCTTCTTCGGAAGCAATTTTAACCTCTTTAGAGATCTTATCTCGGCACATCAGTTTTACCGACCTTTCTTCCACTCATGATGGCCGGCCTCCTTTATTTTTTGCTGCTCTCAGCTTCGGATCTGTCTCCGTCGGTTAGCTTCTTCGTTCGTATTGCCTCCTATCGGTGTATCTACTCGGTGCCTTAATTTTATGTTCTTTATTTTTCCTATTTTTGTTTCTCGTCTTATGTGTGAATGTTTTTCTTTTGACCTTTAGGGTTAAGGAAGCGTAGATCGGTGTGAGAAACTATTTTTCATGACCGAAAAATAAGGGTGTAAGAATTTAAACTATTCATGTTTTAGATATAATCTATTTGGTGTAGATTTATTCATGGGTCAGCAAAAATTGAAGTTATAGACTATATAAATATATGACTGTGTAATTTCATAGCTTTGTACTATATTTATCTGTATTTTATGCTTTAATGTAAAAAATTTATGTTCTAAATTTATTATTATCAATAAAATATGACAAATTCACACTAAAGAAAAAAAAAATTGAAAGAATAAAAAACAAAAAAAATTCTTCCCGGCATTAGTCTCATCCAATTACGAAATAGACGTGATGCCCATGTTTGGACTTTTCCAGCCGACGTTGAATGATTAGTTTGACTTCTTGGCTCAATCAGACTTTAGGAAAGGGCATCACGGCATGATTTTTTCTCATTCTTTTTTTTTTTTGGTCCACGCGGTTTCAAATGCACCAAACTACTTTTCATGAGTCTGGAACTATATTTCGTCCCTATTGGGCTTCTATAAGTACAAATAAAATGTTGGGCCTTCCTTTCCAAATTGCAGAAAACCTGCCTGCGTCAGCCTGACGAGTGACGACAAAGACCCGATCATCCAAGCTTTAAATACAATTTACCTGTAAAAGATAATCTAAAAGTTTCCATCATTCTCAAAACCATTACAAAAAAGACAATACATCAACAACGGTGGTTGGTTAGTATACCATACCATAAATGTGGGCTTTTTTTGCATTAATAAGTGAGATTATATTTGTTAGTAAATGGGCCTACAGGCCCACATGGCCAATATTAAGTTTGAAAGTATTTCAAGTGGTGGAACCCACTACCCAGTGTATGGCATTGGCGGCCATATCTTTTTGTATCGAAGCAAGCAAGCAAGGAATAGGAAATAGGAATAGGAATAGGAATAGTAAACAAAACTTTTTGAAGTCGTAATTCATCCACAAAGTTTAGATGTGAACAGCTCTTTACCCAGACCATAAAGCAAAAAACCAAATGGTAGGCGACCAGAAAAAGTGAGGAAATTTCCACTTGCATCAAGCAACTTTTGTGGAATCATCTGGTTTTATCTATACAACTGGTCTGGACCCCATGCAGTGATCATTAGACATCCCCCATTCCCACGACCTTTATTCAAAAGGTGTTGCAAACTAACTTGTCTGTGAGCCGTAAAAATTTGATGGCACGAGTGAACGCGGATTCTGTACAATATATACCATGCAGTAACCTTGACTTGAGCCGTTGTTTTAAAATGATTTATCTGGATTCCCATGAGATAAGATAAAGAAAAAGTACTGGTTGGTTTGGAAGCTAAGAGATGGTTCCGTTATTCTCAAATATATGTCCTTTTTTTTTTAACCAATTTAATTGAACCATTCATTTTAAATTAACGGCCAAATTAAAATTATTGCATCCAACATCAATCAAGGTGAATAAACAGCCCAAACCAAGATTATCGCACCAGTAAATGCAACATTCGCCAACCATTTTTCCTTTTTATCTTTCTTTCATTTTCCATTGCTTTTCTTCGTGGAATGAAATTCTACTTCTTAATTTCCATCAGACAAAGGAAAAACTACAGTTTGGCTTCACCCTTAATTTCCATCACCCTGATCACAAGTAAAGAATGCATTTATATGACAAATTTTTAATTACAATTATTTATAATGTCCTTGTAAAAGGTAAAAAAAAATAATGAATCTTAGCTGAATTGCACCACCTTAATTTCTTTGTCTTTGGGTAATTTTGATTTTGTGTTACTAAAATTACCCATCTTTTTATTAATTTAAATAAATTATAAAATACATCCCATACTTCACTACAAAAAAAAAAAAGTGTTGGTGTCTTTACAGCTTTATCCTTTTGGACCTTTCATGAGCACGTCATATATAAAAGCCAACCACCCATGTCTCTTCTTCGTGTTCCTTACCTTTTCAGACTTGTGAAAAAACTAGAAAAAAAATGGGACTTCTTCCATGTCCATTGCCTTGCCTCACAGACAAAGAATCAGAATCTCACGACAATCACCTTCACTCAGAGTTATCAACCTCCTCCTCTCTCTCTTCCCAACCAAGTCTCCCCTCTGTTCCTTCCCTCTCCACGTCATCTCAACAACACGAACAACCTACGACCACTACTGCCCACCACCTTTGCATAGCCACCCTCAAAGGCCACTCCTCTTATGTCTCCTCTCTAGCTCTCGCCGGAAAATTCCTCTACAGCGGCTCTTCTAACAGCGAGGTACGCTCATGGAGCCGAGATCTTTCCGGGCTCGATAACGTGGTGGCTATAAGCAACGGCGCCGTTAAGTCTCTGGTAGTTTTGGAGGACAAGCGCCTATTCAGCGCTCATCAAGATAACAAAATCCGTGTGTGGAAGATCGATGACGAGAAGTTGAAATTCATAGCCGCGCTCCCCACGCTAAACGATCGTTTTGCAAGGTCTTTCTCTGCCAAGAACTACGTGGAGGTACGGCGACACAAGAAGTCCACGTGGGTACATCACGTGGATAATGTTTCGGCGCTTGCCATATCGACAGATGGGTCTCTTCTCTACTCGGCTTCGTGGGATCGGACGTTCAAGATTTGGCGAACCTCCGATTTGAAGTGCTTAGAGTCTGTAGAGAATGCGCACGACGATGCAATCAATGCGATTGTATTGTCCAAAGATGGGTTTGTCTACACGGGATCGGCGGATAGGAAAATCAAGGTATGGAAGGTGCGAGCGGGAGAAAAAAAGCATTCAGTAGTGGCTACGTTAGACAAGCACAAGTCAGCTGTTAATGCCCTGGCTCTAAGCACCGATGGGTCGGTTCTGTATTCGGGTGCTTGTGATCGGTCAATTCTAGTGTGGGAGAAATTGGATGGGGAATCGAGAGATGGAGTACATATGGTGTTGGTGGGTGCGCTTAGGGGCCACACGAAAGCGATATTGTGCTTGGCCGCGGTGGGGGATTTGGTGTGCAGTGGGTCGGCGGACAAAACAGTTAGGACATGGAGGAGATCAGGGGTCGAGAAGAGCTATTCTTGTTTGGCTGTGTTGGAAGGGCACACACGCCCAGTTAAGTGCTTGGCTGCGGTTGTTGATGGTAATAGTGTCGACCCAAGTGGTTCGGGTTCTTGTAGTTGTTATCTGGTTTACAGTGGTAGTTTGGACTGTGATATTAAGGTCTGGCGAGTATGGGTTCCCTTTCTTTGATGGTTGAACTTCTTTTCTTTTCCTGTCGTTTTTTTTTTATTTTTTTAATACAGTTTTGTACTTGAGGATGATAAAGTTTTTGCTTCCTATTTGTACAGATAATGGCACTCTTTTTTGTTTTTTCTTTCTTTTTTTAAGGAATTACAAAGAGAGGGAGAGGGGGAGAAATACACCATTCAACATAACACAAAGGAAAGTGGAGCAACCCAATAAGCACCCTTAATGTAGAGTGCAACTTGCCTGCCTAAACCTAAGGACTATTGGGAATGGGCCAAAACTTTAGCCCGGCCCATTTGAAACTTGGCTCCGCGACCTAGAATTAGGCCGCCATGAGGTTTGAAGTAGCAGACCAAAGGTAGATCTGCATATTAAAATACCAGCTGCAGCAATACTCGTGCTTCAAAACTGTAGCGGGAAAAAGAGTACTTGAACCAACAAAATTTGAGCTATTTGAACGGAGCGCCACCGTGGTATCCATAAAGAGAAGTACCCAACAATGAAAATATAGGAGATACCGCAACTAGATCTCAGAATCCGCATAGACAAAAAGATAGTATTACTTATAAAGATTAATAGAAAAAATAAAGAGCACTTATTTGGCACGTGACAAAAAAGGTATGATTGAGGTGATGGCACATGCAATACACGTACACCTAGGTGGTGCATCACATATATGCACTCGTGAGAGAAGAGACCATTGTCAGAGGCAGAGGAGGCCGGTGAGGGAAGATGGGTGGCGCGTGTGTGGAGAAAGAAGAGGAAACACTACAAATTTGGCCTTCATGTTGCCGAGAAAACAAGTAGAAGAGAAAAAGAAAAAAAGGCTAAAAAAATGGTGTGGGAGGAAGGATGAGTCCGAACTCCTCCCTCTTCCCTGAACGACAATGACAAGGAGGGATCAAAACAAAGGACAAGAGAGAGGAGAGCTCCTTGGAAAACTTTTCACTACCCAATTGCAGTCCTGCTTGTTCTGCGCATAATTAAGCTGAAGAGTAATACAAGAGTCTACATTTTGATCCATAATTATCTTACACATAAGTTTCAAAATCAATCAATATATTTAATTTCTTTCCCGCACCATAAAATAACCTTATATGCCAAACAATATTTGATATCATATTTTATAAGGAATTATATATATATAATTATTTTTTTGCAAGTGACGCATTGCAGTAATGGACCTTGGTTTTTTAGCTGCTAAAAAAAAAAAAGACCAAAAATAAACTAAAAGATAGATAATAAATATTTATCTACTAAAAAGATATAATATATATATATATTTATATAAAAATAATTAAAATTTAGAAAATGACATACATCAATATTAAGGAGAAAAAAATATAATTTCCACCTTTACTCGAGTTAAATGACCCTTACATGCATGTTGTTGAATGTTGTTTCTATGCATTACTACTACTTTCGTCCCTTCCTCGTTGAATATTGTTTCTATTAGTGATCTAACCCCTGGTCTAGTTACTATTTTTTTTTTTCCTAAAAAAAAAAAAAAACCAAACAAACAAACAAAGATTGTAACATGTGGGTACGTACTTTAGGGGGGAGAGAAAGACGTGGCCCGTGGGTCGGTGGGTGATTTAAGTGATGGAGAGGTTTCCTTGAATTTTCCCTGTTTGAAACTTTGAATACGGGCCACCGCTCTAGAAGCTAATGACTAAGGTTCCTTCACATTTCTCAGCGATTGATTGTTACAGGACTCCAGCCAAAAAATGACCACAATGAAAAGACTAGAAGTATAGCTTTGACAATATTGGGATTTTGAAATTATTGCAATTGAGATTTGTGAGTTTCGACTTTTTGTGCCCCCTTAACATGACTGCAGACCTAACACCATTAAATATCTTTTTTTTATACCCACAACTGAGTTTGGAATTTGGACAAGTCATTAAGTCCTGTCTTTCCCCTGCCTTGTTCTTTTGTGGCTCACGCATTTATATTCCACCCGCTCCATGTCTGTGCGGCTCCACTGATTGCCAGCAAGGGATGACTACGGATTTGAAAATTAGCATCTCGAATTATTGGGAAGTTTGAAATTTTTTTTTTTGAATCATTTAAAATTTAGAAATAAATTTCTTTTATATTACACAAAAATTTCGACAGACTAAATTGGAGGAAATTTATGTCCTTATAAATTTCCCTCTGCTCTGCTAAGTCTTCTCCATGACCAAATAAAGCATTTATTACGTCAATCATACGCCAATATTCTTTCAATTGTGGGACCAGTAAGTAAGGCTCTTAAGATGATTTTGTAATTCTTTTTTTTTTTTTTTGTCCTTAATGATAAGGGTTTGCTGGTGTCGTGTGCCTTATGGTGAAGCTAATTACAGATTGGGCCCTCGGTGCACATCCTCGGTGACCCATCTACTACGAGCCCAAGCCCCAAGAGGCCGACGGGAGATTTTTAGTTATACAATTCAATTCATACTAGGCCACATCCGAAAAGTATGCCTATGAGTGCTTTTAAAGCAGAAAATGCGGCTTGGGCTCCTCCTCCTCCTGGGCATTTCAAGATAAATTTTGATGTGGCTATTCGACTTATTTTTTGTGTTGTTTCAGCAGTAGTTAGTATTCACTTTGAATGGATTTTAGCTGCATGTACTCAAAAATTACAACTCTCGGATGCCTTTTTAAGTGAGGCCTCCGTTGCTCTTCTTGGTATTCGGTTGGCTTTATCTTTAGGCTGCTCTTACATACATCTTGAAGGTGATTCTCTGGTCTTCATCTTGGCTATCAACAAAGGACATTTGTTCTCTGATTGGTTTTGTGCTCTAGTTATTGCTGATTATAGATAGCAGCTATCTCTTTTTAGTTTTTGGACTGCTTCTAAGAGCATTTCTAGTGGCCTCAGTAAATTTTACTAACCAATTTAACCGAAAAATCATTTTTTTCTATTTTAACTATCAATTTTTTTGAAACACTTTAGCAGCCTCAACAAATTAATTATCTACTATCATTATTTCATTTAAATATTATTTTTTTTTAAATTTTTTTTTTTTTTTTTTTAGTAAACTCGTCTTCTCTCCCTCTCGTCTCTGTCACAAAATTACGCCCTGAGTTTCGTCTCCGTGACTCCGTCACAAAAGCCAAACCAGAGAGAGACAGTGACGAGAGAGGAAGGAAGAAGAAATGGGAGAGGAAGGAAAAAGAAAAAGAAAAAGCCAAACCAGGAAGGAAGAAGAAATGGGAGAGGAAGGAAGAAAAAAAAAAGAAAAAGCCAAACTAGAGAGTGTGCGGACAGTGACGAGAAAGGAAGGAAGAAGAAAAAGAAAAAAGGGGAAGAGAGAACAGTGCGTGGGAAGGAGGGGAAGGAAAAAAACAAAAAAGAAAATATTAGTTTTATATGGTTTGATAAACCTGATAAGTACTGTACACTCATAAGATATTTTAGGTTAAACTATTGAGTCCATTATAAGGTGTTTTTTGCATTTTTAGTTAAATTGTCTCAACAAAGTAACTAAAAGGCCATTAAGAATGCTCTAAGGTCTCTAAATGCGCCAATGTTAGGGCATACTAGATTGCAAAATGGGCCGCTTCCCACTTAGTGTTTGGAAGCATTCTAAAAAATTATCCTTTTATGTCTTTCCTAAGAATAAAGAGTGACAAAGACCCTCCTATGTAATTATTGTTATTTTCTCCTTTTCCTCCTTCTCCCTCTTGAATAGGATAAAGATAAAAAATAAAAAATGCCAGGTCACTCCTACGTCGCGCTGAATTGCTGCACGCTCCCACTCATAGTAACTCTTTGAAATTCCCTTTTGCACAACACATAACCCATGAGGGAAACCCCCCACAATTGAAACAAGTAAAAGAGAGAGTCCGTGCTTCACAGGACCCCTTGATTTATAAATAGAAAAGGAAGCACACAACCCAGGTATGCTCATTTTCTTTGTTTAGTTAATACTCTTCATTTTGCCCACATACTTTTACTGACATAAGTATCGTAGGTGAAAAGCATCTTTTGTACAGATCTCTTAGATCCAACGTTTGGCATGGGATCACCGTATCCACACCTTATAATCTCAACATGCTGTATTCCTCCAGGCTGCATATATATTGCAGACTCGTCTTCCAACCTCATACTTTGCAACCAGAAGGTATGGGCCTTTTGAATGATTACATTATACAATTGATCAGTAAGCCTAAAAGAGCCACAGCCACAGGACATCAAATTAAAAAGCACCATAAATAAAACGATGGATGAACATGCATGCCTCAGTCGAGTTGCTTTCCAAGCTCATAGCTTTAGTAATTAAGTCTTACCAAATCTGCTTTTCAGGTTTTCAACTCAAAAGATGACGACCCTCTGTTAATCATTTCAACTGCTTACATAAGACGTTATGAATAAGAAACCCCATATAAATAGAAGGACTGATTAAAGTGATTTTTTTTTTTTTTTTTGCTTCTCAGCGGAGAAAACAATTTTGACTCTCTCTAGACCTATTAATCTCATGGCAATTTTACGAGCCCGACATGACATATTTCAAATCTTTATTATCATCTGAGTGTAGAAGTGCAAGATAAGAAATGTCACACCCAAATAGTCCAAATTATATAAAAACAATTAGATCATTTCTAACAAATTTTATGTAACATCAGTTTTCTATGTTGCCTCTAAGCAAATACCCCTCCAGCTGAAGAGAAAGCGATCTAGTTCTGCTTCAAGGAACCTTAATTTTATGCTTTTCTCACACTTAAGAGAAGAAGAACAAGTATATATAAATATAGAATCACAACAGAAGTAAGCTGATCAGCCGACTTCTTTTCATAGAATACGAGGATTTAAAGAAAACAAAAAAATTACAAACGATTTCTGACGTATTACATGCATATAATGACAAATACTACACTTCCGCTAAACCAAATAATGGTTTCATCTTTTAATGTTTATCGCATGATTTAATTAGTGTTTTCCTGATATATGTCGCAATGCGATGCTGTAGAAATTAACCTATCATTTACTGTTTCTTAAATTAAATTACTAGCAGTAGGAGCGTCAAAGATTTGGTGTGATTAATTAATTACAAGTGGCATTGGAGTTAGGTTAAAAGCCATCTCGCGGGCCTCAAATTTTGATTACACAATTGTTTCTCCCATGACATTATGACAACTTCATTTTCTTTATAATATGTGAAGATCATGGAGATGAGACTATGGGTGACAGGCCAGGTACCAAGTACATAAGCTAATCCTCTAATTAAAGGTAATCAAAAAATATATATGGCAAACTTTCACGTTCTAAATAGAAGAAACCACTTTCTCCTAACTCACTGCTTCAAGTGTGTACAACTTTCGGCCAGGTCAAAAGAAAAGCAATAATTCATCTCGAACTTGAATTGAACTGGAAATGAGCCAATTCTTTTAAAAATAAGGATAAAATTATCATTTTATATTTTTTGGACAATTTTACCCTTCTATTTAAAAGAATCGGCTTCTCTCCAATACTTTAGTTCAAATGAACCGGAGATGATCCAAATTCATCTCTTAGTATCTAAGAATTGATTATAACAAATCTATGTTTGGTAAAGTTTTTAATTTATTTTAGGCTTTGGATTTTGATAAGAGTTTTTGAAAAAGTGAAAATTAAATAATTCCAACTTGTTCAAAAAAAAAAAAAAACAATAATGTCCAACACATGCCAACTTAAGCAATTTGGGCTTCTTTCGTACTTCCGGTGTAATTTAATACCATTTATGTTATGACAAAATGGAAGGAGAGGGAAGAGGAAAAAAAAATAAAAAATAAAAAATAAAAGCAAGACAGGAGAAGGGGAGGGAAGGAGTAGGTATTAGATGTTTGGTTACCTTGAAGACAATAATTAAAGATAAAGGATATTTTTATGGACCCATACCGATTATTTGATAAATTTCACTTTTCTCTTTCATCTTCCTTTCATTTCATTTTCCTCCTAATATGGGAAGCAAATTAAAATGGGCCCCCAACAAAGGAAGTTCTCTCCATCCCCCTTCCCTTTCCTCTTTTACCATCCAACCAAATGAAGGAAAATACCCATTATCTCCTCCTTTCCCTTTCTCTCTTTTCTTTTCCGACCAAAGATGGTGTAAATTGGAGTTTGTTGGGACCAACAACACTTCGATCCACTGTTAAAATCTTGCAAAATATTGTGATATCTCAATATCGATAATGAGAAACGATATCAAAATATTATTTAGAAATTTATCAACCAATATAAAAAAAAAAAATTGAATAAAAATATTAATAATATATAGACAAAAGTATAAGAAATAGGAAAACAAAAATTGCAAAATAATCAATGGGCTTTCACTGATTTGCAAATAATTTCATGTGGTATAAAAAGTTACTGAAAATTTCATGTAATAAGCAAAATTAACAAATAGGTCTCTACACTTAGTTTCTGTTAGAAATAAAACTATGGGCATTACAGAATTTAAAGAAAGTAAAAAATCTGTATGTGAATGACTAAATGCATGGAGAGTAAGGCGAATATAAATCTGTCTCTTAAACAAATATTGTCTCCCACTTATATAATTAGTTTTGCAAAAGGGAATACAACAATTCTATTCTTGAAATATAATACTGTTCGAATATAGTATGTAGATTGCAAATTCTGAACACTATTCAAAACAAGAAATTATGTAATAGCAGAATCTAAGAAGAGAAGAAGATAATAATAAAATAAAAACTAGTATTAAAATGTGCGACGATGTGAACGTGTGACATCAATAACATGTGTCTACTCAAAATTCATTATAATATAAGAGAAATATAATCTCTTATAAAACACATATGAATTTTAGATCTTTTCAATGTGGGACAAAGAGAAAGATAAACACAAATGAAAAGATAAGGAAAAGATAATTGAAATATTTTAAATTGGAGAGAAATTTAAATTTCATAAAATAATATCAATAGTTTCTATTTAAAATTTTAACGAAAATCATTAGAGTGTTATATCTGTACCGATCATATTGTGACACATATCTTTTGCAATAAAAATAAATAAATTTGAAGAGATGGTTAGACCACCTTCATGGTCATTGAAAATGATTTGGCCACCCAATATGGTCAAATCGGGGTGGCTGAAATACCCTTAAGGGTATTTCGCGACATAGTTTTTTTGACAGCTTAAAACCGTCAGAGAAAAACCGTCATGAATTGATTCCTGATAGTTTTTGACCCAGTTCCTGACGGTTTAAAACCGTCAGGAAACACCCTTTTTTTTGTAGTGCTTAAATGGTTAGGTGATAGTTCGACTACCTTATTTTAAGTTTTTTTTTTTTTAATAAATTAAAAATAATTTTTGAATTTTGTTTCAAATTCAATAAAAACATAACCAAACAGAAGAAGATTAATGATTATTCTATTCCAAATCGGTTTTGTTTCAATTTCTTATATTAAACGTGTCCTAAATCACTGAACCCTCGTGATATCACCAAATTTTTCAACTCTAAAACCTTATTCCAAGAGAAGATATTTGCACCTTTCAGAAGCCGACAAAGAAGAAACAAGGGCTAAAGTCAACTAGTGGTTTGACATTAATTATTTTCGTACGTTATCTCTTAAGACGATCATTTTTTCCAACTTTAACCAACATTCTCAATGCAGCGCAGATTCCTCGCTATGTCCTTGGATGGGACCCTTACCTTCCAAGATAAAAATACTAGCAGTAATCAGGATTACCGGAAGAGGTAGGTCCTGATTGTGATAAATATCGATCTTCTATAATTTTATTTTATTTTTAATTTATGTGAATTTATGCTTTTTTTTTTTCTTTTTTCCTTTGGCATTGAACAATGTAAAAATACCAATCTAATTGACTCGATTGAGTTGAAAGAAAAATCTATTCATTTGAAAAAAGTCAGATTTCTTAGGAAATATTGTGCCACATGCTCGAACGTCCTGAACTTTGAATTTTGACCGGCGTGGCCAACAGCTAGAAGAAGGTTGAAGTAAATTGGCCTGGTGTGGAGCCCAACATGGGTGGATTGGGTCTCTATGGCTCCCCAATGTGCAAATAAATTAAATTAGATTCCAAAGATGATGACTTTTCTGTTTGCCCCAGAAAATGGAATCATAATCATTACAATTGAGAAATTGGATTCACCTCACCCTCCTCCTCACTAGGAAAGCTTTTTAAAACGAGCTGCAATGGCAAGTGCTATGAAGAGGACACTCCCACGTGCTTCTCATGAACTTCTGCATACACCATACGGCTTTCTTCATGATCTCTCTAAAAAGCACATGGTATGGCCCTATCCAAAATAGTTCAGTTCTAACAGCATTAATGTGCATAAGAGAGGGTTATGTCGGGCCAAAAAAAAGGAAAGAGAGAGCTTGTTGTAACTCTCTATACATCATTTTTATCCCGTTCAGAAAATATTTAGCTTATTTTTTTGTATTTTTTGTTAACTTTTTAATTGCTGTTAATAAAGTATATTATATATATACCTTTTAATTATCATATGGTGTCTCTTTAATTTAGGCTGTTCTTTGATGCCCCCATAAAAGTTTCATTCATGGTGCTTTACATGCCATGAATTGTTGATCGACTTTAAGCAGAAAGACATTATAACTGAGAAATAAAATTAGAGAAATTCAAAGAAAAAGAGAAAGAAGATTTTGCTGTAAGCAAGAAAATTCAAAGTCGCTTTTACAGCCTGACCTTTTACGTCCATTACTTGAGTTTCCCACTAAAACATCGCACCAAAGGGTACATTCTAGGAGCAATGTCTCCACTCAGCTGAAAAGCTCGTCTTTTTGTTCTTTTGCTTCGCTTTAATTTTTATAGATAATGAAATGACAGAATCATGTGCCTTGTAAATTAACCGGCCACTAGGCTAACCCCTGATAGCTAGGCTTTTTCTTATAATATAAGAGGTGTAAGTGTAACCTCAAAAAAGTTGGAGAATATAAGTCCAATGAAGGTCGATCGTGACTTTATATATCAGGGTCAAACATAAAGTTAGAAAGAGATGGGATCGATAATTAAACTGTGAATCTTCTTTTTTCCTACACCTTTTTCCTGAGCAACGTAGTGTTTTACAGTAGGAATCATGCACTGCCACTTTACATGAATGGTCACCATATATGCATATGATTGTTGATGAATAATTCAACATCGTTTAATTTGTGGACAAGACTTTTGATATATTTATAATGAGTGTGCAACCCTCTCGTTAATTTAGAGTTGGTTTTATAGGATGAGTTAAGTCTACGAATTTCTTCATAGTATCAGAACCTACCACAAGAACGAATGGACCCACACTACTTACCCTGTGACAAGGATAAACTATTAGTCTACACGTGACATATCGTCTGTAGACAAGGCCTTGTGCATGTTTATAAGGAGAGTGCAATCTCTCCTATAAAGCTGATTTTATAGGATGAGTTAGACTCACAAATTTCTTCAATAATTAGTAGTATTTGTGCTCAGCAAATCTGACTAGATGGTAAATGAGTGAGGTGATGTTTTAGTTGATTTGGGTCTCGTCTATTAAAATTTGAGCGTATAAACTACAACACCAGTTTGTAAATTATTTTGTAGCAATCTTAACCGCTCTTTCCCTGTAAAATCATTTCAAGTACTACTAGATATTCCTTATTTAGTTATTTTCTAACTATCCTCACTTCCAAGTAACGTATTAACCTATGGAAGTTGGATCGTTATTTTATTTTCCCCCCTCTTATATATATCTCGAAATTAGGAATGAATTACAATTTTTTTTTTTTTTAAAAAAAAAGCCTAAAACCGACAAACGAGCATAAATTATATAGTATTTCAAATTTTTGGGAGACAACTTCAGTGGCATGAACAAGTGCTAGAATCCAATGAATGTGCCAAACAATATGATAACTCCGTATGAAATTTTGGATGAGAGCCAAGGCATGCATAAAGCCTATTACTTAGGGTGACAAATAATATATATATATATATCAACTATAAGAAATGTTATTTAACATTTCAATTAGCATTTTTGCCTATGTGGCACATTCACAAATCTACTTGTTATTTTTTAAAAGAAAAGAAAAGAAAAGACAAATAAAAACAAACAACAACAAAGAAAATGCTAGAAAAATGCTACTTGAAAATACTGAGTAGTATTTCTCTATCAACTGTATATGAATTAAGGCTAATAGTTGTGATAACCTGCAGTGTTTAAGGATGCAGGAGGAGTTACCTGAAAGATGATATTCTGCTTATATAAAGGTCACAGGCAGCACTTTCATGGTGGTGGAAGAATGTCTGGCTAGTTACCAACAAGGCAAGGGTATTTTCTCAAATTAAGGGTGGACATGCCTGCCAAGTTAAGGTAGTGACAAGGATATATAACCAGTTGGATCTGGGATAATATTTTAATTCCCATTGAAATAATTAGCCAAACCCAAAAAAGTAATGCTGTTCACTTGTTGGTGTGAAGTTTCATCAAGTAATCATTGCATCATTTTGCTAATCACTATCATCGATCAACTACATTGTCATCATCAATATGTATTGCCATTGCAATCAACATATATATGATATACGATTATATATTTTCATTCTTAATTTGTAACGAATTAAAATGTTTTATGTTTTGGGTACGTGATCACTACATCATAAAGGACGCTAGCTCTATATTATTCTAGCCTCTCAGTGCAATTAATGTTAACCAAAAAAATCAAATAATAATTAAAAAGAAGAAGAAGAAGAAGAAGCTAAGTTTGTAATGAGAGAGGGTTATAATATTGAAAAATGAAACTGGTACAAGTAATTAAGAATGTATAAAATAAAGTTCATGAGGGGCTTCGACCTTAATTAAGTACTTTTAGGGTGAATTATACTTTGTTCTCCAAACTAATACTTTATTTGCACTTACACTAATAAATTATAACTCATTAATTGTAACTCGTTCACTCAAATTATTATTTTGTCCCAAGTAGTGCCTTTGGTTCTGGTAGTTCTAACTAAAACTATCACACATGTGAGAGACGCAAAAGCATTTTTTCGTGACATTTACCCAACTTTTAGGGTTATTAATTAATTTTATAAAAATTTATAATGAAAAACCTTCAATACGAATGGGCTATAAGGGTTTTACAGCCTTCAATCACATTGTGACAACTCAACTAAAAATACAAAATTTTACCAAAATACTTTAGACATGAATACACTAAATCAAGCCACTACTCTACCCTTAAACCATCAAAGCTACCTATTTCCGCCGAACACCGCACCTCGATCCCACCTACCTCTGTCGCACGCTAGCCACGAGTTGCGGCCTGGTCAAGCCGTGTGGCCAGCGTGCGGTGGAGGTTGCAGCGGCCATATCTAGCCACTACGCGCTGCAACCAAGCTACGCTAGGTCTAGCCGCTGGCTTGAGCACAGGCTCAGTCGCCAATTGCGGCGGTGTTCGACGAAGGTTGGTGGGTTCAGTGGTTTAAGGGTCCTGATCCAGTGTATTCATGTCTAGAATATTTGGTAAGATTTTGTTTATTTTGCTGAGTTGTTAGCATATTATTGAAGGCTGTAAAACCCCTAATTTTACGAATAGTCCGTATCAAAGGGGCTCTCAATTGATAATGGTCTATAAATGAAGAACAATGGTATAATAGTAATACTAGGATAAAAAATGAAGATCTTATGGCAGTCATTCTACAGTTGGTTACAACAACCAAGCCCTAGAGATAGTATCTAGCTAGTACTATCAATTTTTTCCGCCTTTACTAAAAAAAAAAATCCCCCTTTGACAATTAAGTTAGATCACTTACATCCAGCTCAATAAATATTTAGCCGAAAAACATATTTTTTCTATTTTAACTACTCACTTTTTTAAAGTACTTACATCTGGCTCAGTATTTTAAATATTCACTTTCACTTTTTTACTTGAAATATTATTTGTTTATTTACTTTTCCTATTTCGAAAGAACGTATAGAGAATCCTATTGATTTTTTTTTTTTTATCAATATATATTATAGATTGTTGAGTAATAGTGCTCAACATATTTATTGACCTGGATGTAGGTTTTTTTTTACTACAAGGTCAGTCAAAATAACTTTTTAACTACTTTATTAAGCATAACGTGAACCGTCTAAGACGGTCTCATTTTATGTTGGAAAAAGGGTGATCACAGCAGATCCCATCTCTCTATCTCTCTTTAGTAGATAGAAGCAGCGCTGGTTCTTCGGGGTTAGGAGAGAGAAAAAGACAATATAATGGCGTGGCTTCATGATAATTATCTCATGTGAGAGCAGAGGAGCAATAATATTGACCATCAAACCGCCTCTTAGAATTAGCACTCCAACACTTTGGAATTTCATCTCTTCCTTCCTACAACCCACCAAAAAAAAAAAAAAATCCACATACACCCAACCTGCAGCAATCATGATCATGTCCTCCCGCGGCCTCTTCGCATCATCATTAGTCCCTCACTTTCATCATCAGCTCCTCGTCTTTTACTACCCACCATCATCCTGCTCACCAAACCCACCATCATCATCCTGGAGCTCGAAGATCAAACCTAGAAGAAAGAGAAAGAAGAAAGAGAAGGGTTAGAAGATGAAGATGGGTTCACTCAAGAAGAAGAAACCCTACCCTCCCATCATTTCTAGTCTGTTTTGAATGAAGGGTCTTCTTCTTCTTCTTCTTCACTAGACTTTGATGCTAGTTTCTTCTCTTCTCTCGGGGAATTGAAGCGATATGGTCCGATCGATTGTTTACTAGATCAAAACAAATCCAGACAATTAATTGCTTAAGAGCTTGCTATTATCCGTACGTATGGGGTTTCCTTTGTTTTTTCCATCTTAAATACGCAATGAGAGTTTCAGGTAGATATATTGTTTACAGTACTGCTTTGCTTGGTTAGCTGTATGTTAATTTGACGTAGATCTGGATTAATTTCTATATGTATGTATGGTAATAAATAAATAAATGTTGTTCCATGATGAGCAGTTTAATTGTGTGAGTACATATATACATTTAATTAATTTCTGTGCTAGATACGTACCAGATCCATCAATTACTCTGCTACTTTCCTTGAATTAGGGTTCGTTATTCTTTTGGGTTTGACTCGTCAGATCTTGAAAGTTTCTAGTTAAGGCTTATTTCCATCTTCATTTAGAAGATGGTCTGTGGACGACTATGACTGTTACTTCTACCCATGTCAGAAAAAACAATGATAATTTGCATGTTTGAAACTCAAATCTTCTTGAAACCCGCCTCTTCCAGCGCTGCCCCTTGTGAGCAGATATATATTCTACATGTCAATTTTACGTACGCATTATGTTTCTGAACATCTGAAATTTTGAATTCTATATCCTTAACAGGTTGCACGAGAGAATTCGTGGTAATTAAGGTGGTTGGACTTGATCAATTTTTGTTTTGCTATATTGCTTTTAGGACACTTTTTGTTCTGACTGGACGGAACACTTTTTGCATCTTTGCTGATCAAGCTGATGATTCAAAATTTAAGAAAGCAGATATTTGGTTCTCGAGGGACTTGAAACTATATATTAATAGTTCTTTCTTCCTTCTAATTAGGCTCAACAACGCACCAGTAATTCATCCTTTCTAGGCCGGCCAGTTTATAATTCTTTCTTCTTCTTCTTCTTCTTCGTGCATGCTGCTTAATGCACCTCAATCTAGTGTTCTAGTTCCTTAATTAGGGTTGCAGCTTCACAAAAAGTACTGTCTGTGGAGTTGCTTCCTGGACTCCAACAATCACCACATCCTTATTGGACAAGATATTGCATGCAATGATTAAGCAAGCACCAAGAAAACTTTCCTAATGAATTTAGACACATTTTTACAGTTTGTTCACCGTTTTTTAAGTCAAATAGATACGTACACATAATATGTACAAGGATGCACATTTGTACATACACACATAAAATGTGACATACGGATTTTATGTACAACTGCATGTGCAGCATATACTTGTTAACTTGTTGGTATTACTTCAATAGTTCAATTTACATTCACATGGCAAAACATCAAATCTTTCAAACCATATATGTGCATGTGTTTCTAAAATTTAATTGGTGTTAGAAAGATTTACACTTTTGTAGATCTCATAATGAGACTATAATATAACATGTTAGAATACTACCAAATTTTAAAGCTAGTGCCGCCCACGCACTTGGATCAAGCTCTCCCCACATATATGCCTATAAGAAAAATTAGTCTGCACAAGTACGTATAAATTTTGTTTTCCTTATTTCTTTTAGTAAGAGTTCGATTTTAATTGAAATAATTATAAGAATTTCTTTAATATTGCACTCCAAATTGCAAGGTCGTGATTTTCATGATGCCCATCTTTTATTTTTCTTTTTAATTTTTGGCCATATATATATGATCGACGCCCAAATTGGATACTAGAACATCAGCATTAATTAGCATCGATCTGCATTACTAATTAATGTTCCTACCTTGTATTTGTTTTTCTTTTGCAACCCCAAGTATCAATCCTCTATTCTCTGAATCCATTTATTAGAATATCAGGTAAATTAACTAAGGATCGTGATCGCTAAAACCTAATGTATATCTTAAATTAATTAATTACCAGTTTAAATCTTCGATCGGTTTCCATATACTATATATGCAACCACGGGCCGGATTCTCTATCTCTTCTTTTCCAAATTCGATCCCCTCTTGTTGAATTGAATTATGGAGGAGGAGTTTATCAAATTCTAACTAAAATTTCCTCATTGGAACATGCACGAAAAAAGTGCGTTTTGTACAAGGTTTTCTTCGTAGGGCTGAAAAATTATATAATACATCTCTATTATTCTCGACGTGCACTGTAGTTGTGTCTATATGTTGAATCAACAAGAGAGGACAACATTAATAAGGTTGTACTAGCTAGCTACCTGTCTCATATCAACGAAGAGGAACATTGGAAAATTATTACCCTTCTATATTCACTTATTCAGGCTGTCAGTAAATGGCGAAGAAAACGATCACCAAATTTGGGACTGGGAAAACAACTAGAATGACCACCATATTCCCTCTATTAACTCTTTCACTCAAAGATTTTATTTGTTTGTTTGTTTGTTTTTTTTTTTTTTTGGAAAATTCTCGTAGTCCCTTAATTTATCCAAAAAATGTTTGCAACTTCCACTCATTATATAGATCAAACTTTAGATCCAGTTCTTAAAAATGTTTTGTTTTTTTTCCCCTTCAAATTATAACTATCACATCTTAAAATGCTTCTACATCTGGTTTTTTATCATTCTTTATTTTGGACACGTAATTCTTCTAATGACTTTCACTCATTGCATACATTGATCCACTACTATCCAAATAGCATTTCTTGCTGCCATTTGAGTGACAAATGGTGTCCCTCTGCTTGTACCCTTGAATCCATAAGTACTAGCAGAGGACCAAGAAATTACCCAATCTCGTACACACGGTAGTATTTTTTTTCAATAGGGTTTAATGGATATTTTAATAAGAATGAATATTTAAAAAGAGAGAGAGAGAGAAAAAAAAAAAAAAAAAGTGGGATGTAGAGTGTTTGAAGAATGAGAATGAATATTTTAATTTAATAGAGAATGTGACGTACAGTGTTTTTCAAAATTAAGGCTTTAAAATAGAAAAAGTTCAAATTTTCTTCAAAATCTGAAAAAAAAAAAAAAAAAAGGATCTTCAACCTCCTTCCTTTACAGAAAATAAATACCATTAAACTACATGGAGATTGATTCTTCTATTCTAAAATTTATCTTATCCCGAAAACCTTTTTTTTTTTTTCCTTCTTTTCTTATTGGGCTTCTCTACTCCAGAAGTCGAATGGGCATTACAAATGTCATTTATGGAGTTGGAGTGCACTGAATCTGGCCGAGCCCAGCCCATGGCTGCCCCTGATTTCTGACTTTTCAACCTTTATGATTGCATTAGTATTTCAGTTAAGTCTCTTTTTTTTTTTTTTTTTTTTTTTTTTTTCTGAGAGATTGCTTCAGTTAAGTCGAAAGCCCTTTTCAATGCTTTTGAACATCTAGAGAGCTTTTTTTCTTCTTCTTCTTCTTCTTCTTGTGGTGTGTGTGTTTTTCTTATGCAATAAATTGGCTTGACCCTTCTTGCAACTGTCGACGGGGGAGGAGGGAGAGGCTCTTCCTTCCCCATCTTTTTCTCTTCCTCCTCTTCTTTTTAATTTTTATTTTTTTATTATTTATTTTATTTATTATCTACAACTTAAGTCAAATATGTTACATTTTCCAACCTTTCTCCACCTACGCGCCACCCATCCTTCCTCACCAGCCTTCACTGCTTCCATTGATGTCTCCACCCCAGCATGTGCACATGATGTACAGTCACTTTAGCCACTCTGTTTTTAGCCAAATGTCATATTTGCGGCTTCTCACTATTTTTTTTTCTCTGGATCTCCATAGATGATACACTCTTTTAGTCTATGGATAATCCCAAATCTAGTTGTAAACCTATATGTGGTGTCCCTTATGCCTTAATCTTTGGGCACCTCTCTCACTAAATATAGTGGTGATACTTTGCTCCAACAACTTTAATTTATCCGGTTCCAATACTCTCTTGGTTCCTAAGCTCGCTTGTTGCTGCAATTGGTGTTCTTACATATTGTTTTGCCTTTGGACTTTTCACATCAAACTGTCGTTTGAAGTGGTCTTTTTTTTAGCCTGTGAGTTAATATTCATTTGGTCCATACAAATCTTTTGGCCCATTTCCCACAATCTTTAAGTTCTATTTGTACTATGCTTATTGTTTTGGAGGTTTGTTGAGTTTGCCTCCACCCATTTATGTTGTGTTAGAGTATATTATAAAATTTGATTATGTGACAATATAAAATACTTATATTTATAAGTAAGATAAATATGGTAATTAAATTAATTAGATTTAATTACTATTAAATATGATTATAGAATATAAATGATTAAGAAAATGATGTATAGTATCTCGTTATAGAATATTATAATCAAATCTCTAAAATCAAATCCCATAATATACTTTAAAGTTAAATTTCTTTTTCCTTTTTTCTCTGTACTTGTTTAGAGAAAAATAAAAATAAAATACATTCATAATATGAGAGTGAGGTTTAAAAGTAAGGATTTGATTTAGGTGTCATAAAAAAACTAAAACATATGTTTTGTAGTTTTTTAATGGTGTAGATTTAATTTTAATTTTTTTTATAAAAAATAAAAAAGAGTAAAATTAAATCTAAACTATTAAAAAAAACATGGTGTAAATGCATTAGATTCTTTTGCTTAAAGAGCAACTATTTTTGCTATCTAAAAAAAAATATATATTTCCTATCACGCACGCCCGAACACAAAAGAGAGAAACTAATATGTTGGTTTTTTTAATATAAATATATTGAATAATATTTTGATAGAAAAAGGTCGAGAAGTCTAGTAAAAAAGAAAAAAAAATATTATTTAATAATTTTAATCTCTGTGATTTGCATTTGTCCCAAAGTTTTTTTAAAAAAATTAATTACAAAAAAAAAAATTATCAAGAAGGCCTACGACGACGTTGGTGATATGTTGGGCCCTTTTTATTTATTTTATTACAAACAAATGCCTTGAAAATGACTGCCGGGCTGTCCACTAATCAAACGTCCCTTATTCAATCTGATAAGGTCCACCCAGACAATCTAGATGAAGTCCGCGCTTTGATATTCGCAGCAACAGTGCGTCCTCGAGCCCTGCCTGTTTTCATTTCCACCCAAAACCAAAGCCAAGTTCTCGCTCGCTGACCGTATTTTCGAGTCAACATTTCTTTGCTCTCAAAATCATTTCCGTTTTCTCGAAAAAAAAAGAAAAAAAAAAAGAAAAAAGAGAGGGCAACCTTTCGATTCCAGCGAGCGAGTCTTTGCAATGAGATTAGGGTTTTTGTCGTTCACTCAGAGGCGGTGATGCTTCGTGTACTATTTCATTGCATGCGTTGTTGGAGCCAGATTAGCTGATTGATTCTCTAGGGTTTACGTTTTGCAATATGGGCGAAGCTTCGGGACGAGTCACCATTACGCTTGGGCGTGGTGGCCAGGTATCTTACCTCTTAATTAGGGTTTTGTTCATTCTTTTTTTTTTTTTTTCATTTTATTTTATTGTTCGAAGTTTTACTTGAATGTTTTTGTTATTTTGTGTTTCGAAATTTTAGCTGAATGGAGAAATTATTGTTTGTCTGTTTGGTTTCGAAGAAAATGAAGAAAAAAAGTGATCTATAGATCTTTATTTTCGTTTTTGATGTTTTTTTTGGTTCAAATCTATTGTGAAACAAAAGCAACGTAAAGCAGAGGAAATTACTTTACTTCCACTAATTGTACCCATCGTTATACAGGTGGTAAAGAGGTCTGGTCAAGTATCAGATGTTTCATATGCTGATTCTCTGCTTGCGGCGGGGACTAAGCGGTCCGTAAGAGATAGATTAGGAAGTAATGTAGACAGTTCAGTGTTACAAGGCAACAAACTCGACAACAAACGGTGCATCTTGCTTTCCTTTTTTTCTTTCTGTTGTTGTGACCTAGTCATATAGCTTCTCTTTTCTGCTAATTCTATTTCATCGTGGATTATTGTACTGCTTGGAACTTTAAACAAGCGCACAATTCGTTTGGGCACTTCTGAATTGTATCACTGTATCACCGTATTTGTGTATTCGATGTATAAGCTTTTTGTGCATATGGTGTTTTTTTATGTTCTTTGCTAAATTAATTTCTTGCACAAGAGCTTATGGTTATAATTGCCATTTGCAGACAAAGAGGAGATATTAGTATGCGGAGTTTGAGTTCTAATGGTTTAAATGGTAGTAAGTTTATTATGAAGCAATCTCATTGCATTTCTGTTGTTCTGTTCTAGTTTTCCAATTACTAATTACCCTTCCATTAAAAAATAAGATTTGCACATTGGTAGAGATGACCTCCGATTTAAACTCATGCAAAAAAATGCATCTAGACGACCTCAGAGCGATGATGATCAGAAGCGTGTTGACCTACGTGACAAGTTGTCAAAGGCTGTTCGGCCCCCAGTAACTAATGTGGATTCAAGGCATGGCATGCTGGAACCAAAGGACACAGGTTTCTTGGGCCGAATTCCTTCTACAAGAAATGTTGATGATTTGCCTGTGATGAACTCAATGAGAAGTTCTTATTCTACATGGACTTTGGATCATTTGAGACGAAGATCACCTGATAGAGCTCGGGGTATAGGTACTTCTAGGGGTCTTTCCCCACCTAGGAACATGGGAGAACTACAAAGAAGGCCACTGAACAGGACACATGATGATGTAAGATCGGTTCCATATATGAGAAAAGATGTTTTTGATACTTCAGGACCTATGAGTACTGCAACTTTCATGGCAAAACCTGCAATACCTCCCCCACCTCCCAAGCCACTGCCTCCTCCTCTTGGACAGCTCCCTCCACCAACTGGAATTGTACAAAAAATTCCATACACGGTACTGCTACTTATCTTAGCTGCTTCTAGATCATCGAATCTTACATGTCTGAACTTTAGCAACTTTCATGCATGTTCTGAACGTTGTTATTGGTGGGTTATTATGTAGGGTGATGAACAGCAAACTGTTGAGGGCTTGTTACACTCACTGGGGTTGGGAAAGTATGCCATTCTCTTCAAGGCTGAGGAAGTATGTTATTTGATCTTTGTTCGCTTAATTTGGAAATATCTCAAGTCTTTCTAATATCCTGAATCATGCATAAGAACTCTTTTAAATGTTGTAAGATCTAGGGTGTTACCTATGAAAAAGAAAATGATTTGGTTGTTGCACCGGATTTCCATGCAAATATCACTCTTTAGTTTTTTATTTTATTTTTTATGCTAAATAATCAAGATCTCATTAAAAGTGTAAGACGCTCTCAGGTACACAAAGAGTATTAATGAGAAGCCACCTAACTAGTAGGAGCAAAAAGAACAAGAAACTCATGAAAACCAATCACCAAAAGAGCAACAAAAGTAGCTGTCCAACAATATAGAGTATTGAAAAATAAAGACTTAATCTCTTATAAAGTCCTCTCACGGTCCTAAAAAATTTATTCATTCTTTTTCTTCCAAAGATACTACAAAATGCATTAATGTACCATCTTCCACATAGTAGTATTCTGCGTATTGTTGGCAGTCCACTAACAAGTATACAAGTTAACTACTCGTCTAGGCATAACCAAAAATAGTCCAAACTGACTAAAGAAAATATTTCACATAGGACAAGCAACCTCACAATAAAGAAGAAGATGATCCACAGATTCTCCATTCTTTTTGTACGTAGAATACCTATCAATCACAATAACGTGCCGCTTCTGGAGATTGTCCATTGTTTTGATCTTACCTAGGGCTATCGAACAAGCAAAAAAGGTCACCCTCAACAAAACGTAGTCCGCCTAACACTCTTCCAAGGTAAGCGAAAATTTCATTACAAGTCATGACACTATAAAAGGTTTTAACACCAAACAATCATCTTTTGGAAGAGACCCACACAGCTTGTTGTTGCCTTCCCTTCTCACTCTCCTTAAATACATCGGGATAAACGAGGCAAAGACATCCACCTTCCAATCATGAGCCGCTTTAACAAAGCTCACGTTCCATTGAATGGAACCTCTAGGAATTTTCAGGTGATTCGCAACAAAAGCATCATTTGCGCTTGCAATACCAAATAAACTCGAAAAGATTTCCTTAAGGGCCATATCCCCACACCATAGATCATGCCAAAATCTAACCTTGGAGCCATTTCTCACCTCAAATATAGTATGACTTAAAAGCTTCCCCCAACTCCTCATAATATTCCTCTATAACCCTACCCCATACACCCAACATGTTCCCTAGAGCAACAACCACCCCATGATCTCCCATATTTAGCGTCCACCACTACTTTCCACTAAGCTTCTCTTTCAAGTCCATTGCACTAAAGTCATTTACGTAAGAGAGCATGATTGAACCTCAACAAGTTTCTAATCTCAACCCTCCCTCAGAGATCGGTGTACACACTGTAGGCTATCTCACCAAATGATATTTGAACTCTTTGCCTAGCCCACCTCATATGTTTTTGAGTACCTATAGCACCTAATAAATCCTCAATTTTCAAAGCCTGTCATTACTGGTGTAATAGAATAACGGATTCAATAACCCAAGGCTTTCTTTACATTGAGTTGGCCTCTATCGTCTACTTATCCAACTTTTGTGTATAATATCTCAAATTGTATAATCAGTAATTTTGTTCTTTTTGAATTAAAGGTTAGATGATTTAGGTTTAGCTCGCCACTAGTCAATTTTAAATGCTCATTCTCATATTAATTTGTTTATCCGTTTTGTGGTGTTTGGTTTCGATAGGGATAGTAACTTAATTCCCCCAGCTACACCCATATGCATGATTCCAAATGGAGTTACTTTAGTAGTCACTAAAATAACTGAATTTTTTATACTACAAAATTCAATTGGAGTTACTCTAGGTATACATGGTCTTTCCTGTTTGTCTGTTATAGAGAAAGCTTTTAATTGTAGATTGCTGTTATGAGGAACTGAGACACGATCTTTCTTTTAACAATCTTATTTTGATGTTTTTATTTTTTTATGTATTAGTGTGGATGGACTCACCAATTAATCAAGCATGAAAGGTTATTTACCTAGACCTCTGAAATGTATATTTGCATCCTTAGTTTTTTATATGCTGTATATTAATCTGTCTATGGAGATGAGATTAATGGTTCTTTGACTTATGAGTACTGTAGCCTGGATTCATAGTTTGATCTGAAATTGTTAATTTCTATTGGATTCGGAAATGAGTAACTGAAACTTTAAATGTTTTTTTGGGTTCTAAAACATTCTGCTTTGAACAAGAGAGTTGTTTACTATCTTCTTTTTCATTCATCTGATTCTGATAAAGTTGACTTAATATTCAGGTAGATATGGCTGCATTGAAGCAGATGGGTGAAAACGACTTGAAAGAACTGGGGATCCCTATGGTATTTTTCTTTTCTTTCTTTACTTTTTGATAATTATTTAACTTAGGGGAAACAATACTTACCCCCCTTAAACTTACAACTAAATTGCAATGTCTCCAAACTTTAAAAGGTTGCAATTGACCCCCAAAACTACTCTATTAACGCCTACATTAGGTTTTTGGTTAAATCAGACGGAAAATAGACCTGTGACCCAAAAATGATAATAATACCCCATGTTAGATTAAAAAAGAAAACGTTGTTCACGGCCAGGAGACCTAACCGTGGTTCTCCATGGAGCAGACCCAAGGGCATATTGGTATTTTTATGCATCTCACTGGGGGTATAATGCACATTTCATGTGTTTATTGTCCAAATTAATAGAAAATCCTAATGATGGGGGGCTAAGTGAAAGGGGCTAGTAGTTTGGAGGGTTAAGTGCAACTTTGTAAAGTTTGAAAGACTTTGCAATTTGGCTTTAAGTTTGAGGGGTTTAATTGTAGTTGCCTCTTTTACTTATGTTTCATGTGTATGTGGTAAAAAATCAACCTGTAATTCTCTGCTTTTCAGATATTTAGATTTTTAATGAAGCTTAAATTCAGTAGAATATTTAGAAGCATTCTTAAATTATCAATTAGTTATCTGAATTGATATATGTTGTTCTGGAGATTAATTATCAACAAAAAGTTCTCGAGGTCAACTTGAGAATCTGCCAGCTTAATATTGGATCATATGTAGATGCTACCTTATTTCTTTGGGGCTCATTCCATTCATGGACAATTTATGTCGGAATTTGTCACCTGACCAAAGTATTTTCCTTTTCATTTCAACTCCACATTGAATGTGGTGCCCTGTTTCTTTTTCCCTCTTTTGAAAAAAAAATAGAAAAAAAAAATAATAATAATCAGAAAGCTGCTTCTGTTCTAGTAAGTGCATTAAGAACATGAAGTTTGAGTAATATGTATGACATTATGGTGGCAAATATCAATAGTCACCCTGCACTGAGAAACAAGAGAAATCTCCAAATTTTTATATAATTGGAATCAAAAGCAGAGAAATTGGCTGAATGGTTGTTTTGAGGCATTATCCTGGTAAAGCTGAGTAGACTACCAATCTGCAACACATGCTAGAGATGGCCCATTGTCCAGCAATGATTATATCTTAGAGTAAAATCTTAGTTTTAGATTCCAAAGAAGTCAAGTTGTATCACAAGAACATTGATGAGTCAGATGTTTTTGTTCTGTAATAAAATTGATTTTTTTTTAAAAAAAAATGATATGGGAAGAAGATGCTCTGATGTCTTCTTCCCCGATGAACTCCTTATGAGATTCTTTTTAGGTCTATGTTATGTCTGTCTTTGTGTGTAGATCAACTTGAAACAGTTTTGGGAACATTAAAGAAAGCTTCTGAAACATACAAGATGTATTGAACCCAAGTCCTACCTACCCCCCCCCCCTGGTGCAGAGTGTTAAAACAAGACTTATTGAACCCTAGTCCTACCAATCCAAGACCCAGTTGTGTTGTTCTTTATCAACCATGCTCATGGAAAGTTTTCATGTAAGTCGTGATTTATATAAAATTTGCCAAGTTGCTTCTGTGTGCTGGGCGTTCTTTGTTAGCCTTCTTCAATTCTTTGCTTTGCTTGCGGTTTTCATACTTGCTCGTCTCAGGGAAGTTGTAGCCTGGTAAAGTGGAAGTAGTCTGCAAGTAGCTGGCTTGAGTCTATGCTTTTGTCATGAATATGTTATTGCCTTAGTCATAGCCGTCATCATATTCTGTGTCGGTGTTTCTCTTATAAAGGTTGTCTGAATTGCAGGGGCCTAGAAAAAAGATTCTTCTTGCTCTTATGCCTCGATCAAAACGGCAACCATGACAGTTACACTTTTGAAGCAAGATTAGTCGGATTCCTCTGTTTTTGTGATGGGGAGGAACTATCAGGCATATTTTTCTCGTAATGAATATTGTGCCACTCAAATTGGGTTTGAAAGCGGTCCATGAATCAGTTCTCACATTTTTGCACTATCGAACAATGTTAATTAGTGTTATTAATTGATCTTGGTGAGAAAATTTGGGATATAATCTTTTTTTTCCCGTTCTTAATTACCACTCTGCTATCAACGTGATTTCAGTTGATCAAACATTATCATGCTTGGGTCGTGATCATTGCAAATGGAATATGAATCGTAAGAGAGGCTGTTCAAGTACCATATCGTTTGGATTAAGGTTTGTGTTTTCATCTGAGTTCTGCCTCTAGGTATGCTTGTCTCTTAGCTGGCTAACGCCTGCCAAAGGAGTGAAGTCTTTTGCCTACACATTTACATTTTCCTTTGAAGAAAGGTGAGTAAACAAATCATAAGTTTTTTTAGAGGAATCAGCATTTTAAAATTTTTTAAAAAAATCCCTTAATTAACAAACGTCAATTTCAATGCCAAGTAGAACTTAATTATGTTCAAATTGTGACTTCATTCAGCTGAGTTGATGTAACAATGTTCATCAGCCTTTAGGTGAGTTTTTGTTTTTGGGTTTTTTTTTTTGTTGTTGTTATAAAAAAATCAGCTGGGTTGAGGGTTGAGGTGTAGGTGTAGTATTTATAATTTTTCTTATGTAAAAGGTTCCAACGTGTGAGAAAATGAGAAGTTCGTTGCCCATCTCTACCTAGCTTTTAATAGGAGAGCGAAAGAAGAGGGGCATGAATGTAATTTGGAACAAGAGGCTCAGCAGCCCACGAGGAAAATCTGGGAAACGATTAGGGAAATATTAAGCAAAGTGATCGGGAAAGCAGCCAACCGCAATTTGAGTTTGTTGCGGTGATTATAGTTCTACGGATGCTACCCTTATTGTCTCCAAACATTGAATGTGGGTTCATGAGTTTGGTAAGTTAGAATTAAGATAGAGAATATGTGTTTGGTGTTGTTTTTTTACACAGTTCTTATTCATCTTTTTTCTTACTTCACTATTGAATGGTGGTTATACACATCTATTGTACGGAAATGAACAAGAGATGTGCAGGAGATTTTATTTTATTTATTTATTATTATTTTTTTTAAAAAAAAAAAACAATTCTCAATATAGAATCATTCATTTGCTTTTGAAAGAGTTTGTCTTTTCTTAATAATATATGGCTCCCTCATCCCAGGTGCTTTTGGGATGGTGTTAATTTCATGTAATGCAATTCTTCTTTGTATATTGTTGAAAGAAACTAAAAAAAAGAAAAAGAAAATCTTCACCTTCTATAAGTTATGTCCTGTGCATTAACATCTTATTTACAAATGAATAAGTAGTTCTAATTCCATTATGAAAAATGTTTGAAGTATTACAAATGTTGTTATAATTTTCTTACAAACTCACGTGAAACTATATATGAGTGTCACCTGACATAACATAGGTAAAAAAATTAAGCAACAAAATTTGACTAGTAAATTTAATTGTTTAATAGCTAACGTGATATATGAACTACCAAGTCAATTTATAATAGATTTGCAATAAAAATTATAACACATAGCAATACTCTTTTGAAAACTTGTTAAAAATGTTATCAAAATGGTACATCGTGGTGACTATGTCGTCTTAATATTGCTTTAATGACCTAAAGTGTCGCTAGTAGTGAGTGTTTAACAAATATTAGATCCTTTTAAATCTACTTGGAGCTTTCTTTCTTATATGCCTACATATAATACCAATGAGTAATGATATATGTCAACTTTTATGTCTATCTTGTGTTCATTAAAATTGATGTGGCTTTTAAATTCATCATTTGATTAAAAGTCAATAATAATTTATCATAAATCTAATAGTGATTTTAAAAGTCACATCAGATTTGGTGAACACAAGGTAAACATGAAAGTTGACATATATAATTACTCAATACCAATTGCTAACGGATGAGCTTATTCATAATGGGGCTAGTAGTAGGAGGTGGTCGAGTGTTACTTTTTAAAGTAAGTGCCAAAGTAGTGTAAGTTTTAAGGAATCAGTATATTTTTCCTTATTATAAATGATTTTATATCAATCAACCTTGTGCACTTTCATAGAGAAACATAATAATATTCTAGAAAAAATGCATAATTCCTTAAGATGCTTACGCGTAAACTAAACATGAGAATCTTATATTCCAAAAAATCTTATCAAATTCCTAACCATTTCAAACTTGAAAATAGTCACATTCTTGAGAATCTAAATTAATCTCATGCATCACTTTTGTAGAAAATGTGGATGACCGGGGAATATTAGATTTTGTGAGCCAAACGCCACATTATTGTAATTTGATTTCTAATGAATGTTATTTGTAAAAAAAAAAAAAAAATTGAAATTTTGGTGACGCCTTTTTTAACAGATTCCCATGGGCTTCTCCTTGGAGGATCTTTGTCGCCCTGATGTCTCAAAAGGTCACCTCTATGATGACATCGAAGATAAGTTCTGACCGACTCAATATGTCGAATTCTACCGAGTTTACAACTTCAAGTATCGATAGACCTAATTTTCTTCAAGATTCTTGCAAATTAGTCGTTACCGAAAGCTGTTACTAGTTCGTATATGGCGGCTTAACGAAACAAAACGTCGCCAGTAAAATTCCTGAGAGAAAACAAGAACCCTAGTATTGCCTGTGGCCAATACTATCCTTATCTCCTTGCCTTGGGTTCTACGGGATTGCAAACACACTTTATAACGTGTTCTCGGTTGATACTGTAATTAAAGCTTTAACTAATTAAGACCGTTGAAATCCCTTCCATAGCCTAAACATGAAATTCAATGTGTGCTCCTTTCATTCTAAGAACTTTCCTTGATGCTGCCCAAACTAGGGTTCTTGTTTCTTCAAATAAAAATTCTTTGTTTTTCACTTGTGAATGTGAGTACATGTTCGCCCTCCATATTTAACTTATGATTTTTATTTTATTTTATTTTTTGGTTAAGGTCCCGGAATGCATAGTAATAAAGAACTAGTACACGAAATGCCGCAGCATTTACACTTGGGCGGGAATAGAATTTTTGGTATGGAGACAAATCTAAAAAAGAAGAACGGCTTTTTAGGAGGATAAAAAAAACTAATTTTAGAGATTTATTCTAAAAAAACATATAGTTTTGGGGGGATTTTTAAAATTTAGGGGGCTAAGCTCCCACACCCTTTTTAGCAGTAGTTCTGCCCCTACATTAAGTGGCGGAGCTAGGAGTTGTTCAGAGGGGGCATACAAACTCCTTAGTCTGCCAATTTAAAATGTACATAGTAATACTGAATCCGTTATTCAAAAGGCTATAATGGCCCTTCTTGTTAGTTATTTGCTGGTTTGAATTTTTTATAGCTTGTGAATATGTTATTTGGATGGCTAGGATTTGTTTAACATTTGAAGTTTACTTGAGTAACATGGAGTCTCCATTAGGTGTGAAACGTGCCGAGAAACATGCCAAGGCCAAATTATAATATATTTTTGCCATGGATATCAATAAGACATTTTGAATGCTATTAAAACTCCTAGCAGAGGAACACGCCAAGGCCGGCCAGATTAAGTCCGACATATAATTTTGCTCCTAAACTCCTAGCTCCGCCACTGCTTGCATTCAAATGTCCAAGTGATTGATACCAAATTAAATAACTACTTATTTCAAAAACTTAAACAAAACAATTAATATAAATTTAATCATTTAATTAATACAATTTAGTATTCATTGTAAATGCCAATCACCGAAAGCTGTGTCAATTTATATTCGATAAACTTGGCCTAGGCTCCCAATTGAAGAAGGAAGGAATTTTCTTCACAGATATGAGGTATGATTGGTATCTACAAAGTGAGGTTAGTCCTTTATTCTCAGAGACTCTTCTTTCTGCGAAACGGGGCAGTATGAAATTGGTTTGGTCAATCTTGTACCACAATCTGCCTTTTTCATGCATATTGGATTTTATCATAATCTTTTTCCCAGTATATATATATATATTAAACATTATTCTGCTGGTGTTTTTCTTATGATAATTGCTTTCCAATTTTCGTAAGTAAATATATGGTGGCTGACGACGGGTGGCATGTGTTGTAGATATTGTTCCACTAGCAATATGAATTTTATAAAGTGCCTTCCGCACTAAGCACCGTGACATGATTGGGCATCATTTAGGAATTAGGACTAATCTCCCTACTCAACCCTTCTTTGCCCTCCATAAAACAAATGTCTATTACTCATCGCATCAGCATTCAGAACATGAGGTGGTAAATTTTGTCACGTAAACTAGTCTCATTTTTTCAAATGCTTGAGTGAATCGTACATAAATTTCCTAGAACCTTTCTTTTTTTAAAAAAAAAAAAAAACATGGGAAAATTCAAGATGTGGAAATTTATGTAGAGAATAATGTTATATATATACTACATTTTTATCTTATGATGTTGATGTGACAATTTCAATTAACTATTTGATTTTTTTTTAACAATTATTTATTTAATGGTTGATTGGATATGTCACCTCAGTATTATGAGATAAAAATGTAATTCATAGCATTACTCTTATGTAAAATATAAAATAAGGGACAATAGTGGAAGCAAGAGACAAAGAATTTTGAGATGGTTCGGCCTTTGATACCTAGGTCCATCACTAGGGAAGACCCAATGAGCTACATTATGCTCGATCTTATTCACTCAATTAATTCACAATAAGAATGTCCTTATTTATAGGGAGAATATGGTATGTAGAGAATAAAAATTTGATGTTATATATTACATTTTTATCTTATGCTGACGTGATAGTTCCAACTAACCGTTGGATTTTTTTTTTTTTAATAATGATTTATTCAATAGTTAATTAAAACTGTCACGTCAATATTATAGGATAAAAATGTAGTTTCTAACATTACTCATATGTAAAATATAAAATAAGGGGCAATAGCAGAAGCAAGAGACAAGAAATTTTGAGGTGGTTTGGCTTTGATGACTAGAGAATGCCCAATGAATTACATTATGCTCTTATTCACTCGATTAAATGTCTTTATATATTTATAGAGAGAATATGGTATGTAAAGAATAAAAATTTGATTACTATCAATCCTAATTAATGATAAATTCCAGTAAAAAAGATTCTATCAACCTAATATGAAAAACATATATTTTAACCTCCTAATATGGAAAACATATATTCTAACATTCCATCAAACTTAAAAGAGAAGGAAATGATTTTTCTCTTTCTTTTTTTGGTGTGCTGAAATAAATTTGGTGTGGCAAGCATCAATATCTGAGTATATATATATATATATATATATATATATATATCTTCTGTGACTAGGGCAATCCTTCAATTAAGGGCGTGATTCGGATTAAGAAGGCATATGTGAGTACCAAAGATCTCCTCTAAACCAAGCTCTGGCATTTTAGAAATAGCCAGAAAAGCCGCTTTCTTTTCACCCACTTTTGGCCAATATTTTCTATCCAGGCATGCATAATATTACTAGTCGAGTCTTGGCAGGTGGCAGTGGCCATAGAAAAAGAGTCACGAATTATCATGTCAAAATTTATTTTAACTAAATTAATGAGTGGAGTGTTCCATAGCTCTTGGGTAGTTTTTTAGGATTGAGTGAGTGCCAGGCATTCAAGTACTCTCTAGCTATGATTTTTCTTTCATAGGGCCACAAACTTGAGAGCGTTAGGAAGGGAATGCTCATACATATATTCTTATTTTTATGGAGTCAAATTAAACTTATCGCAATAACTGCAAGAAAAAGGAAAGAGTGACCTTTCAATATATTAGTTTGTAGATTTGCATGCAGTTTTTTTGGGCTACAAGTGGCCATTACATCTCACGTACAGTGATCGGAATCCCTACAATTGAGAATTCTTAAAATTTCTCTGCCCCATGAATTAGGCCGGGGCTGTGAAAGGCCTCCGATGAAGTCCCTTGCTTAGGCAAAGATCCCCTCATAGTCTCCTATAATTTTTTCTACCTGTTCGGACAAGTAAGCCTATGCTCATGCAATAGAAGATAGGAATATGCACTTAACTGTTTCTGTAGCGTAGAATAAAAAAAAGAAAGAATGAAAAACTGTAATCCACAGCATGGCATGCAATAGGTGCGCCAAAAAGACCCATGCTTTCTCTCATTGTCTCATTCAACTTTTGTAGTTCTGGACTTTTACTCTGCAAATAAGTTGTTATTATTATTAATATGTGTTTCGCGTACAGTCAATTTTGGCATTCTCTTTAGTTCCATAAAATACTACAAAAATCTTGTGGGATTTTTTCCAGAAGAGTGAAGCAAGAGAGAGTGGATGGGAACAGAGTTTTGGGTTGTTTGGGATCCCAATGGTAGGGACATTTATCAATCCGTGGAATAATGAAATGAAATTAAGTAGAAATCAATCAATCAACCAACCAACCCACCTTGCCACCCATATACATATAATATATAATTAATCCAATCTCGATTTCTCCTTATGTGCTCATTTTATTCCACATGTCAGGATAGTGAAATGCTTGATGACAGCATGCCATGCCGCCTTGGAATTCTTCCTCTTAAAGCGAGAAAAAAAAAAAAAAAAGTAAAATTTGAATACACTAGAAAAGCAAGAAAAGGAGTGGGAATTGAATTAGCATGAGAGATCAACTGGTGGAAGAAGTCCACCATGGGGAAGATCTTGGTAGAGACAATGGAATAACAACACAATCCAATAGTTTTTTTTATTGTCTCCAAAGCCACAAAAGGTGGGCTCCAAACTACAACAACTGTCCATTGCAAATGCTTTGTTTAATTATACATTAATAATAATAAGATTAGTTGAATGACTTGATTCACCTCAATTCAAAAACATATGCTTTTTTGGAATAAAATATAGGCTTTGCCTGCTCTTAGAAGATATGCCCAGATCTCATCGAAGACCCTTATTAGTATATATGCTTACGTCACTGCCCACTTCTTATATTCCTTTCTTTAGTAACCCTCTCCCTTACTATTCTAAGAGCATTCTCAAACATTGTCAAGATAGACATGGCTTGGCTTTTTATTTTATTTTATTTTTTAATTCAGTGTGCCTAGCTGAAGGGATAATTACAAACAAGCTGATTAATCACAATTCTACAGATCTCTTCATTATTATATATATATAATATATATATAATATATATATTTACAAACAAGCTGATTAATCACAATTCTACAGATCTCTTCATTTATATATATATATATATAATATATATATATATATATGAGTTGCTGTAGTAGATGGGACTGGGCACCCACAGCTATAAATTTTAATGCAGTTAATTATCTCTCTTCTCCTCTATATATATATAGAGGGCAATACATATATATATAAATCCACTGACTCATTTATTTTTCTAGTTAAAAAATCATAGAGATATGCATTAAAGTAGGAGTCCCTTCCATCCAGGTGATTACATGCCCAATCTTTCTTTGACTTTTTGGTAATAATATAATAACTTTAAAAACCTCTCTTTAAGCATGGAATATTTGTTTTAAAAGTCCCAAGTGGTAGCATAATTGCATGTTTTTATATATTTAAAGTGCTTATAGACCATGGAATTCCTCGTTGATATATAGCTAGAACAGTACAGTGAATCCCTCTTTGGTGGGTGAAGTTTGAGGTGTACTATACATACAATATAATATACAAGAAAAAAATGTTTTATAACCAATATTGCATGAAAGGGATCTGACTTTTTTTTTTATTTTTTTATTTTTATATGTCTAGTTTATTGGCCCTTGGTTATGCTTGTGCCATGATCCATGATTATTAAACTATACTTATGCAATGCATCGTTGGAAAGCATAGAGGAAGGTTACTATAAAAGGAAGGAAGCCAAGTTAGTACTACAAATTAAATATCTCTAGATCTCTTCTTGTTTCAAGAGCAATTAATGGCAAAGGCTGAGTCCAATCTCCAATCTTCCACATGGGATGGAGAAAATGGGCATTCTGAGAAGAGGCTCAAATTATTCGGGTTTGAGTTGAATCCGTATAAGAGTAGTACTACTGATGAGATCAGCAATCTGAAAGGCTCTGCAGAAGGAGATGAAAGTGTAAATTCTTCATCAACAACAACAGTTTCATCTGGACAGCCAGAGAAACCTTCAGCTTCCAAGGAGATCATGATCATCAGAAGCTTAGGCGCTGATCATGAGAAAAAGTTTGAGTGCCAATATTGTTTCAAGGAATTCGCAAACTCACAGGCATTGGGTGGTCATCAAAATGCCCATAAAAAGGAGAGGATGAAGAAGAAGAGGTTGCAGCTTCAAGCCAGAAAGGCCAGCATCAACTGTTACCTTCAACCTCTCCAAAACAACCATGGTTTTGCTAATTCCAACGGCGCCGTTCCATGGTTTTATAGTCCCTCATCTTATACTACTTCTCCTGATCAGTTCACACACTATGATGAATCGCAGATTTGCTTCAGTCCCTTTGATCAAGATAATGGGTCCCAGTTATCCAAGTGGCATGCCCCGCGGCCAGCTGCTCACATATCTTTCCAACAAGATACATGTAGCTTCACTTTAACAGAAGCCGACGTCGTATCCGGAGAGAGCAGGCCTGTTATCTTTAAACCTTCCCCCTGCAGCTTGCCCGCTTCCAAGCAAAGTTGTAAATCTTTGGATCTACAATTAGGCTTGAACATGCAAGCAAATATACGAAGCTCCTCTAGAAGTGGCGTGTAACATATATAATATTTCACTATGTCAATATATATACGTAATTAGTGCCATGTCTTCTCCAGTGGCGCCTTAATTATTAAATTCTTTAGACTTTCAAGAAGTATTGGAAATTATTAATCGTTTGCAAATTCTAGATTCGTGGCTGGTAATCTCAACAGCAACTGCCAATTAGAATGCAACTCTGCCATGAACAAAACCTGGAATATGAGATTTTATTGTCCAGAATGGATCAGCAATAATGAATAATTTGCAATTATACTGTCCAATTTGGTCACGATCGACCATGTGTTTCTTGGTGAGTTACACCATCACGAACCATGCAAAACCCGTGACTTCAAAGCTACGATTTAAAGAAAAATAAAACAAAACAAACTTAAGGATTTGAACTAATGATAACTTCTTCTCAAATATTGAAAAATTAATTATTTAATTAATATTTTTATACTTCTTTCATATGTGGGCTCATATTTCCCTCGATTATGTAAGACTCAACACAACTTTAATGCCGTACAAAATTATCATTTATATTAAAAATTTAAATTAATAAAAAATAATAAACGTAATAATTTAAATTACCATTCTAATGGAGTCACGTTAGCCGCATGATGTACATATTATTTGTCCATAAATATGGAATGAAAGGTAAGATCGTGGATTTAAGAACAATTGAATGTGTATACACTTATCAATAATGATAATAAAAAAATCATTACAAAAAAAAGAAAGGAAAAAAAAAATATATATGTAAGATGATATAGAATCTTTTGAACTATTTACCTAACGTAAGGCCTTATTTGGCGCTAGAGATAAACAATTAATTAAGACCTTAAAATATATATTTCTAGCTCTACATATTCTATAATCAACTTTATTGTACAAGATTAATCTGGTTGTTAACCATGAACCCATCACTTGCGTCACCAAACAGTACTAGTACTATTTAAATTTGATAATATTTACTAATATATTTAACGAGTGATTTTATCTCTATCTTTTTAATAGTACTGTTGAACTATTTGTTTGAACAACCCCTTGAATAATAAATTGTTAATTTGTTTGAATTTTTCTATAGGCTCAAGTTGGATTAACGACTTTAAACAAGAGGTTTAATTCGATTGCTTTTTCTAGAACTTATTTGATGGCTTTTAATATTATGGCGCCGGACCTAATTATTCTATAATATATAAATAAATAATGAGAAGAAATTAATCACCGCTTGACTTAGGCATAGTATATTACTATATTTGATAAGAATTGACGGGTTCGATCTCTTGGTTCCTAGGATGCTAATTAGAATAATACTTAAAACCTAGGAGTTCATAAATCAAAACTGCCTACTTAATTTTATTTGATTAGCTCGAATCTTTTATTACTGTTTTGAGTTGCGTACGTAAGTAGCGTGTGATATTTATCCACACTTTTTTTTTTTTTTTAATCCACACAACATTTGATCACGTATTGAATGTGCACAAATCAATATTAGAAGTGGCATGGGACCCACGTAATTTTCCCTTATCCTATTTTGATGAGGGGAAAAAAAAAAAAAAATCAGCAAGTACAAAATAACCCTTGCCTCCCCTCTTCGTGGATAGAATTTTTCTCCGAATCTGCTCGGAAGAATTGTAAAATTATCATATATTTCACGTGAAAAATATATTGATCGAACTCGTTTGAGAACGCGGTTGCTTTTGGTTTGAAATTTGAAATTGAGGCTTAATTTTTACTGTTTTTCACACCTACGTTCGTGGTCCAACCCGTACCTGCATAACGCTGACAGTCGACGACAGTCCAACATGACTTTTTGCCCCAAAAAAAAAAAAAAATTGGAAAGCTGATTCGAAGATTGTGGAAAGCTTTGTGCATGTGTGTTGTGCTTATTGGAAACATTAATTTTTCTTTTAGGTAAAAAGTATGTCGATAAAAGGTTCTCAAACAAGATCAAGATCAAATTTTTTGTTTTTTTTTTTTTTATAAGCAAATATTGGGAAAGAGGAAAATGATTAAGGTGAGTCATACTCACTCATAATTCTTATAACAGAAAAAAAAAAAAAAAGGAAAAGAGATAGAAATGCTTCCATAGCAATTATGAAAAGTGGTTTGATCAATTTTTTTAATAGCATACGAAAACATGTCTTTTAATAGAAGTTATTTTTTTTTTTTCTTTTAAAAAAAAAAGAGTGCTTCTCAATTGTATAAATTGGTTCCTCCAAAGAAAAACACTCTGTCTCCTCTTCGCCCAATTGACACGTCCAAAATAAGCTAAATATACAATATATATATAATATATTATATATATATATATATATATATAATATATATATATATATATATATATATATACTATTAACATGCATCTCTTGCTCATTCAGCACTCCTGAAACCTCTTTTTCAAACAGCATTCCTGGAACCTAGACAGCTAGCTTATTTGTTGACACATCCAAGTAACAGTTATTCAATAATATATAACGAAAAAATAAGGACGCAATATTATAAACCTTAATTGTGCTAGCCAGTTAATTACACGCAATGATATATCTTCTAGATATCGCTGCTGTTCCAATATCATGAAAATAATGATTCAATAACCTATTTAGAAATCAAATTAGATACGATAATATAATAATGTTATATATATATCACGACAACCTGATCTACAATTAACATATATATAGTGCAATATTAATGTTTAATATACAGCTTACAGGTTGGTGCTGGTTGTTCATTTAGGTTAATTTAGTAAACATAAACTTTGAACTCGGCTCCAAACATCTCACCATCTTGCCCAAAAAATAAATAAGTAAATAAATAAAAGAATAACCTTGCTCCAACTCTCAATTAATAACTTGTTCTTCTCTCTTTCTTTTTGCTTATTCGTTTGATCTCTTGTTTTTTAATCATTGATATAATGAGAGACGGGACCAAATTAAAGGGCCCTAGGAGGCCATGACCCCAGGCACTCCCTATTACATTCCCTTTTATTATGCAAAAATTTAAAAACAAGGAGCGGGTTAGGCCCTTTCTATATAGTTTCGTCTTTAGATATTACTGGGTAGGTATAGCACTAGATATCATCTACTTTTGCTTTTTTTTTCTTCTTTCTTTTTTTTTTTCTTCTGTTGACGCGCATGATTAAACCAACGTAAGAAAAGTAAACATATCATAATTATCTTGTCTGATTAAACGTATATTAGTTGGACAAAAGTGTTTTACATAGAAAAGGAAAACGTAACCTGGAAAAAACAACTAAAAGAGTGATTGACAAGTCCGTTATATTGAAATAAGGTGGGTTTGTATATATTCCTTCATGCCTACTTGCCTTCGATTGTTCAATTAAGTGCCGACCAAATCCTTTCTTTTTGCAGTGACTTAATTAGTCGTCCGACAGATTCATAGCGGCAGCATTCAGTGTAAGTGGCATATATGGCTTGAGGATCTGCCTTTGCAGCTGAATGGGATTTGTTCCAATTCGGTGCATGTATCTCTTGCCGTCCCTAGGCAACCACTTAACTGTTTGGTGCAGGTATTTTAACGTTGGAGATACGTTTGCGACCAGCGTTGCGGCAATTTGTTTAGTCAAGTCAGGTGATTGACTTTTAAGCTCGTATCTAAAAAAATGATGGCATTTTGAAAAGAGAAATCTTGGGGCGTATTCCCCCGACTATCTCTCCACCAACTCTCATTTGTTTTTTTTTTTTATAAAATAAAAAATAAAATTTGAATGGGGAGTTGGTTGAAGAATAGACCCAAATACCTCATTTTTTTTTAAATAACGAGCTAAGTTGAAAGTAATTTAAAGAAGTATACAATAAAAATGGCACATGCAAAATTTTTCGTATGAAAAAATGAATGGTCTAATAGATGAGTTAAATTACAATTTTTTGAAATTTTGGGGTATATTATAAATTTTTTAAGTATTGAAAGTGACATTGAAAAATATATGAAACATTAGAAGGTAAAGTGTATTTTTTTTTTTTTCTTTTCTTTTTGTTATATGAATTGGTTAGCCCAACATGTGTGCTCTAAATACTTTGGGCCTCTCGTTTTGCCATTCAAGGAGGGAAGAGATCATCATATGCTTGGGCCATGCCCAGCAATGAGGAGGTGCAATTTCCAGGGTCTCGCCTTAACGTATATTCCACCACTAGAGTCGGCTCAACTGGGAAGGATCAGCCCAGTGGGCCATCCCAATTCCAATATGTTGTATCCATGGGCTGGGCTTAGACTTGAAATGAATTAAAACGCGATTACTCATAGGCTAATAGCTGGCTCTCAAGCCTCATACTTTTTTGGTTGCTAGATCTTTCCAATAGACGGCGTCACGGCGCATTGCACGACCTCTATAGCAACGAACGGAACTCTTCCAATGAAATGGGTTGAACTTTGAATCCGATCTCCGCAGCTAAAATCTCGTTTAGACGGAGATACGGTTAGAGTTGGAATTGGTTAGCTACCTCTTTTTCTATTTCTTTTTGGAGTAGGTTATGCCTTTTTTTGTTTTAAAGGAAAACTCTCATGCCAAGAAACATGTCTTATTCTTTTCTTTTTTTCTGAGCTGGAATGATGTCTTCATAAGAAAGAGAATGGAAGACCGGATTCCTATATTTGCTCACCTTCCCATGGCTAATATTAAAGGCAAAACATTTTAAGTTCACGTCAAAGCGCAGAAGAACAAAATTTGAAGTTAGTAATGCGAGAGATAGTTTTTTTTTTTTTTTGCGAGAGGAAACTTAGCCGACACCGCCAAGTCTAGTTCAAAAAAAGGCACTTTTCTTTTTTGATTGTATTGGTAACCGTATTGTGATTATCTTTTCAATCTCTATCTTCGTGATGGAGACTTTAACTTAGTTTGAAAGGTTTAGCCATCTAGTAAAGGAGAAAAGGATCGTGCCGGAGAAGAGTATTGACAATGGTCAAGATCTGACGGAGATGTTTGCCACAGAATTGAAGAGAAGATTGTATGTGAAAGACAGCTGAGGATGTGTCTCAAATGGGAAGATAACTTTAAGGCCCCTAAACAAAGACAGCTTGGTGCCCAATCGCACATCATCAAGCTGGCTGCAGCTTTGTGCCGATCTCGATGGCATATAGTCAGTAGTCACCCTTTAGAGCATTAGCAGCAGCTTCCCTTAAACTTTTTTTTAATGTAGGGAACAAAATCATTTTTTAGTTCCCTAGTTAAATGCACTCCACAGCAACTTCCCTTCATCTTTCCCTACATGAATTAAATACTATTTAAATTAAATGCCAGAAGAAAGAGAGAAGAAAGAGAAATCATTTAAATATTGTTTTAAACAAATGGTAGAGAAGAGAGAGAGGAGAGAGCAAGTTTTTATATTAAAATAATGCTAAGGGATACCATTTTTTGTTCCCTAGATGAAGGGAACCAAAAGTGGTTCCCTTGGTGTTTCTATAGTTTAGGGAACACTTAGGAAAGCTGTTGCAGGGATTTTTTTTGTGTTTTTTTAACAATTTTCCCTACACTAAGGAAGGGAATGGGGTTTAAGGGAAGCTGCTGCTAATGCTCTTATAGCACTAGTAATGCTAGACTTATCTAGTGTTTTACAGCTATTTTATAATTTACTGACACGTATTAATATATAATTAGAGTCGCTCTAGTAGTGTGATCAAGTGTTGTTCCATGTTATTTTTTAGTATTTTCTTCTGCCTCCCGGCGGTGGAGTACACTACCAGAACTGTTGAAGTAATACCCACAAAAATCCAGTCTAAGAGCACCAAGAATAACACACAGGAAGAGAGAGGTTTTCACTGTCTTAACCCATTTCAGTGATTTCTGATGCCCTAACCCATCTAATGGGGAGCTAAAATAGCCTCCCTCCATTGATGGGGAGGAGGAGTAGGAAGGTGTACGTAATTGACATGCGTTATGCCCGCCAATTTTGTAATTATAATCTATCCTTTTATTAAAAACAAGCGGAGGGGCGTGTCCACTGTGGGCGACCCTCCTTCAACACTAGCATTTTTCTTGGAACACACCTTTGAATTACTCAAACCCAATTGCAATTCTCGCTCTAAGTAGTATTTGGGTAATCTGTTAGACAAGATTCAAGTATCCATTTCATGGTCCTCATTCCTGTGTCATAGAAATCTCAATTTTATCACGGAACAAGTCATGTCGGAAAATATTAACTTATAGTGGAAGGTGGGTTAGGTAGCCATATCCCATATGCATCCAATTCAATGACTGTAAAAAAACAAGGGAGGCAGGAGAGAAAACAAATATTTCTTATGCCATATGACTGAAGCAGTTTGAATATTCCATAAAAAGCAACCTATAAGATGCTCAACCTAAACCTCGTTTTTGGAAGATACCAATACCATTATTTGATTGCGAAGGTTAATAATGATGATATGAGAGATTGAGAGAATAATTTCAACTACTTCCTTTGTAGTATGTTCTACTTTTCTGAAGGGCATATTGAAATGAGTTAAATTCTAAAGATTAGCGTGCCAACCACCCATTTTAATTCCAACTAGTACTTTTCTGAAGGGCATATTGAGTTGAGAGAAATAATGTCAACCACTTCTCTCTTTTTTGTTTCTTTTTTTTTTTTTTCTCTTTTTTTAAAAAAATGTGTTTTTTATTTGTAGTTTCAAAAAGTGTTTTGATAGACATATAAGTGAAAACTACTTTAATTTTTCGATTAGTGTTTTGTATTTGAGTTTTTCTTAATTCTTTTGTTTTGAAGAGAGGAAAAAAATATATATAAAATTTAACAAAGAGAGCCTGAGACATGCCTTTTATTATGAGTGGGAATTCGTGTTTGTATGTTGGGGATTGTGTTGAGGCATTGGTAAAAGATTATATAGATTCATTTAATTTAATGGGCCAAACCTTTCAATCACAATACTTTAATTTCATGTTAAGTTCGTGTTAAATTTGTAGGTTGTATTAAAAACTATTAGTCTTAAATGTCACGTATTGGATTATATCAAAATCTGAATATAAAATTATATATGTCAATCATAATCTGACTCATTTAATTAAAAAGAGCTTATTTGATACGGATCATCCGTAAAATGAAGGTTTTACAGCTCCAATAATATGCTGACAACTCAATAAAAAATATCAAATCTCACCAAATACTTTAGATATGAATACACTGGATCAGGCTACTCCTCTACCCTTAAACCACCGAAGCCACCTACCTCCGTCGAACACCACACCCCGATCCCACCTACCTCCACCGCACGCTGGCCGTGCGCTGCAGCTTGGACTGGCCACATGGCCAACGTACAGCGAAGGTAGGTGGGATTGGGGTGCGGCATTCGGTGAAGATGGGTGGCTCCGGTGGTTTAAGGGTAAGGTGGGATCGGGGTGTGGTGTTCGGCGGAGGTAAGTGGCTCCAATGATTTAAGGGTGTAGGAGTTGTCTGATTCAGTGTGTTCATATCTAGAGTATTTTAGTGAGATTTTGTGTTTTTGCTGAGTTGTCACAATGTAATTGGAAGTTGTAAAACCTTTGTTTTATAGCCCATTCGTATTGAAGGTTTTTCCTTAATTAAATATATCAAATTCTTCAATTATAACCTATTAATTTTATGTTAAATTTGTATTAAATTTACACCTCATATCAAAAATTGTAGGCCTACCTTTTTATGCTTCTCCAATAACAACATTAATGGTGCCAACTCCCGGCTCCTATGTATTAATTGACAATGCATTTGTGTTGAGGTGGACGTGGCTCACAGGTCAGAATTAGTTTGCAAGAGTTTACCCTGCTTATGTTGGCACGAATCACCATTTTCGTCATAAGATAAAACTCATTCTTTTCCTTTTAATCTGTTAATTAAAGTCAGCCAGTCCAATATTAGCTCAACTATTAGTCCTCCATTATTTCACTTTCTAATAATTTCTTCATTCATCCTTTGGGACGATTTCTCTAACTTTTTTTCGGAAGACAAGGAAATGTAGCTGTTTATGAGAAAAACATTAATTAAATAAATACATTTATCATTTCTTTTTCTTATAAGTTTAATTTTGAGATAAATTATAATTTAATATAGTATTAGAGTAAATGTCTTAAATTCAAACATTGATTATATAATTTAACATAATTTCAATTAAAGATTTTATGTATTGAACTTATTGATAAGAAATTTGAGTCTAACTATGAAGAGACTATTAAAAAAAATATTAATTACATAATTAAATTTATTTTAGAATGATGGGTAATTTAACATTGCTTGACAACAATATATGTGCCTTTTAACTAGAATCAACAATATAACGGCCTGAATCGGTTCATATGGGTTCTAGAAAATTCTTAGTCGATTCAAATCGGTTTAGGTCTTTTCCCATCCAGTTCAAGCTTTTTTCAGTCCAATTCAAGCCATTTTTCAGTTTGGTTCAAGTAATACTTAATCGGTTCAAGCCGGTTTCAGGACCCAACCTGGCTTAGTAGCCTAACCAATTTGGGCCAAAGTGGTCTACAAGGCTCAGCTAGCCAACTCGGCCCACTAGGTTAGACTCGGTTTAGTTTCATTCGAGCCCAACTGGTCCATATGGCTCATGTCCATTCGGCCCGCTCATCAACCCAACCCAACGGGTTAGACTCAATTGCTCCACCTAGATCAATCAACTAGGTCAACTCGACTAAGTCCAAAACCGAGTTCAACTCCACTCAATTATGTAGGCCATTCGAGTAAGCCCATACATGGGCCAAACCAATTCAACCCGCTTCTTTTAGTTTGGGTCAACCGGGCTCCAACTCATATGCATGGCCTAGTCAAGTCCAAACGAGCACATTTAACGGCCCAAGGCCATCACAGCCCAAACTACCACCATCAGCCAGTGCTGTCACCTTTTGCATCTTGCCGCCAACCACCGTACTCCGACCACCACTTCAGCCAATTTTTGTTTTAAGAAGATAAAATAAAAGATAAAAAAAACAAAAATTTAAACAAATGAGCAATCTCTTAAATATTATTATTTTTAATTAACATTACAAAGCATATTTTGAACATTTACCTTTGAAATCAAAAGGGCATCGATAATTTTACATAGCTAACCAATAAACAACTTTATAAAAGGAAGTAATCATAAAACTTTGCGTTAATTATACATTTTTTTCATTCCTATGCTTGACAACAATAATGATCCTCATCATTTTAATTTAGATTAAATTTTACAAATTTAATAATATATATATATATATTACTATATAATGAATATATGAAAATGTTTGAGATTTGATTTTACAAATCTAACTGTGTAATATAATATCATGTGTACAGTTAAATTCAACAAAATAAACTTAAACCATAATTCTCTATTAAATGAAAGATTATTTTTATTTCTTTTATTAGAGATTATACCGAGGCTAATGATTTTGTCAGCTACCAAAAATGACAAGTTGCTCAAAGTCTCAGTTGGCGTAGATTTGTGACAAAATATGAGACAAATCATTATAAGCTGGACCATAATAATTATGACTCCAAAAGAGGAAGACATGATGATATAAACACAATTCCATATAATGATTTAAATCATCCCATCAATGCTTGAGGTCAAGTTTCTCCTTCAGTCCCACCCACTGATTGCGATTTCAATACCTTACCTTTTCGGCATTGATTATGGCTCATCACCCAAACCCACCGCCACCGGCCCTCCTCAGTCACACTCTTCCTTGAGCCTCCTACGTGAGGCTCAAAATCACAACGTACGCCACTCCTGAATCTCCACGTGGCAAGCCCATCGGAAATATACTGTGCGTAATACGCACCTTGCGTAGTTTACCGGAAAGCACATTCGTTTTCAAATTTTTTTTAAAAGAGAGACAAATATAAAAAATAATAATAAAACACCTCCAATTTCTCGTCCTTTTGTGTCTTTCTCTCTCTTCCAGAGCTCCAGCTTGGACTTGGAGGTCCCATGGAGTCTCTCTCTCCTCGCTAGGCTGTCACAGAGCTTCCAGTTTTTCCAATGAAGTTGGTGAACAATGAGAGAGAGCTCACCGCAGTTTCAATTCAGAGCTCCTGAATTGTTGTGACTTTTTTGGGGAGGGATTTCTAGGGTTTTGCGAGCAATTACAGATACAGTTTGAAGAATGCCGGGGCACGGATCGAAACCGGTGAAGCAAGATTCTGCCAAGCCGCTCCGGCGGGACCCGTACGAGGTCCTCGGCGTCTCCAGGAACTCCACGGATCAGGAAATCAAAAGCGCGTACCGAAGAATGGCTCTCAAGTATGTTGGAAACGTATATTTGGAATGATTTTTTAGCTCCTTAGGCACTATCTCCGAGTTTTTGATTTGGATAATTTTTAATTTTTTCTTCTTTGTTTGACTTTGTGGTCCATGAAGTTTAATAAGTCAGTGTTGGTGATTTGGGGTTTTAGAGGTTTTGAGTTATTATATTATTTGGATTTGGGGTTACATTTATGTGATATTCGTATTAAAATTTTGAGCAATTTTCCTAATTTTGCGTCTGAATGTCAAATATATCTTGATTATGTTAGTATGGGAGTTTTACTCGGTCAAGCTCATGGTTAATGTGGAATGAGGGAATTTTTAGGGACTATACACAAAGATGACAGATCTTGCTGGTTTGTGAGAGGGGGAGTATGAAAGAGAAGTATCAACTCAACTCACGTCAAAACCCAATTAGTCTAATTAGGAAGAACTTCGTCACTTACCCGGGTTTACCTTGAGTAGAGAGGGTCTTATGTAAAATTAACTCTCTGAAGATGGTCCATTAAGCTGCTATAGTGGCAATTGATGAGAGAAGAGGTAGAAGATAGAAGTTGGCAAACCTCATTGCGCAACATCTACTTGAGGATGCGTGGTGCAAAACCTCTAAGTATGCTTGGTGGAGGTGACAAAGTTTAAGTATGACAAGTTAAAGCACTGGTCAACTCCGGACTGTATGAATGGATGCTGATGTATGCTGTGAAGCTCTATGGTATGGGAGCTTGGGTTAATGTGTCATGTGAAGGTTTATCACTAGGTGTTCGATCCATATAACCTCCAAATACTATCTCATGTGGGTTTGTATGTTTAACGTGACAAGCAAAACATCTGTATATTTGACTTTATTGGATCATGCAAACAAGAAGGAAATTAAGGAGAACATCACTAGTACATGAGCACTATGATCCGTTAAACCACTGATTTTTATCCAGCGATGGTATTAACTATTTATGTTGTTTCTATATTTTGATAAGTTGCAGAAAACCTTCTCAGCAGTACATTCCCATTTGGGAACATCCACAATGTGCCCAACATGAGTGCTTCACACATTTTGGAACATTATGACTCATTATATTAGTAGATCAATATCCCTAATGTTTTCTTTATGAAGTCAGTGAGCTTTTAGCCAAAGTTTTATTATCAGGTGGGATTATGGTGATTTTTAACTTAAGTAATAGGTTATATTTCACCTTCTTTACTTTTTTTGTTGCCAATATTTTTGCTCTATTCTTCAGTTGTGCCATTTTAAGGTAGTTTAGATTGTTAAAAATGCTAACATCGCACAATTTCAGGTACCATCCTGACAAGAATGCAAATGATCCTAAAGCAGCTGATATGTTTAAGGAGGTCACCTTTTCCTATAATATATTGTTTGATCCGGACAAACGGCGTCAATATGACACTGCTGGTTTTGAGGTGAGATATTAGTGCTAGTGTTTGGTATTGCTAACTCTCTGTGGTTCAGGAAGATTACCTGTGTTCCTACTGGGATCGCAGTGTTCATTCTTTGGTCCATTAGTTATTCAAAGTCATTGCACATTCAATTCATTAAGATTCTAATAATCCATTTTTATCCTTGGCTTACTATTGAAATTTGGTGTGCAACATGATTTCTTGTTCTTTGCCTAGGCTGTTGATTCAGAAAGCCAAGATTTGGAGCTAGATCTTTCAAGTTTGGGAGCTGTGAACACCATGTTTGCCGCCCTTTTTAGGTAAGTTTCTGTTGCATATTTTGTTCTCATTGATTTTCATGAACTTTATGCATTATGTTTTGTTTTTACTGTTTTCTACATAACAGTAAACTTGGTGTGCCAATTAAGACGACTGTATCAGCAACAGTCTTGGAGGAGGCACTTAATGGTGTGCTCACCATTCGTCCACTTCCGTTGGAGCAACCCATATCTAAGAAGGTGAGCTGTTCTTATGCCAGTTGAGCCATCATCTCTTTAATTGTGTTGTTGCTGATTTGAATTTTGTACTTCTTAATATTTTAAATTAACAGGTTGAGAAACAGTCTGCTCACTTCTATAGCGTTACAATAACAGAAGAGGAAGCTCGAGCTGGATTTGTATGTCGAGTGCAGTCGTCAGACAAAAGCAAGTTCAAGGTTAATAAACCTCTGGCATCCATCTCCAATGAAAATGCGTGCTCTTTCAATTTAGTTGTTGCTTTTATGGTTTTCTTTCTAGTCTTATGCAGCTTGTCCTGTTTTAAACATTTATTGAAATAATTTTTTAAGCAACTTAGATCTCTTCACTGTGGTTAAGATTACAAAGGAAACAAAAGTCAATATAGTTTGCTTTCTGTACTTTCAGAACTTAAGACTTCCATTGTTTCAAACACGTCCTAGTTCAGTTGTTTTTGTATTTGTGCTAAATCTATGTCAAAGTTCTATTATTTACCAATATTAACTTGTATATTTACAAGTGTTCCATGGTTTGCCTGTTATGGCACCTTAGAGGCATAATAGGGCTTCTTCTTTTTTTCAATAGCTGTTAAGCTCTCTCTCTCTCTCACACACACACACGCACGCACACACACTAACTCATTCAGATTTTTTGCTTTCCCAAAGAGTAGAGCAACACAAGGTGAGCTGTATATCTTCATTCTTGCTGCTGATAGACCACTTAAGGTCAGAGCCTCAAACTAGACCGTTGATTTCCTAGTCTCTTTGCTGACACTTGAACCCTTTCTTTTCTATCTCTTAGGTCTTTCAAAATGAACAGAAAAGACAATACTTCGGCCCCAGGATGATTATAGAATTCTGTCTATTAAGTTTTGGGTCTCATCAGTTGTTCCACAAATGAGCCTGCAGGCAATCTGAAAAATGTAAAGATCGGACTTCATTGTCAAACTGCAAAGTTAGTCTTTCTGGTTGAGAGACTGTAAAAGTGGGGCATGTCTTTTGTCTATTTCTCACATAGTCAAGTTGGTAGTACCGTATCTGTTTAGTCATGATTTTCAGAAAACTGTATAATAATCTGGGAATTTCTTCTTTCACAATGCCGGCAGGAAGAAACTTGAGTGGTCCTTTCCTGATTAGTTAATCTGGTGTATATAATTTTTACTCAGTTTCTCATGACTTCTGCTATCTAACCCCTAAAAATCTGTATTATGTATTTGTCAACTTTTATTAATTTCAGAGTATTAAGCTTCTGTCCTTTGTTCAAAAATATATATATGTACAATGTACTTAGCATCTAAGTAATACCATTCAAGCTGAGGAATTACCTGAATCGTTGCATTTTTCTATTTGTGAATAATCTCCATTATTGTTACTGACAGATTATATAATTGCAGTTATTGCATTTTGATCAGGAAGAGAATGGAGGATTAAGCCTAGCACTGCAGGTTTCAAGCATTTTCTTCTCTCTTTTTAGTTGGGTTATGGATCATTCATGTAGTTAGAAATCTCTGTTTGGGTTTTTCCTAATGAGCTTTGAACTATAGTTTAGCCATTGCAGATGAATAGAATTGAAGCATTAAATTTTTCGCTCAATCTTTTGATTTTACATGGTCATGTACTTGTGGCTCTTTGTGTCTGTCTATTCATAAGTTCTATCCAATTTATAATTTACAACTCTTGCATATTTGGGTATTATTCTCGCTTTAAATTTGATTGAAAACTATTGAAAAGTTTATCTAGCACAGAATGTCAGCATCTTAATCCAAAATTTTGTGAGAGAGGATGAAGAGGGGTTACAATGCTTTTTATTAAGGAAAAATGGTTCTTTTCCAACCCCATGGTCCTCCCCCATCCAACTCTTGTAAATCCACCCAAGAGTTGGACGGGGGAGGACCATGGAGTTGGACGTCTAGCATGTCTCTTTATTCAGCAGGTGCACTGCACACACAAACACATCATAAGGTAACAACTACAATATCATTTGGTGTCTTTGATGGTTCTTCTCACAGATAAACCTTCATACTGTTATATCTATCTTTAGGATCTTTATGTGCTAATCAGCATCTTCTTATCCAGTTACTATTCATATGGCATAAACAGTCTATTCCTTTTGTTCAAGTTACTTACATATAGTTATTTCTGTAGGAGGACAGTGCCAAAACAGGAAAGTTCACATCTGCTGGAATGTACTTTCTTGGTTTTCCTGTTTATCGGTTGGACCAAACAATGAATTCGGTGAGCTGATGGATATACTCTTGAACTTGTAATTTGGCTAGTTAATTTTTTCATCTGATTTTTTGAAATTGTTTTGGCACTAGATTGCTGCTGCAAAAGATCCGGAGACTGCCTTCTTCAAAAAGCTGGAAGGGTTTCAGCCATGCGAAATAACTGAACTGAAGGCTGGCACCCATGTCTTTGCAGTCTATGGTCAGTTGTGATGTCCATCCAGTTAAGCTTATTATGTTTCTTGACTACACAGGCATTTTGTTTAACCTGAAGACCACCTTCATCTTCTGGTAAATTTATTCTAGGTGACAACTTTTTTAAGAGCGCAAGCTACACAATAGAGGCTCTTTGTGCTGCAGCTTATAAAGAAGAGAAGGAGTATCTTAGAGCTGTGGAAACTCAAATTCTAACAAAAAGAGTGGAAATGTCAAAGTTTGAAAGTGAATACCGAGAGGTCTGGAAACATAAAAAATCATTCATATGGCTGTATAAATCTTTGTTTTTGTTAATTTTCACATACAAGTGTTGACTGGTTCTGGCACAAGTTACAATTTTGACAGGTTATGGCACAATTTACAGAGATAACCAGTAGATATGCACAAGAAATGCAAGCAGTGAGTTTAACTAATGAAAACATTATATTGATAGTTTCTAATAATCACTGATTACATTTTGCTCGAATCTTGCTGTATGTTGGTTTCACAGATTGAGGAGCTTCTCAAGCAAAGGAATGAAATACATGCATCATATACCGTTACTCCTCCAATGAAGCGGAGTACAAGTAAGAGCAAGAATAGAGGTTCCTTTAAGGACACCAAAGAAGATGACCAAGGGAAAGATAGGAGACCTACGACTCGGGATCGGGATCGACCTAAGAAAAAGAAATGGTACAATATTCCCTTGAAGATTGACAAGAGAAAGTCTTGCTGAAGAGGGTGAGAATTGTCGCATATCCTGTCTTTGTTGACATTTGTGTCCCCATTTTGACAATGGTTTACAGTAGGATTAAATATTTATATGTTACAGGAAAGCTGAGACAGGTCTGCGCTCATCTTTTTCCCTGTTGCGATGGTTTGGCATCTCAGCAAGTAAAGAACGAGGCTAGGCTATTACTGCAACAGTGTATGTTGATCAACGAAGATTCTGCTCGAATGGCTCCATTACTCTAGCATGTCAAGTATGACAATAACTCATTGTTAATGTAGTATTCTTTCCTTTTATTTTTATTTTTTTCCCTCTTTTTTATTTCCTGGGCTATTCTCTTGTTCATCTTTCTCAGTATCTTCGGCGATCATACCTGTAAATTGCATAATTTTTTCATGAAGTTCGTTCCATCAACTTGTTGCATGGGATGTATTTTTGGATTAAGAAATGGAAAAATGTGGCAAAAAATTTCCTGCAGCTTTAAAGTCCCAGGTAGTTCTAGGCAAGCACTTGGATTTCATTAGTCTTCCCTGAATGTGTAATTGATTCACTGTTGTTATAGAAGGTACAGAGCTCTTGCTTATTCACGTTCTGTGGCCCTTCATTGAAGGTATGGTGCTGCTTATTTTAATGCGTTTAATTAAATTAGTGTGACATAAAAAAATAAAAAAATAAAAAAACGCAGTTTATTGGCTTGAACTAAAATGGTAGTAACAAATGTTTTTCACGGAAGTTGGAGTCAGGAATCTATTTGCTTTTATTTTGCTTATCACGGAGTATTGAACCAATTTTTATACCTAAGGGAGCTAATTGCGATTATGTGATTTTGTATTTTTCCCTAAAATCAAAGGAATAATTAACTTGCAAAATGGATGACTAGAAGAATTTTTTCTGTGCATAGTCTCTCTTTATTTGGATTAGAAGAAAACAGTGCTACAAGTAGTACACTATCTTTGTGCTCTGCTCATCTATGTATTTACCTCTACAATGAAAAAACAACAGAAATGCAAAAAAACAAAACAAAATAAAAAAATTAAAAAAAATAACCTCATCATCGTATCATCACCATTGCCATTCTCTCAATATCAACGAAGAGCAGAATGATTTATTTGCACACCTTCTGTCAAAACCAATCGTCCCTTAAAAAGTTAAAAACTCAATTTTCGTGCCTTCTAATGCCGTGTAAACACAAAAAGGGAAACTAAGGATAGAGAATTTTAAGTTGTAATAGAGTTGAAAGCATCGCATCTGTGCCGCACCTCCCCCTTTCGTCCAGTCTTGACATTATAAACGCTCAACTTCTCCATTGCATGGGCGAAATCTTGAAAGAACTTAGTTTGGTTCGCCGCATACATGTTCACGTATGGCTTTGTCCTTTGGTCGGTTACCAGTGCATAGTCTGACTCCAATAGCCCCAACCCTTTTTGCAGATTCTGAAAATACATATTATCGAACTTGTTGGGTGTCCTCACGTCGTTAAAAGCTGCCATTGCCGGGTCTTTAGTGTAGTTTGCACAAAGCTTCTTCAACCCCTCAGCGTACTTGGGGTTGTATGCAGGATCATACTCTGAAGTCTTGCTGAAGTTGTAGATTCTATGACTAAACTCTTTGCAATGGCAGAAACCAATGGTGTGTGCTCCAACCAACGCTACCATTTCTTGGGCAGAGAGTTTCTTGGAAGCAAAAATTGAGATAATTTGAGACAACGGCATAGTGGGTTTAGCAATGTTGCCATCGACGTGCTCAGCTTTCGATACAAAACTATCTTTTCTGCCGAGGCGGATCGGGTAGTAGGGCCCACCAACCATGGTGATCAGGTCACGCGTGGTGGTAGCAAGGATGTCAGCGCATGAGACAATATTAGGACACTCGAGCTCTAGTGTTGTCTTGGCTCTCGTGATGAGGTCAAAGCCGTCACCAGCAAGGGAGAGATTGATGTCAGTGTCACGCTCAGCCTTGTTGAAGGTGTTGGAGGAGATGAGGATGGAGGCGTCGCAACCGTTGACCATGCAATCATGGAAGAAGAGGCGAAGGGTGGCGGCAGCCGTGCTTGGGGCGCTAAGTTGCTTGTCAGTGATGACTTGTTCAAGAATTTGTGAGAACTTGGGGCATGACTTGTCGTAGTAGTTGAGGGAGAGCTTTGGTACTGTGAGGGGAAGGAGTGTGAGAGAGGAAAAGAGGAAGATGAGGAAACTGAATGGGAATGCCATGGTTTGATTTGTTGGAGGGAAATGATGAAGGGAACTTAATTTTCTAGGTTTGTGTGAATAGTGTAAAGAAAAAAAAAATGCAGGGTTTTGATGATGTATTGTGGAAGAGAGGATTTACAGGAGAGAGAGAGAAAAAGAAAGGTGTGTGTGACTTTGTTTTGAATGCTTTTGCTCGGAGAAAGTGTGATGTTAAAGTACCGGTGGAGAATTGTGCTCCTTTGAAAAAGAGTTTCTGAGAGACAAGAATCAATACGACATATAAGGTAAATTTGATTATGTGTACAATTGAATGGAAGTAAAGCTTAGTGGTCAAAATTCCTTGAAATATTTTCACTTGAATTTAGAAAAATTTAGGTAAAAAATGAGAAAGACTTGAGGTGCTTGGACATATGAGCTCTACGCTCCGGATTGTTTGGACACATCAAATTTCCTAAAATTTAAACACATAATTACAAGAGGTTGGAATTTGTCGTCCTCATCTTCCGCATGGAGTTTTTGAGCAAATAAAAATCGTGTGGGTGTCATAACATCATCTAAATTCTAAAGCATCATTTATAAGACCCCCATCATTGACAGTTTTATTCAAAATTTGATTAGAGAGAGAATGTGATTTTGAAAAAGAAATACAAATAAAGAAACAAATTATAAAGAAGCTACGGACCCACGAATCTCACGGGCTCCAATGAAAGTCTACAAAACATATGTCAGTCTCACCCAATTAGACATACAGGCCTTGTGACCCAATATAATTGGGCAACTCTGAGGTTGGCAGCTGTTCTCGCCGGGTAGGCCCAATTCAGTGCCAGATCTGAGCCCATTATATAGATGGCTTGAGTTGCAGGCCCAATTTTGATAGGCTCGAGCTAGCTGGAAGCATAAGATAATATCGTTATGTCAACTTTATGCTCATAAATACAATTCATATCATATATAGCTAACAAAATTCTTGTTATAGTTTTTCTCGATAGTTATCAGAAAAGTTAGACAATAGTATCTGCTTTCACAAAGCAATGGTTTACCGCTAAATAAATTACCATTAAAGGGTGAGGTTTGAGGTTTGTGATTCAAATGTTATGACTAACAGAGAAAGACCAAAAAAAAAAAACTTAATTTGATAAAACATACACCAATATAAAAGCACAGAATGTGTAATTAAAAGCTATTTTTTAGAAAATCGTTTTCGAAAAGTAATGTATGTTTTGAGAGAAAATCATATGTGTTTTCTGTTTTCAAAAATAAAAAATAAAATACTGCAAATAGACCATAATTCAAAGCCAACTAAAAATAGAAAAATCATAATTTAGCTATGAATATTTAAATTAGCATGGTTAATACTTCCAATTTCTTTAATTTAGCAAGGTTAATACTTTCAACTTTTTTTTTTTCTTTTATACTAAATGCGTATGGATTTGCATAAGGTACAATAAACTGCATGTATTTAGATCGGTTGCAATGAATTTTTCATGAGGGAGGAGTTCAATAGAGCTCGCCTAACATTGAACTGTTGATTAAAGTTTTGCTCTTCAAACCAATGCCAAAAATTAAAAAGATGAGAAAATCAAAACAAAAATGAGAAAATAAAACCCTTTTTAGGTTCCGTTATCCCTTTTCCCTGATGTATCTCAGAAAGGAGAAAAAAAAAAAAAAACCCTTTTTTAGGTTAAAAAAGAAACGAACTAAAGAGCGGAAAGCTGGCGATGTGACGGCCCATGGTTGATTGGGCCCAGTGGACAAGTCCTCCTAACAATTTCACATGCAAGCGAAGAGGACCACTCAATTTACTGAAGTCCGAAAACAATATCTGGGTGGCTTTTCTTCTGCAACTTTATATGCATGTCCCTTTCTGGCAATTCACGATGCTTCACCGCACTCGATCTGCATGCTTTTCACGCTGTCATGACTGCCAAACCAATAACCTGATGGCAACCTTTCTTTGTCTTTGTGATTTTAAAATATGTGGTTTATAAATAACGATTTTGAAATGAGTAATTTAAAGATACAAGTTTTAGAAGTGTAGTTAAGTCTTTATAAAATCGCAGTTTAACTTTTAGGATTTGTTTGTGTTTGTGGAAAATGTACAATTTTAAAACGTGATTTTTAAAAACGTAGTTAAGCGTTTGAAAAAATCGTAGTTTGAACTTTAAAATTTCAACTATAGCTTTTAAAATTATGCGTTTTTTAAAAAAAAAAATTTTTTGCTTGAGATTTAAAAACACATATTTTCTACATTTCGAATTGTAATTTTTAAAAAACGTAATCTCAAACAATCTATTTTTTTATATTTTGCTTAAAATTTCATTTTTTACCTACGAAATTAAAATTCCAAACACACTCTAAAAATCATAATTTAACAATTAAAATCATATATTTTTAAAAATACACACTCTTATTTATGATTTGAAAAAATCATAATTTTTAAAAAGCCTACTCTCAAACCACATATATTTGTGATTTAATTTAAATTTACACTTTTTACATACCAAATACCTTCCCAATGTGAAAGGCACTTCCATCTTTGTTTGGCCCATGACAACTCGAACCAACAAGGCAACAACGTGACGTGGTTTCCAGCCTTCAAGTCGTACGGTAGTCCCTGTCTCTTGCGTGTGTCTACCAATTACCTAAAACTTATTCCTGCACGTGCTCTTCTCCATTACGGTACTCCTGACGGATCCCATTCCATCGCCCAATCACCGGTCCCCCCCTCCTGGGTTGAGTCGCTCTCAAGTCTCATCCCCCGTAGTTAGGTTTGATTTGTGACTTGTTGGAGAAGACTATCTGCTTATGTGGAATCGGAAGGGCGAGAATGATTTACCTTTCATTCCAAAATTTTAACCATCTCCCTCTTCAGTAAGGGTTTATAATGATAAATGGAAAAGATCTTCTGCATTTAACTTAAGTACTTAACCATCAAAATTTTAATAGTTAACAAATAAAATAAAATAATGTTATATATTATATTTTTATTCTACATTATTGGCGTAATAGTTTCAACTAACCAGTAAATCAGTTATAGTTATAAAATAAAAAATTTAATAATTAATTAAGACTTCCACATTAATATTATAAGATAAAAATGTAATATATATCTTTACTCTTTAACTAAATCTACTAGGCATTCATTTCTTTGACTAGAAAAAAAAAATGAAAGTAATATGTTAGTTCATGATGCCATAAATGAGCCTAAGACCAAGCTTTGGGCCCAATCGACGTAAAGGCATATTTACTTGAAAGGTTAAAAAGCTTAGCTTTTTATGGTATTACTACTACACAACTACAAATCACCATATGGCAATAAAACAACGAATAAAACAACGAGTTTAATATAAAATATAATTACCATCCCAAATTTTCTATTCGATTTTTTTTTAATTAATTTATTGACTTAAGCATCGAATATTACTCTGCTCTCCACTAAACGACGCCACTCGAGTTGTGTTGTTTTCTTCTTATTTTCTATATAGCCATACAAAAATCTGGTTTTGCATTAGATGATGATGCATTCCTCAACAGATTCTACACAGGACACTCCATTTATGTATAGGAGAATTTTATGGTCTTGTGTTATAGAGCACTTGATCCGGTGACATTTTATACCACACTTGATCTTGATCATTGCTAGTTTGGATGGCACATGCAAGACATGTGCTTAATTTACAGTACAAGATTATGATATAATTTGTATAATAATATTAGAAGGAAATCCCAGAGTTTTTTTTTTTTTTTTTTTTTGAAATAGGCTTCTAGCCTTATATTAAACCAAATTAACCTTATTCCGCAAGTACAATAAAATGAATGAAATTAGGGTACGAACCCTTCCATACACACTGCAAAGATTGAAAAATAGCTGCTTTAGCAAGAGAATGAGCAACTTCATTGGCCCCTCTATGAGTATGGGAGACACACCAAAATGAAAAGTCTTCAAGTTGTTTACGTGTATCATTAATCAGGTGGCCATAGCAGCTCCAACAGGAATCTTACTGATTAAGTGCTTTGACAACCTCCAACGTGTCTCCTTCTAGATGTAAGCAAGAGAACCCAAGTTCTTGACAACAAGCCACTGCTTTCCATACAGCCACGGCCTCAGCCACTGTAGAATCATAAATGTAAGGCATCGACGTGCACATGGTTGCCAATACCAAGCCTACTTCATTACGGACGATCATCCCCACTCCAATGCACTGAGATTTGAGATCAACTGTCGCGTCCCAGTTGGCTTTAACTAGCCCCGCAATAGGTTTCTGCCATCCCAACTTTCGTTGGTTAGAAGGTATCCTATCCACCTGCTCTGAAAGCTGATTGGCTTTCCTGAACTCTTCTAGAGAGACTAGACCCTGCTAAATAAGTGTGACAGGGGAAAGGAAAGTTCTCTCAAAGATGAAGGCGTGACTTTTAAAATCACCATTACATCAAAATTCAATAGTCAATTATCACAAAGTTTAATTGTGATTTTAAAAGTCACATCAATTTTATGAGGACTTGGATCCTCCTTCTAGCATTACTCTAATTAGTAATACTATAGTTAATTGGATCATAGTATAAAATATAAGAGTAATGATTTACGTTAACCTCATGCCCACCTGAAATTGATGTGATTTTTAAAATCACCATTAATTTGTCTATTTCACTTTAAATGGGGGTGATAAAGTTACTTCATAATTAAGACTTATTTTGTTAATGTATATAGCGTTATATTATTTAATTTTTTAAATAACTTGATAACATATACATTATATAATAACAGATTAATGATATATACTACACTCTCATTATATTGGACTGATGTGATAGTTGCCATTAACTCTTAAACCTTTTATATTTATATATATATATATTAAAAAATCACTTTAAAAAACAAAACAAAAAATACTTAAAAAACAAAAATATAACACACTTTTTGAAAAAAAAAAAACACTTTCTTAATATAATATTTTGAGAAAACTTTTCACCTCATATTTTACCCTTTTTTTCTTTTTATTTTTTAATCCTGTGAACATTTCCTTCGACTCATTATGGCTCTAAAACCCAAGATCAAGAGGACGTACGAGAATAGAGATTCATTACTTTAATTTTTATTAAATTATAACTTATCTCAAGGTTTAACGGATAAGAAATAAGAAATTTAATTATTTAATGGAGAGAAATGTTATTTATTAAACTGTTATATGATTATCATATTACTTGAACAATGTGGCAGTAAGAATTAACACTTGATTTTTTTTTTTTTACAAGTGTAAATCTAAGAGCTGATTTTTACTGTTATGTCATATAATTGTATGACAGTTATATAGTAGTCCACTAAAATAACATTACTCTTTAATTAATATTTTAACACTTGCATCTAATTAATATAACACTAAAATTTAAGATTAGGAGGAGAGGATAAAGATTCCATAAATATATTTTACTTTTAAGAAATAATTATTTTTATCATTTAATTAATATTTTAACATTTTTTCTTACGAAATAAAGAAAGTTGGTTCAAATTCAGGATTTATACGCGATTGCATGATAAATCACTACTTATTTTGACAGCTTAAAACTTGTAAGAAAATGTTAATTTAATAATTTAATTAATATTCTAAAATATTTCACTTTATAGTTTACCTTCTAATTTCAATTAAAATATTCTACGTGTTGAGCTTTAATTATGAATAAAGAGTTTAAACCTACACATAAAAAAGTTATATGTGTGAAATAGTTACGCATATTTTATAGGATTGCCCATCTACCTTCGATGTTTGGAGTGTCTATGAGAGAAAAGTTCAAAAGAGCATTGGGGAGGGAAGTATTTTCATTGAAGTGCTAGAGAATATGATTGAATGAGGCATTATTGAAGATCTTGAATTTCATGTAGTAATTGCAAGAAAATTTGGTTTATAAAGAATACAGTAGTTTATGGGAGGGTTTTCTCTCACCTAAATGATTTGCTTCAAGAGGCTATTTCTTCTTTTACTGATTATAAGAACATTAATGCTAAAGATGGGAGGCCACCACAGCTCCCTGTTACAAGAGTTCCAGCAAAGTGACAATTTTTACCACCTGGTCTATATAAAGTTAATTGGGATGTAGCCATTGATTCTTTGAATAAACATATGAGGATGAGTGTTATTGTAAGAGATTGTGCAAGTCAGGTGATTGCAACAAAAAGTTAGACTATTTTTTTTTCTATAAGATCTTGTTATTGCAGAAGCATAAGTAGTATTATGTGCTGTAGAATTTAGCAGCGACTAGGGTTTACAAAGCATTATTTTGGAAGGTAACTCTTTGCAAGTGGTTGATGCTTTAAAAGATCCAAAACCAATTGGACTAAATATGGGCAGTTGGTGGCAGATGCAAAAGGGATTCTTATTATGCTCTGTAGTTGGCAGATTTGTCACACCAAAAGAGAAGCTAATTGTTTCGCCTCAATTGATTTATCTAAGGTAGTTGTCAAATAAATCATGGATATCGTATGGATAGAAATATATTTCTATGTGTATTCGTGATATTATAATTCTAGAGCTATTAGCTCTAGCTATTTAGGCTTTTATGGCTCTAGTGATTATTATGAATGAAGAATGAATTTTTCTTAAAAGAAAATTTTTTATGCATATGAATGAATTTTTATGCTCTAGTGATTATTATATATATTATATATATATATATATATTATATAAAAGAAAAATGCTACAGTATCTATTCGTATCATTTTTTCATCATTCTACTTTTTAAAATTATCATTAGATCTGTGGGACATAAAACCATATATCTAATAGTAATTTTACAAAATAGAAAGATGAAAGAATGACAAGAGAATGAAATGTGAAAATTTTCAATTACATGATTAAATTTAGTGTTATCATATTATCTAGGGGTGCACAACCGGTTGCAGTTGCGGTTATTGGGCAATAACCGCAACCGCAACCAAGATCCCCAGTTATTTGATTTTTAGCAACCGTAACCGGAGTTCGATTGCAGTTGCTAATAACTGGTTTCAATACCGGAAACCGTTTGATGTTATGAATCACAAAAAAAAAAAATTATTTTTAATCACTTCTTCATCAAAATTTATTTTTGAAGTAGGAAAGTGAAAATTTTTTATTCATATTCAATGTGAGACAAGTTCATATATATATATATATATATATATATATATATATATATATATATATATATTTATTTATTTTTTTTTCTTTTCTCTCTTTTATTTCTTTTCCGAGAGAGAGAAAAAAAGAAGAGAAGAAAAAAGAAAGAAATGAGAGAAGAAAGGGAAGAAAAAAAAAGTGTATATAAATTTGTCTAATTAATAACTGATTTTTTAAAATTAATAATCGCAACCGGCTTAATCAGTTATCCAGTTATTATTATTTTTAGTTATTGAATAATTTTTTATTATCCAATTATAAACGGTTAATAACCACTCCGCTTATACACTCGTAATATTATCTATGAGCTTTAACTTTTATCACAAATACATGGCGCTTAACGCGATTTTCGTGATATTTTAGGAACTACTGGTATATAAATAACTGCTGTCAGTTTTATCCTGTATCGAAGGACCACAACATAGCCAGCATGGACTTTCTGCCACTCATAATCCTAATCTCCATGGCCATACCCCATAGCTTTTCTTTGAACTCTGATCAGACTCCCGGCCATGAGAATTGCTTCAGCTCTCACACAACCCATCAGAATTCTTCAGTGAGAGACGGGATAATTGGGTTGGGTAATGATCCCAATACAGTAGATTGGATGAAGAAGGTTAGGAGAGAAATTCACGAGCAACCGGAACTTGCATACGAAGAATTCAAGACCAGTGCGCTCATTAGGCGTGAGCTTGATCGGCTGGGTGTCACGTATCGGTGGCCCGTCGCACGGACCGGCGTGGTTGCCACCATTGGGTCTGGTTCCCCGCCCTTTGTTGCTCTTAGAGCGGACATGGATGCTTTGCCAATTCAGGTCACTTCATTTACTAAATATATATATATACTTTTTTGTTTTCTATATAAGATTTTGCAAAAGTTAAGTCTAAGGATTAAGCAAATAGGCCTAACTTGTACATCGTCCCCCTTATTTTTTTTTTGATGTTAAAGATTTGTGACGTCCTATTATATAGTGGGTACAAAATAAGACATAAGTTTTTTTTTACTATTTGTAGAGATAATTAATAGTATTTGAAAGCTATTCTTAATTAAGCCCTTTTACTAAAATTAAAGCTTTCCACTCTTTTTTTTTTTAACTAAATTAAGTTTGTGACTGTCAAATCATGAACAGTTGTGAAAGATTTTTGAGGAAAGCTATTCTTACTTAAGCCTTTTTACTATAAAGTTAAAGCTTTCAGTTTGTTTTTTTTATTTTTTTCACTAAATTAAATAATTTGTGAATATTAATCATAAACAGTTGTGAAGAATTTTTGAGGTGGAAGAGACAACTATATATCTAGTTTTCTATGTTAGTGAAATTAATGATGGATACAAATTTTATACTAAGTGGGTTGTAAACAAAGTTTTCAAGTGTTACTTTTTTTAATAGCATGTGCTTCTTTAGTAAAATTAATAAAAAAGTATATGCTTTTTAATGTTAAAAAAACATGACATTTAGAAATTGAGTGGAATGAATTTTCTAACTATTCAATATGTAGGAAATTTTCGCCGACTCAAAATCGTTTTCCTCTACTGTAGAGGACTCAACCGGATATTTGATTTGTTACTGTAGCATAGTTTCATGGGCATTTGGTTGCAAAAGATATTCTTTTGTTATTAGATAATATCAAAATTCTTTTTGTTATTCATTCACATGGACTATAAATAAGCATTATTATTGTATTATCAATTAATACAAAGGATCGAGGGAGGGGGATAGTACTCTGTTTTTCTATTCTATTCACTGCCCACTCAATTAGAAAAAAAAATTGTATCCACTGCCTACTTGTAGGAAGGGGTAGAGTGGGAACACAAGAGCAAGGTAGAGGGCAAAATGCATGCCTGTGGCCATGATGCGCATGTTGCCATGCTCCTTGGTGCTGCAAAGATACTGCAACAACTGCGAGACAAATTACAGGTTGCGTGGAAAATATATATGTGTAAATTCATTGATTGATCTTAGTATATATATATTAATTTCATCCCTGTTCCCCTCCTACTCTCCAAATCACCTTTAAATTTATAGGGAACTGTTATTCTCATATTTCAACCTGCTGAGGAGCGCGGGGAAGGTGCAAAAGACATGATCGAAGAAGGAGTGCTTGAAAATGTAGAGGCCATTTTTGGGTTGCACATAGTGCACAGGTATCCCATCGGTGTTGTTGCATCACGGCCGGGAGAATTTCTGGCTGGGTGTGGCAGCTTCAAAGCGAAGATCAACGGGAAAGGTGGTCACGCAGCAATTCCACAACACTCCATTGATCCAATTTTGGCTGTATCCACATCAGTAATTAGCTTGCAAAATATTGTTTCCAGGGAGGTAGACCCTTTAGATTCTCAGGTATTTATTTATTTACAACTTTCACCAAGAATTTGGAGTCAAATTGTCATATATTTTACCTCAAACATTGTTCAATACCGCAGGTGGTTTCTGTTACCATGATCCATGGAGGGACGGCATTTAACGTAATCCCGGACTCGGCTACAATAGCTGGGACTTTCAGGGCTTTCAGCAAGAAAAGCTTCTTTGATCTCAGGGAAAGAATAGAAGAGGTAATCTATTCACCTTGTTTTCCCCAATATCAAACAGTGTAAGATATAATTAATAGGATTCCGATCCGTTCAATACAACGAGCTGCTCTTACTCTATGACATACGAGCAAGAGGGCGTTCGGGCCCAGAAAATTCAAGTTGTTCGAATAAATACGTGAACTACCTGTATTAATTGGATGGCCCAAATGTTGTTTGATTTAAATTTAGTCTAATTTCTTTGTGCCAGGTTGTAAAAGGACAGGCGGCAGTACATCGTTGCTCTGCTGAGATTGATTTCTTAGGAAAGGAACATCCAACAATTCCCCCGACTGTAAACGACGAGAAAATTTATGAACATGTACGCCGTGTCTCAAGTGAAATAGTAGGAGAAGAAAACATAAAATTAGCTCCTTGCTTCACGGGGAGTGAAGATTTCGCTTTCTACTTGGACAAGGTACCTGGATCCTTCCTATTTGTAGGCACAAGAAACGAAAAGATTGGAGCTGTATATCCTCCACATAGCCCTTACTATATCGTCGACGAGGATGTGCTGCCCATCGGGGCAGCCATACATGCATCATTTGCACATTCATACCTTTCGGATTTAACACGAAAGTTGCATTCTCGTTGCTGACTGCAGGTATTGTAGTTTTCAGAATCTTCCGCAAATTATTCATCAAAGGTGGTATATTACAGATTATCATACAATCTTTCAGTTTCTTCTTGGCTTGATGGCGGGAATTCTTTGGGAAAGTGGATTTAATGAAGTGATTTTATTGGGTTTTAACATATACAACTACGGAAGATCGAAAAAAAAAAAAAAAAACTATATAGATTACATTTTGGATATTGGGTTGGTCAGTTCCAGTTAATTTATGTACTTTATCATCCTAATTATGTTCAAATAAATGAAAGTACCGCTAGTTGTAGGAGGTTGTCAATTCAATTCCCATACCATTCACCTTATTTGGGACAGGTTTGTAATTAATTAATACAAACTAGTCTAATAAAGTGATATATGTTTTTTTAGCATTTAAGAGGCACATTTTTTTTAATAGCATATACTTGTTACTTATTTTTTTTAATAGAATTAATAAAAAAACATATAATTCTTAAATGTTAAAGAATACATATCATTTTATTAGACTAATTTTTGTAGCTAATTTATGTTACTCGGCTTGATGAGTGAAAAGTGATGACCTGCAGTGTTCCATTGTGGCTTTTGGGAATATATCCCCAGAAATCAAAGTCCCATTTTTTGATGAGTACTGAGAGTTCTTATTAAAAATAGCAAAAAAAGAAGAGGAGGAGGAGGAGGAAGAAATAGAAAAAGAGGCCTTATTCAAAAGCTAGCATAGATATAATAGTACAACATTATTTATCATCAACAACAGAAAGCATACACTCTCCTATCTGTTGATCCGACCAAATTTTATTAAAAGGAAAAGGGAGGAGAACTGAGAAGATAACAAGTGAAATGGCAAGTACACATACGTAGACAACAAATTCAAAGCATAAATGACATGAAGGCAGCCAACACAAACTGCAAGAGTAAGACAATCGACCAGACCCCTTTAATCCTGACAACGAGAAATGTAACAATGAAAGCAAGGAGCCCAGTCACCATGGATGAATATGTGAGGCTGCTTGGAGAGCCACTTGGAGCAGGAGCAGGAGTACCCATAACCATGCCAGGAGTCATATATTCCGCCTTGCTTATAAACTTTATAATTGGTTCTGAGCCTGCAACCACCATAACGAAAACAGCAAAACAAGCTGCAAAAAAAGCTACCTTGGTTTGAGAAGCCATATGTATGTATATTACCTTTGATGATGCGCAAACACCGATGTTGGTTTGCTGGTAATTGTCGTTGTTTCTAGCTTCAGTAGAATACCCTTATATATAGATTGATGATGAGGTTCCTAGGCCAGTTGGCCATTTACAATTTTTTAGTGTGTTATGGGCAAAGAACTGTACAAGCGGCCGGCCAGCTCCTTTAATTAGTTATGAGCCATTGGACGTTGAAATCTATTTTTTTATTTTTCTAATTTGACGTTGAAATCTATTATTCCTACTTTGTTAAACCATTTAATGCGAAGGTGCCAAGAGAATACTATAATTTGCACAAACCTATGTATGTTTCTAGCCGGTCGATGACACCTAAGCGAGGATCCATCCCATTTGCACTTAAATATATGAGGAGTGCTAGAATATCAACTAGAAATTTCTCTAAGGGATTAATTAGTATTTTTTTAAAAAAAAAATTAAATGGGACCCAAACTTGGAAAAAATGGAACATTGATTAAACAATTAGCTCTGTTTGTTTGGAAGTAAAATAATTTTCTTCGAAAAATAATTTCAGAAAAATGTTTTTTACCAAAAATATTTTTCGATGTTTAGCGCGTACGAAAAAACACAAATATTTTTATATTGGACAAAGTTTTCTTCTAAACTGGATTGAAGAAATTTCATTTAACCAATCTATAAAGATGACATGTGTCCCTTGAACATGTGAGATGCACATTTTTTTTAATAGTAAGGACAAAGTTGTAAAAAATTTTATTAAAACATGTGCATATCACATGTTATTAAAAAAAAAGACATATGTCATTTTTATAAATTGAGTTGAAAATTTTTCTAACCCAATTTAGAAGAAAATTCTGTCTTTTTATATTTTTAATTAATCATATTAACTTATAAAAATTATTTTTTATTCATAACTTAAAAATATTAATATAATTTTATTAATAAAATTCTCAAACCACAACCAAAACACCGCTAGACCCTCCCTGGACCACCGTCGGAACCTATTCGAGACTCAGTTGGCGACCAAGTTCCAATAGGGTCCCGACAATGTCCCGACCGAGTCTTAGCAGGGTCCTGGCGGTGTCTCGACTGGGTCCAGCGATATCTTGGGCGGGTTCCAGGTGGGTCCTAGCGATGTTCCAAGTAAGTCCCGACAATGTCGCAATCAGGTCTCGTCAATGTCGCAGGCGGGTCTCGACAGTATCCCGATCGGGTCCCAGCGATGTCGCGAGTGAGTCCCGGTAATGTCCTTGGAGGTTTTTGGAAATGTCCAGGTCAGGTCCTGGAGAGGTCATGATCAGGTCCCAATGATATCTAAGTTGGGTTCCGGAAATGTCACAATTGGATCTCGGCAGTGTCCCGACTGAGTCCCGAAAATTTCTTGGTCGAGTTCCAATAGGGACTGGTGGTATTTTAGCTATGATCCGACAATTTAAGAATGAGATGCTCAAAATCAGAAAATGGTTTACAGTTTTAGAAAGGAAAAATTATTTTACAAAAATTAAAGAAGATTTTTTGATTAAACTGAAAATGGTTTCCGTTGACTCTTATTTTTTATTCTACCAAATACCAAAATATACGAAAAATAATTTATGTAAATCATTATACACCGAAACAAATAAAGCTTAAATTTGAAATCTCCTGCTCAAATTTGGGCAAAAAGGTTGGAGAGAGAATGTGATGCTATGGGAGAGAGTACAAACTATCAGTATTTGCCTACACTTATTTTTCTTTTAAAAAAAAAAATAAATAACGAAGAAATTGTCAATAATAACAGTTGTTAAAATGTGTTTAGATCTAATTCACTAAAGATAAGATATATATATATTTTGAAGTAAACTAAAGATATAATACAAATTAATATCACGAGTGAATGCCATGAATTCTGAATAGAAAAGAAAAAAAAAAGAAGAAAATCATGAATTCGTATTCTATCATTTGAAACAAAATATAATGGCTATTCCAACTTTAGTAATGTTTGCCTATAAACCGATTTAAAATAATTTTTCACACCCAATCTTTTAAATTTTAGTTTAGAAAGAAAAAAAAATTATCCTATTTGTAATTATTACTTGCATTTTAATAAATGATGTAATTCTCATATACATTTTTAATGATCTAAGAACAAATGTCAAATTTTTTCAACTCAATTTAAAGGAATCTCTATGCTATTTTAAAATGTATAATGTAGTATTGCAACCCAAATATGCTTGGCAACCAAACAAAAAAAAAAAAATGCTATTATTTACACTTATCACATATTTTTTATATCGATTGATGCAACATGATTTAAATTGTTAAACACTAAAAAAAAAATAATAAAAAAAAAAAAATTAACCACTTAAAACATACCACATCACGGTATGAAGTAGATGTGAATAATAGTAGTCCTCCCAAGAAAACGTCAACTGCAAAGCAACTTCCAAAGTTGACCTCTGAAATTGGGCCAAAATATCGATCATCAATGCTTCACCAGTTTGGGCTTGCTTTCCATTCTGTTCATTTTGGGTCGATCAACAAATAATTGACCGGTGTTACCCAATACCCGAGCTTGCCGGTCCGACTTTAACTGATAGTTTGGTAGTCCACCTTCGCTTTCAGTTTCAGAACAATTTAGAAGACCCGCCGCTCTAACCCTTCCCTTCAAACTCCCTTCTCAACGTTAAGAAGGCGCAGGATAAGAACCTGTCACCCCCTATGCGCATCTAATCCCCGACCCTCTCCAGCCACCTATGGGCTCCATTTCCACCGTCTCTCTCTACTCTCACCCGCAGGTAATTCCCTCTCTCACTCTCTCCCATTCTTTTCCGCTCAAATACGTAGCCTCACTATCCATTTGATTCTCAGGTCTCACTCAACAAGCAGAGGCTACAATCCCGTTTTATTAGCGGTTCTGTCTCATGCTATCGTTCGCGCGGCGTGCGATTCCCACCCGCAACGGTTTCCGTTTCCTTTTCGCTTGGAAGCACAAGCAAATGCTTTAGGTTCAGAGGTTTGGTCGTTAGGGCCGATTCTAGGGCTGACAGAGGTTCGAGGCGCACGACGACTGGTCGTAGAGTTTATAGGGAAGCTCAGGGCGAGTTGACACCCGCTCCGGTGAAGCAGATTGCGTCGTTTGTCGCTCCGGCGGGTTTGTTTTTCGCGGTTACTTTCGGTATGGATTGGAATTTAACTGCTTATTGAATTTGGCGTTTAATTTTTCTCTCTTTTTTTTTTTTGTTGGTGTGAATTAGGGCAAGGCTTATCGCTACATTCAATGTGAATGTATAAGTTGATAGTAAAGTGAAATGGGACTTAAATTAGATGCGTCTATTAGCTAGGATTGCTTTTTTCGTTTGATAATTTTGTAAGTTTGTATTTGCTGGCATTGTCGAAAGATTGGTGAAAAATGAACTAGCGTAGCGGAACTTGGAGAAAATTGCGTTAATATTTAGAAAATTTTAGTTAGATTGATGTGACTTTACTAGAATTGATCATGCACTTAACAGGAAATTAGCATTTTAGTGAAATGTGCATGCGTTGCTGCTCAGTGTATATTGAGGGTAATTGTATGTGTGAATTAACATTTTTTAGCTAAATTTCACAATGTTGTGGATTAAATCACAAATTCTTGTTTTGTTCGTCTGGTGTACTTATTTATGTCTTCAGCTGACAGTTTTGTGGAAATTGGTGGAGAAACTCCTTATTCCAAAGCCAAGGAAGTCTTCATCTGTTGAAAATAAGTCTCCCTCGCAAGGATTGCAATGGTCCTTTGCCCCAGGAACAAATCTTTTACCTGGTCTCAGAGCTAAGATTGATAGAGAGTCCAAGCAGAAGATCAATGAATTTGCTAAAGAACTTAGGGCATTCAGAAGTGTTGACTTGTCAGGTATGCTGAATAGATATAGGTTACGAAGAAGTAAAGCGTTGTAGTGATGTTTTAGTACATATACAAGAAAGCGTTGTAGTGATATGCATTGCAATTTTTTTTTTTTCTAAAAAAAATTTCTTCTTTGTGGCAAAATGGAGTCAACCATAATTAATTCATTGTTTCAACATAATTTCTAAGTATTGAAATCCATACAATTGTGACAAATATGTTGTTTGACCTTACAAGAATATTTGGGCAGGGCGCAACTTTGGAGATGAAGGGCTATTTTTTCTTTCTCAGAATTTAGGATATAATCAGGTTCAATCTTTATTCATTTATTTCCAGTCTCTGGTTTTATTGTATCTATCTATAAGTTAATGTAGTGACCATTTAGTTGTCATGTCATTCCTTTTACTCACACTATGATGCTATATTTACAAATATGGACGCAACCACAGTTCTCTTATGAACTTACAGAAATATATTAGTTGTGTTTCAGACTGTTGAGGAAGTAAGTTTTGCTGCAAATGGAATAACTGCAGCTGGAATTAAAGCCTTTGATGGTGTTCTTCAATCAAACATCATGTTAAAGACTCTTGATCTTTCTGGAAACCCTATTGGAGATGAAGGAGTTAAGGTCAGCCCAAAGTCTACTGTTAATGACGATCTATTTTGACATTTATTTAAAGATTTAGTATTATTTTTCATGCTATATTGAGTGCTGAAAACGAACAAGGTATAACAGTACGAGATAAGAAGGTTCTTAGATCAGTGAATGTGCTTCTATGCATACTATGTTGCTTTACGTGAGATCTGTAAAAGCGTTCACCTATGGTCTTGAGAATCTTTCACTTCATATCTGACTACATACATTTTCAAAGTGCTTGTGGTGAAGTTTCTTATTGTGTTCATTTTGTTGTTTTTCTTTACCTAGCTTTGTCCGTTATTGTATTACACTAAAGGTTAGATTTTGTATGGTGTATCCTTGTTCACAGTGCCTATGTGATATCTTGGTGGACAATGCTAGTATTCAAAAGCTTCTGCTGAACAGTACTGACTTGGGGGATGAGGTTTGCTTACTTCTAACATTAAAAACTGTACCTTGACAGCACATGAAGGGAAGCCTCTTGTGGAATAATATACCTTATGAATCACCGACTTTTTTGTGCAGGGTGCAAAGGCTGTTGCGGAGTTGTTGAAGAAAAATTCAAGCTTGCGTGTTCTTGAACTTAACAACAATATGATCGACTATTCTGTATGCAGTTAACTCAGGATATTTTAGGATTGCACTTTTAAATGAAATTAACTAAGGTTGAAATTGATTCTGGTTGTGATATGTTTTTGAAACTGGAGGTAGGGATTCACTGGTCTTGCTGGAGCACTTCTCGAGAATAATGCTATACGAAATCTACATCTCAAGTGAGTGTAACTTGCATTTGTTGTCTTTTTTTTTTTTCCTTTTGTTTTGTCTTTTCATTTTTCCTTTTGTTTCTTCTTTTCTCTGTAATTTCTTGTCTGTACATGCTAAAAAAGCTATGTTAGTTGGCTGGTTATCCTTCCTCTCTTGCATGGTTTTAAAATTGAACTTCTCCAATACTGCACTTACCTTTTGCTTCTTTGGAAATTCTTCTGACACTTTCTTGTTCTTTAGTGGCAACTATGGTGGTGCTCTAGGGGCTAATGCTTTGGGAAAAGGACTAGAGGGGAACAAGTCTCTAAGGGTACTAATCTCATTTACATCCACTTATCTTTCTGTTCCACACGGGGTAAAAATACCAGTATTGTGTTGATGATCATTAACATTATTTATGATCTTTGAAGGGATTTTACGTGTTATGTTATCTGGATTACAAGATGTGGGATAAATAAGTTATCTATGTGAAACTAAATGAGCAAACTGACATACCAGTGATAGTTGATTAAGTTGATCCTTAAGAAATTATCAACTGTGTATCTAAATGGAAGATGTGGATGTCCTATCCAGGGCATTTTGTAATGGGTTCTGCATCTATTCATTGTTAAAATTATAATAAATCCTTACACAACTTATGAACGTTGAAAGTTTTCTTAATTATAGTAAGAAATGGATAATTGAAATGGAACTCTTGGTACTAATTGATGTAAGACTTGTAATTTTTTTTTGTCCTAAAAGGGAAAGAAAGTCTTGCCATACTGTTCTTTTTTTTCTCCCCCCCCAAAAAAAAAGCAAAATAAGAAAAGAAAAGAAAGAAAAGAACCTTTCAATGCCTACTTTTAACTTCAGCTGCATAATGATTTTTGTGTTCCTGTGCTCGATGTGCATCTATCAATAATCTGCAAAAGATAGAACCAACACATTCAGGATAATCCAACATTATAGAAATTATTGAGTCCCGACCAAAGGAAGAGGAACTAGATGTTCGGGCTTTCATTTACTTTTTCATTTTGATTTCACTGGCCAGCAGCCTCAAGGATTTGATTGGTGGGGTTTGGGGAAAAGGTGCCTGGCAGATATCACTACGGTTATCGTTATGATTCAGTGATCACTAAAGCTGTAGAAGTCATTTGAATACCTTCTAGATACTAATGCTCATTTGAATTTGCTTCGTTCCTTCTTCTTTTATCTGCTGCATGCCTGTTTGTGTGGGTTGCATAAACTGGTTTGCTACTAAAGCAGGGAAGTTACCTTTTAGGCCTCATGTTTTTGATTCCTCTCCTGTGTAGCTGACCTCTTTCTTGCAAACAATGGATGATGCCACTTTAGCTGCATTTTGTGCTCACTTGGCAAATTTAAAAAGTGTGGCAAGACATTATTCTTAAGTTAAAAATAAGACTAGCATGGATGCTCACTTGAATTAATAGCTTATTACATATGTCAGGAACTTCATTTGCACGGAAATTCTATTGGAGACGAAGGAGTACGAGCCTTGATGTCTGGTTTATCTTCGCATAAAGGTTTGTGCAGTCCAGTTACATATTTTTGGTTACCAGACGATTATGCTTTTTTCTTCTGCACTTCTGTCTGTTGTAATAATCCTGACATCCATATGTGCTCTTTAGGGAAGCTTACACTTCTAGACATTAGCAACAACTCAATTAGCGCAAGAGGTGCCTTTCATGTTGCCGAATACGTAAAGAAGAGCAAGAACCTGTTATGGTTGAATCTTTACATGAATGACATAGGTGACGAGGTACTAATATTTCTTAGTAGTTGACCTTTACTGTTCCACAGCTCCATGAACTCGTACGCTATTAATTTGTTGAAATTACTTTTGTAATTTTTTTCTATAGCAACAATTTGGTTCCACCATTAAACCCTCTTTTTTTTTTTTTAATTGTGCTAGAGTTATATTTGTTAGAATATCAATTAAATAATGAAATTCACTCATTCCTATTAGCTTAAAATTTTGGTATAAGTGGTGATTTAACATTTTATCAGGGCAAAAGTCTTTACTTCAAATCTTAACTCTACCGTTTACCCCCATTTTAGTTAAAATATCTCACGAGTTATGCTTCTTTATTTATGGAGAGTTTGAGCCCACACGTGATTATAAGTATTATAATATTAATAAAAATGATTGCATTCACGATTCTTATTAGTTTAAGTTTTTTTTAGATAAGTGGTAATTTGATAATACTCTTACTTTGCCATTCGCATATCTTCTGACATTCTAAAGAGTAAGGATTATGGGAAGTAATGATGAGTTTAGGAGTTCTTGTTATATATAAAATTAAGTATTGACTTTCAGTCATAATACAAAGTGGTATCACATTGGTTTGCTCCTTAGCACAGTGCCATCATACCCACGGCCTGGTCTCGCTGCCTTGCCTTTCTAGCTAGCTAGCACTCCGGTTCCCGGCGTGCTCGTGCCCTTTGCCTTCTTGCCTCAGCACCTTGACTGGCACCCTCACATGACCCAACTTAGCATTGTCACTTCTCGTCAGCCCACCCTGACAATTAAAAGCCTTACTAGCACTTCCATTGCTTTGTTTACCAACAAGAGAAGAGACAGAGAATATAAATTATTTAACTTTTATACCTTCCCCTTCGTTAGTGATTAAACAGAGCTTGAAATTTTGAAGGAATTTCTTACTCGAAGAAGAAAACTCTCCATTCTGAGTTTCTTGTTTAGAGTTCAATTCAACATTTAAAGTATTCGAATTTAATAATATGTAATAATCTGGCCCAAATACTGATATTTGAACTTTCAAAATTTATCAGGGAGCTGAAAAAATTGCAGATGCTTTGAAGCAAAACCGAACGATAGCAACCATAGACCTGGTGAGAAGAGAGTACTCCTTACCACGGTTTCACATATTCAGTTCAATTATTTTAAAAGAAATTGTCAACAAGTCTTCTCAGACAACAATTCTGAGTGTTTAATCTTATAGGGAGGAAATAACATCCATGCCAAGGGAGTCAATGACATAGCTCAAGTTTTGAAAGATAATTCTGTAATTACAACTGTAAGTCCTCCATCTTTTTATCACTTTTCTTCTTTTCCTTTTTTTTTTTTTCCTTCTCTTTTTCTCATTCTTCAATTAGTAATGTTGGATACTTCTTTCTTCTTCTTCTTATCCTCCTCCTTTTCTCTCTTGCTGCAGTTGGAACTTGGTTATAATCCCATTGGACCAGATGGGGCAAAGGCTTTATCTGAAGTTCTTAAGTTTCATGGAAAGATAAACACCCTCAAGCTTGGTTGGTGCCAGGTAATCATAGAGTAGGAGTTGTGTTTTAAAGAACCTTTAAACAGTGTATTTACAAGGAAATGTCTTGCAGATAGGAGCAAAGGGTGTGGAGTTCATTGCAGATACTTTGAAATATAATACTACCATATCTGTACTGGACTTGCGGGCAAATGGACTTAAAGATGAGGTTCGTTTCTATTGATATTTATGTCTCTTAATTGAATTTGGGCCATTTTTCGCTACTCGATCTTATGTTACTTTTTTCTCTTTCACTCTGTGCAGGGTGCAGTTTGCCTAGCTCGCAGCTTGAAAGTGGTTAATGAAGCTTTAACTTCACTAGATTTAGGGTTCAATGAAATAAGGGTATAGACTTTATGCTTTATTGAATTTCCTGTCACATGTTAGTAGTATGTAGCACCATTTTATATTGATTTTGAATGCAGGATGATGGGGCTTTTGCCATTGCTCAAGCGCTAAAGGCTAATGAAGATGTGACAGTTACATCTCTGAACCTTGCCAATAACTTCCTGACAAAATTTGGACAGGTAAAACTTTTCCTTTTTTATTCTTTTCCACCTTGCATTTTTGTTCTTTGTTACTTATGCATATCTTCTGCATATGTATCTTAATAAATTATTTAATCATGTAGAGTGCTCTGACGGATGCAAGAGACCATGTTTATGAAATGAGTGAGAAGGAAGTCAATGTCTTTTTCTAGGTAGAAGATTAATGCTCCAGGGGTAATATGTTTGAACAAGACAATAGTTTGGTTTTTTTATCCGGCGAGTATCAGTAAACTCCAAGATTCTTGTAACGATTAAAATTCACTTAGTGAGAAAATTTTGGAAATTTTTACATTGATTGATCATAGTAATTCCCATCTGTGGCCTTTAGTTGGTCTTCAGGTTCTCAGTTTTGGTATAGAATTCAACCATAGTTTAGCTTACATGTTTCTGACAATTTGCCGATGATATAATTGGTTCAGAAAATTCTATTGTGCTTTAGTGTTTTCAGGTTAATTTTAGTCTTACCGGGTTTAGAAAATTTGCCTTTCAGTTGATGGATATTGATATTATGCCTTTTTTTTTTTTTTTTTTCCGAGTATAAAACTTTGGTGGGGATGCTAAATAGTTGTGTTGGAATGATCATAGGAAGTTTGCTACATCTTGGCTTGATATCTTCAAAATTTTGTGCTTATGTTTGTTTAATACGGATGTAGCATAGATTTGAGAATGCACAGCCATCTTTAGAACTAGATGTTTTTGCATCATAATACCGCAGAATTGTGACTTATATTTTATAGTCCATCGAGATATGTTTAAATGGGGAAAGCACAATGTGATAATGTTTACCAGAAATGTCTTTGGATGGACATTATGACGGGGGGGAGCAGTGATGTTGGTTGTGGGTGATACTTGGTCATCTTACACCGTCAGTATATAGTGGTGACTGTTTACAGTTTGTAGTTAAGGACTCATTTGGGTGTTAAATTTTATTCGATTTTATTGGATTCTTTGTTGACTTTATAAATACCGAGAAAAACAAATTTTAGAATTATGTATTAGATAGTTTAGAAAAATGTTTGAGTAGATGAATATATTTTTTAAAAAAATTATAAAAATATATATTTTAATTCTTAAAATAAATTATTTTAAAAAATAAAAAATAAAAATAAAAAAAATAAAAAATAAAAAATTGTGGGGGTGGCCGAACCACCCCCAAAATGTGTGAGGTTGGCTGATCCATCTCCCAAAACGTTTGGAGGTAGTCAAGCCACCCTCGAATCAGTCAGGGGTAGTCGAGCCACCCCTGAAATTTGTTTTGGGGTGGTTGATCCACTCTCAACCGCTGTTGGCCACCTTTCAAATATTTTGGGGGTGGCTTATTTTTTTTTAAAAAAAAATAAAAATATTATTTTTTTGATTTGATTGGAATAAATTGGAGTGGAGTTGAGTAAATTTAAGTTGTGGACGATAATTAACTTTTAAAAAGAGCTGAGTTAGATGGAAAAAAAATTTGCTTCCCAAACAGGCATCATTTTAAAAATTGATAACAAGTTAATAGTCGTTATGCATGTAGATTGTGGTAAAGCTTTTCGCACTCTGAAGCAAATTTTATGAGCATTTAAGCTTGTCTGGCTTTTTTGAATCTGGATTAATCAGGCTAACGTGATCCAAATTTCGATTAGCATCAAATATATTTGAGGGTCTCATAACTGGATAAGATCCCCTAAATTGTAGGGGATTCTTATCTTTGATTTTATCCTAATTTGAAATAAGTTGTATGTAGTTCATGTTTGACATATCATGCGCCAATAGTATGTTTCACTAAGTAAATTTATCCCAAATTATATAAAACAAAAAAAGAGGTGATAATTGTGAGGAATTCTCATAAAGGGTTGCGGCACCTCTGATTCGGTGAAGGGTTGTGACCTTTCACAGGCGAGGGAGGCCTCCTTTCATAGCACCCATCCCTCTCTGTTTTTTTTTCTTTTTTGAATTTAATTTAATCTTTTAATTTTTAATTTGAATCGTGGTTTTTTTTTTCTTTTTTTGTAAAAAAATGTTTAGGGTATATTTGCATAGTGAAAAGTACCATTGACGCATGATGTGTTGGGTGCAAGTCATATTTGGGTTTGATATGACACGTAGTTAATTAATTAGACACAACCATAGACCTATTAAATATAAATCTAAACTCACATGTGGTCTAATTTGGAAGACCAAGTTAAACTCGCAAGAAAATATAGGGACTAAGTTTGATTTTGATTTTTATATAAAAAAAAATCAAAACTCACATGTGGCTTATGTTATCTCCTCGTGAAATTTACGTGAAACAAATAGCAAGCTTTTAATAAAATAAGAGAGCCACAAAGTTGTATAATAATTGAATTCTTACATTGGGATTTCAAAGCTATGAAGGGTTGTAGAAAAAATAAACAATGTTATGAACTATTAGAATATATGCAACTCAAGTCTCAATTAACCTGTTCCCCAAGGTGGTAAAGTGAAAAAGATATATAAAAGAATAAAGAAACTAACGTTACCAAAATTTTGCATTTTATGTGATCTTAAAGGTGGGACCAATGGCGGATCTACTTAGGGGCCAGCAAGGGCCACGGCAGCTGCAGAAATTCCAAAAAATAAAAATATAAATCTTAAGATTCAAGAGATACATATATGTAATATGTTTGACTTTTCAAAATGGCACCCACATATTTTATTAAAATGTTGAAACAAAGAGTTAAACGGGTTTTAACTAAAAACCCACTTTTTTTTACTTTTTTTTTTAATTATCATTAATAATAATGTAAAACAAAGAGTTAACAAGAAATAGTCCAACTTTTTTTAAGCTGCAATTTTTTTTTTTTTGTTGACGATTTTGTTTCTTTAAAAAAATGCATGATATAATTTTAGACACTTTTATATTTCTGTTTCTTTTAAATTTGTATTAATACCAACATGTTACGTTGTTGATCATATATCAATTTTGACACATTTATGAACTTTTATAGATATATTTTTGTTAAACATATTATGTGATAAATTACTTTATTTAAATTCTAAATTATGTTTATCTTATTTTTAATTTGGTTTCCACAATAATAATTTTCTAACTCTGTCCGAGAGTGGGACAAATGTTGGATCTTCACATACTCTCAAAACAAGAACACCTTGTATTATATATATTATGAGTAATGCTATAATTATACCTATATTTCATTATTATCTTATTTAAAAAAAAAAAAAAAAAAAGAACAAGAAGAAGAGGAGGATGACGATGCATGATTTATCAGCATGAAGGCCGGGCAATCGGGCGCACGTGGAGAGTGAAAAGAGAAATAATTAGAAAATGCATGCACCCTGAGACAAAATCACGTCAGCCTGAGAAACTGCCACGTCTTGCTTTGTTAACATTAGCATGGGAAAGGAGAGAACAACTCCCTGGATTGATGATTACTAAAGTATGAAAAAAATTCGGACTCTAGTCCGACAGTGGAACATGGATTTGGGAGCCTTCCTTGAGAAGATAAATCACAAGGCTAGCTGTTTTTCCTCTTCAGAAATGGCCAAGAGTGACAGTACAGTAGGGTGGAAGCTCAAATGAAAATCAAAGCACCGCTAAACGCAATGAATTTTCCTCGTTGAGGATACAAGTGTTATCTAGAATAACGTTTCTATACTTCTCTTACGTGTGATATATTAGAATTATGCCTTTGTTAGATCCAAAATTATGCACGGCCAGACCGAGGTCTTCATTCAAAATACTTAAAGGCATTTTAACGCTTAAGTTAATATTTTTAGCCTCACAGGTCTTGGATATGTACAACATTTTTTTGTAGAGGCATGCTACTCTTTTATTTCACATCGATCTCCTTTGCATATTCAATATTCGATCGGTAGAATACATATGTAAATCTTATAGATTTAATGATAATTTTTTTTTTATAAATTAAAAAAATGCATAAAAATAAACTAGATAAGAAAAGTAACATTTCTCTTTTATACATGTATAAGTGTTTAACTAAATCCAAATTAAAAGAAAAAAAAAAAAAGATTTCAAGTGGTAATTTTGTTAAAAAAAAAAAAAAAATTACATAACAATTAAAAAGAAAAGAGCAAAACGCACCCACCCAACCCAGCAGTGGGCGATTTTGTAATTATGTCATGAAGAACCAGGTATTTAAAGAAAGAAAGGCACCGTTCTGAACTCAATAGTCAATAGTAGTCTAGTATCAGCTCCTTTCTCTCTCTCGCTCTTTGACTGAGAATCTGAGATATAGTGCCATGCAGTGCTCCTACCAAATGCCGTTACGCTTGCTTCTTGTAATTGCGGTTTTGCTCTTCTGCCTAGCCCAGGTACAGGGACTTTCTGCCATGCACTTCCAAAAATTAACTAACAAAAAAATTAACATGCATTTTAATTTTTCTGATCATTTTAATTAATCTATAGTATATGTTCTTGCAGGTTTCATCTGATGCCAAAATCGAAGACCAGCAAACCCAGGTTTATTCGTCAATATCACCACCTTCTCTCTCTCTCTCTCTCTCTTTCGATTAATAAGCTTTTTTTTTTTCAGGAGGTGAAAGGAGCTAATAGAAGGCTTTTACCTTTCCTGGGTATGGTCCTTTTTGGTTTGACCATCTATTTCTAATAGATTTTTGAGGTATTAATAAGGGGGATTGGCCGGGCGTAGGTTAAGGCGGTTGATATATTTATGTTGGTGCATGTATTATTGCAGACTGTGGAGGGTTGTGCAAGGTGAGGTGCAGTTTACACTCGAGGCCAAATGTGTGCACCAGAGCGTGTGGCACGTGCTGTGCAAGATGCAAGTGTGTTCCGCCGGGGACCTCAGGGAACAGGGAAATCTGCGGGAGGTGCTACACCGACATGACCACTCATGGCAAAAAGACCAAGTGCCCTTAGAGTTAGGTCCCGGCCAACTTCTAAACAAGTCCTAATTCTCTTTAATTTGCTATATATATAGATATATGTCGCTCTTTGTGGATCCATGGTCGATCTGCTTGTTAAAATAGATTTTAGACAAGTAGCGTATCGAGTGCTTTGTCAATGTAATGAAATTATTAATTAATTTTTCTTTTTTATATGCGTTAATATATTAATTATGAAATTATTAAAATTTATTCATTCTTATTAGTTCAAAGATTTTATTTATTTATTTATTTATTTATTTTATTGATGATCTAATATAGTATCAAAATAGAGGTAAGAATAAAATTAATAGAGAAGAATAATTTCATAACGTAGATTAAATTTTACATATCTAATGGTGTATATGTTATCACGTGATGAATATAATATATCATTTAAAATTTTAAGTGATCGAGCACTATGTACACCATTAAATGCGACAAAAAAAGATCTAAACAATAAAATAGTTCATCTTTATTTCACAATTTTCACTTAAAATTGAATAAAAATAATACTTCATGTCTTATTGAAACATCCAACTCTGTCCAACTTATTCTATGCGACAAGTTTTTTTTATTTTTATTTTTTAACAAGCTGAACAGAGTTGGATGCTTCGTAAGGACGTGAAGCATTATCCAATTGAAAAAAATCCATATTTCCTGAAGTGCAAGGCTCTCCCTTTCATTAACGAAAATAGAAGGCTCCCTGGACGTCTACTTACCAAAAAAATTGGGCTAGAATTAGCTTAAATATGTTGGGCAATGGGCTGGATAAGGTTGGTGGCTAGATAATTTAGAGGGTCCAAACTGGGCCAAATTTGTCTATCAAATAGTTCAGGCTGGCCCAAAGTGCAATGGTCTTATCTGAAAAGAGATGTCAGTGACTCGGTGGTTGTAGGATTGCAGCAAAGAGGACCAAGAGAAGCGGTAGCTTTTACCCTTTGATAAGGGTCCGATACGCTACCACTAGTGTATTCTACGACAAATATAGAAAGAAAAAAATCGGGTATCGAATTTGTTGTTTTGTTAAAATAATTAAATAGTTCGACTTCAGTTCAACGAGACTCCATGGCCCAATGGATAAGGCGCTGGTCTACGAAACCAGAGATTCTGGGTTCGATCCCCAGTGGAGTCGTCTTAATATTTTCTCCAATTTTGTTTTAGTCTCTTCTCTGTTTGGTAACATCGATTGATTTTGCAGGAAGAAGGTTTTTACGCGGGTCTCTCATTCTTAAGAGACTTTACGTTCCGAATTAAAAAAACTACACTCTAATAGCCTTAAAAGTTGTCCAGAGATATTTCCTCCTAAAGCAAATTCAAGTCACATGATATCTTCTCTCTACTCGTAGTTACAAGTTGAAATATATCCTTAATTAGCGGTGCCGGCCGATACAGAAAATACTTACAAAAAATACATTAGTAGTAAAAAAATTGTCCATATACCTCCCTCGTGAATCAAATGATGAGTTGTCAAATGTCGCATTTCCAGAAGATGTCATGCACCCATGTCCACTTTTGGTAGTAATTACAAATGCAAATTTGGTGTTTGTTCCCTTTGCGGCTTTGTCCAGAAAACAAAATACCAGAGACTAGTCGATTCCAGAAACTGAAATCGCAGACATGGGTGCCGTGCAGCATTTGTATCTTAGTGCTTCACGTATTCTTTGCTCTTCTTCTTTCACTGTCTCGCACGTGGCGTCATGAGTCGGCTGATTATTCAACTTGGAGTTGGGCAAAAAACCAAGAAAAACAAAAGAGAAGGGAGTAGAATGTGTGACCACGAAGAAGCATGAAATATGTCACGAGGGTCCTACATTAATACGTATGTGTGTACATAGTCTTATGATGTTATTATTTTTACCCAATATGTATATAAGCCTTTGGATACATTTTAAGTTGATTTTCAAGATTAAGCTCTATGTGAGGTTTGTATTATTTAGTATTAAAGTTGCCACCAAATCAAGTATGGGATTAGACACAGCTTATAGAGTATGAGATTGAATAAATTACAATTTTGTCGTCGACTTACGAAGAGAATAACCTATAGACTAGATCAAATCAAATGATAAAGAATTACTATTAGATCAATTTTTATAAAGTGAACTGCCGTAGATATCGGATGCGAAACATTATGGTATGCTATGATTCTAAGTATCTTATATGACTTAAATACAATCTTAACCATGTGTATATGAGTAATTCTTGCAAAACATTGTTTTACAAGTTAGTATTTTTAAAAAAAAAAAAAAAAAACTGAGACTAATTGTATCATGTAATAGACCAGACAAGTCACTGCATAAACAAGTACAATTCGCCGGTACTGTGAACGCGGGTGCTATACAGCATCAGCATCAGTGTCATAATGCTTCACGTATGCTTGCTTTTTTTTTTTTTCCTTCAATTGGTACTCGCAAATCGCGTGAGTTAGGTCTATAAGTGCCTTTGCCAATTTGAGTTGGGCAAACCAAGAAAAAACCAAGCCGGACAACCAAAAGAAAAGGGAGTAGAATGAATCATCGACGAAGAATATGAAATATGTAACAAGGTCCCACAAAGTTTTTTTTTTTTGTATAATTTTTATTTTATTTTATTTATAAGTAGAAATTTTCTTTTCAATTGCAAAGTCTTTGTCGAAAACTTGAAGTTGAGGTTGCATGAAATGTAATTTTATGAGTTTTTTAGTGTTAATTTAATATGAAAGTTGGGATCGGAAGATTATGTATATAATAAAATAAAAAATATTTGAGTCTTATAGGTCATACTTATATGAAGTTAAAGAGATGTTTGGTGTCCTATCTAAGCATCTAACTCCATTTAATTTGTCTTGTATTATTTCTTTTTAAAAAAATATTATTTACAAGTTGGATAGAGTTAGATGCTTGAAATAAGAAATCAAGCATTTCCTATGAAGTTATTCAACATGGATATTACACATCATCTTTGGTTTGATGCGAACATTGTACGCTGTTCTCTTATTATTATGTTCACTACAATTTTTTTTTTTTTTCCAATTTTAGAGAGTGATGCAAATTTTTGTAAGGTGGGACCAAATGATGGGTACCTGCAAAAAACAAAAAAATAAAGGTTAAGTCAAATAGTGTTTTGAGAGGGAGGCTGTTTTGAGCTAGGGAGGACATACTTGTTTTGAGAATTTGCTATAAAACGGGTCTAAGGGTCAGGGTCGGGTCAACTCATTTAGGGCTAACTCAAATTCGACACAATTAGTTAAATGGGTTAATCTAATACATTTGACATGTTTTGTGAGTCAAGTCGGGCTGACCTAACTTGACTTGAACTCAACACGATTAGTTAACTTTTTTACATTAATAATTTTTTTTTAAAAAAAACGGATTAGACAGGTCACCAGCGGGTTGACTCCGTTTGACATGTTTACTAAATGAGTTGACCCGTTTATGATCCGAACTAACCTAAACCCTAACCCGTTTGTTTTGCATATTTTAATTATATTAAATATATAATTGTAGCTATCTGAGATTATAGAGAACAACAATGATTCTATTGAGTTTCAATCAAATTCTAAACGAATTTGTGTCAAAGTAGATTTAACAAATCTACAAGTAAATTCTTACTTAAAGAAAAAAAAAAATTTGGGGATTACCATTCTAGTGATAAAAACTAAATCCAAAAAGCATATATATAAAAAGAACATTGTTAATCAATTAACCATAATTTTTCACATACACAATTTAAAAAAACATAACGTTGTTTTAATCGATAATGGTTCAAAGAATATGATGATTGGTTGTAATACAACATTTCAAAAGATATTGCGTATTGCTTATATTGTTATCTCTTCAAATCAGACACTGAAAATTAAGCAGGAGGAGGCTCGTTCGTTAGTTATATTATTTAATATTTTAATTCATTTTTGTTCAACTTTTGTTTTTTTTTTCCATTTATAAAAAAAAAGTCANAATCCCCTCCTGAACCAAAATTTTGGTTCAACCACTAGAAATAACATTAGAGAAGCGGTTGATTTATGTGTCAATCGGTGTTGATATATGATAATAGATAAAATAGTGTTGTTACAAGACAATGAAAAGTCTAGAAACCTATCAAATTATGAGACTATTTGAGATCGCATAAAAAAAAAAAATTTTGTTGTGTAAAATTTTATTAAAAAGTTTTACTGCTTAAAACTATTTAGCTATTTGGTAACTACGTGTCTTAAGTAGTTTTTTTTTTTTTTAATTAATGATGTTTGGTAACAAAATTAAAAAAAAAAAAAAATTAAAAAAAAAGAAAAAAAAGAAGCGCATTTAGAAGCAAAAATGACAAAAAGGAGAAAAAGAAAGACAAGGGTGAACAGAAAGACATGGGCTAGCCAAGAAGAAGAGAAAGACACAAAGGAGGATGAGAAAGAATAGGTGCTAGGGCCTAAAAATAAAAAATAAAATAAAAAATTATTTTTTAATATTTTTTTTTTCAAGATTTTTTTAGATCCACGAGCGAGAATGATATGTTTTATAATAGTATATGCTCCTCACACTTGTTTAATAGCATTAATAAAAAGAGTAATATTTAGGCATCTATTTTCTGTCATTCTTAAAGTCATTTTAGTACATGTAAAATGAATTTTTTTATTTTTTAAACAAAAATTAGGGCTTACTTGTTCTCAAAAAATAAAAACTAGTTCACTTTTACCAAAATGTCTCTAAAAGAAACATAAAATAAATACCCAAACATTAATCGGAGAGAAAGATTCGGAATGGCCTACTATCAACAAATCTCGGTCGTTAGCGTGTGGTGGTGTCCAATGCCAGAGAGATGCGACTGCAAGTCGTGGCGCGAATGGTCGGCATTATTTCTCTTTTCTAATCTTACGGGGTTTTCACTAGCGTTGCGGAGTTGACAAAATTTATTGACAATGACATAATTGGCATAATTGCATTGGATCTAAAAAAATGCTAGTTTTCCTGATTTACGTATCGAACTCTATTCAATTCAAAAGTAATTTTTTAAAAATAAAATAAAAAATAAAAAACAAATTAAATGGGATAGGATGCTTGAGTAGGACACCAAGTTTTCCCATTTCTCGAAATTCATTGAATTGCATAATTGGCATCCCTGATTAGTTGCGGTGTGTGGGACATGACTTGTCCACCATTTATTTTATTTTCAATTTCTAGTTTTTGTGTAACACACATGATATGATATGACAGCCAATATAGTGCTTAGAGCATGTATGGATCCATACATGACAGCGAGGCTCATCATAATTTAGAGGTAGATATTCAACTCAACTACTTTCTACCTTCGCCCAAAAATATAATTATTAAAAGCACCTTTAGCAAAGTATGTAAACACTTTAAAATAGTCAAATTTTATTATTATTATTCTTTTTTCTCCTATAGTAAAGTAGATAATTTGTAAATTTTGATTTTAGAATGAATAGTAAATAAGCTGAAGTCTAGAAACAATAATAAAAATAAAAAATGATAAAAATGTTATTGATTAATATTTCTTTTTCTGATCGGTCATACTTTCTATTGCACTTCAACAAACTTGATGAGCTTGAGTTTTTCTCTTTTTTTTTTTTTATAAAACTTTCGTGAATTGCATTATTGTATGGTTGAAAGGTTGATTTTTGGTTGCTTTGTTTTTTATGATACTTCATTGATCATTAATTACAGTGAATTGCTTTGTTTTTTTTTTTTTGGGGCTAAGAAAAAAAAAGGATAATGATTTTAATGCCAAGTAAATAATTATAATGAATTTTTATTATATAATGGAATAAAAAAAATGAAACTCATTGTAGGTCACTCCGTCTAAGCATAAAATCCAATATTTTATTTTTAATTATGTGTTAGGAATAATATAATAACAAAAAAAAAAAGAAATAATGTTTAAAAGCAAGGAAAAAAAGAATAAAATATTTATTAGAGATAAAATAAAAAAAAAATAGTAATTAAAGTAAAAATTTTTACTTTTTCAATATCTATGTTGTCTATTGTTACTGAAAATGCTCTAAAAGTGTCTCAACAGTAATAGCCAAAAAAAAAATACCATTACCGTAGTAAATTGGTGTGAAAGCAATCAGGCATCAAACTCATCTTGTTTCGATTGTAAGTAGATGTTTAAGCTCTAAATTTGTATACCCCCTCTTCTCGACATCATCATGAGGTCCGATAAACACGTGTCATCATAAAAAATTTAACGAATAAGGTATGGAAAGAGTCAGATGTACATATATAAGATGACGTATTGAGGTTTTATTTAGTCGGATTGTGGGAATGTTTGGCAAGGGTCAGGTTATTACTGTTCAGTGGGTTTAATGTATTAGAGTTAAATGCTACAGTAAAGAAGCAGGGTACGGCCACGTGAAGGCTGTGCAGCCTTGCGTTGAGAGCATGGATTGTAAAAGCAAATTATTTTTTTAGTTTCTGAAAAATACTAGCAACCGTCAGATTTCTTTTGTTTCATTAAATCTAACGAAATTTCAGCGGTCCATTTACTTTCATTTTTGAAACTCAACAAACCTGAGACTCACATATGTGAAAAAGGATTCTCTCCATTTCTATCCTCTCCATTTCCAGCCGGTTAAGCTTAAATGAGTGGCAGAGTTGTAATTTTACTTTCCATTGAAAAATGAAATTACAATTCTACCACTCTTTTAAGCTTAACCGGCTCCTCTCCATTTCCTTTGAAATGTAGAGGATCCGGGTCCCACATATGTGGACAAGCTCGTTTTCTTCTCCACACCGAACAGTTTGAAATGGAGAGGATCCGGGTCCCACATATGTGGACAAGCTCGTTTTCTTCTCCACACCGAACAGTTTGAAATAGAGAGGATCCGGGTCCCACATATGTTTCCACACCAAACAGACCCACGTGGCCGTACCCTGCAATTTTACTGTAGCATTCAACTTTGCTACGTCATCTCATTTACGTCTAAATGAAACCTCAATACGTCATCTTATATACACATCATTCATCATCGTACAAAAATGTCTCTTTAACGTACAATAATCAAGTAGTTGAGTTGCATATCTGCCTCTAATTATTTTGAGCCAGGGTATCATGTACGGATTATATGATAGTATAATAGATATATTTAGTTATTATACCTTACTTTATTCCTCGTATCTTCAAAAGTATTTATATTTATTTTATTAGATAAATATTTTGTCAATTTTTTTCTTTAATTTTACATATATGTAGACAAAAATAAGCTTTACAAATGTCCAAAAAAAAAAAATTAAAGAATGAAAAAAAAGTTACATAAAAAAAAAAAAAAAAAATTTAAAAACAAACATTTATTATTTTACTATATATGAAAGTTCACTATTCCACCTTTTTTTTTTAATTATTATTTCCAAAAAATTTACCAAACAATTTTCGTAAACCCACAAACAACACTTATCAAATCGAACACTACTTTCTCTAGCCTATAAATGGATATGCTCCAAGGGGAAACAACAAAGAAAAAAACAGAAGCTAAAAGAAGAAAGCAGAAGAAATGGTGGAGAAAGAGTCTAGAGGTCACGTTGTAGTGCTCCCATATCCAGGCCAAGGCCACATTAATCCTCTCCTCCAATTTGCAAAACGCTTGGCCTCTAAAGGCGTGAAGGCCACATTCGCTACAACCCATTATACTATAAAGTCCATTTCTGCAGCAAACGTCAGCGTTGAGCCCATCTCCGATGGGTTTGACATGGGTGGCTTTGCACAAGCGGGAAACGAGGACTTATATCTCAAGTCTTTCAAGGCGAATGGCTCAAGAACTCTGTCTGAGCTCATCCAGAAATTCCAACACTCCACATCTCCTGTCACTTGTGTTGTGTATGATTCGTTTCTCCCGTGGGCTCTTGATGTCGCTAAACGACATGCCATATACGGGGCTTCATTCTTTACCAATTCCGCCACCGTATGCCACATATTCTGTCGCATACACCATGGCCTCCTTTCACTGCCAGTGAAGCAGGAAAACATACCGTTGTTGATTCCCGGCCTACCTCCATTGAAATTCCCTGACCTCCCAAGTTTTCTCCGGTTGCCGGAAAGTTACCCCGCCTACTTGGCTATGAAACTGAGTCAGTATTCCAACCTGGACATGGCTGATTGGATATTTTGTAACACGTTCCAAGAATTAGAAGAGGAGGTATGTGACATCATCCTGATGATCATCTTTCAAAGTAGTCATTTTTCTCATTAGCATATAGATACATGACAAAGATTTTTCGACAACACAACTTTTATCTCTATTTCCTGTTTTTCCATATTTGATTATTATGAATGTTTTGGGTACTAAATCTTTTACTAAATAGATGGTTATTAAAATGATGCAGAATTTATTTATTGTTATTTCTAATATTTCTTTTCCATTAAATTATCTTTTATTAATTCATAAGCTTATGCCCATAAAAATGGATGGATTTAACTATTTAATCTATATTTTAATACTTGTTATATGATGAAAAGGAGGCGAAAGGTATATCGGAGCTATGGCCAGCGAAGATGATTGGTCCAATGGTCCCGTCGGCGTACTTGGATGGCCGGATTGAGGATGACAATGGATATGGAGCAAGTCTGTGGAAGCCACATGGCGAAGAGTGCATCAAATGGCTAGAAACAAAGCCACTTAAATCAGTAGTTTATGTTTCCTTCGGAAGCATGGTCTCCTTGACAGCAGAACAGATGGAAGAAATTGCAGGGGGCTTGAAGGAGAGCGGCTTACCTTTCCTGTGGGTGGTGAAAGAATCCGACCAAGGCAAATTGCCTGATGGGTTCGTCGAGTCGACAAAAGAAAAGGGTTTGATTGTGAGATGGTGCAACCAGCTAGAGCTGCTAGCACACCCAACCATCTGTTGCTTTGTGAGCCATTGTGGGTGGAACTCAACGCTCGAAGGGCTTAGCCTTGGTGTGCCGATGGTGGGAGTGCCGCAATGGGCTGACCAATTGACTGATGCCAAGTTTGTGGAGGAGATTTGGCGGGTGGGGCTGAGAGCCAAGGAGGATGAGAAGGGAGTTGTGAGAAAAGAACAACTTGTAATGTGTTTGAAGCAAGTAACGGAGGGAGAGAAGAGCCTGGAGATTAGGAAGAATGTTGATAAATGGAGGGAGTTGGCTAAAAATGCCCTCGGTGAAGGAGGGAGCTCTGATAAGTGTATCAATGAATTTGTTGAGCAGTTGATACGTGCCAATAAAAAAGGGGAGGCAAAAGACATCCCAAACGGTCATCACATGCTGTAACTTTTTTTTTTTTTTCTTGAGCTACTTGTTGTAGCTTAGACGCATTCTCCGAACGATTATGCTTGTATGGCATGTACTTTGTTTGAGATTTCTAGTGTCAAATTCTTATGAATAAATCTATCTGGACACTTCACCGGAGCCAAATGACACTTGTTAAAGCGGAAACTGAACCTCATTCTGATTAATTTGTTGAAGGGATAATTGGCTAGAGAGTCCAGCATATTAGTATATATGTTTGGACACCACTTCAACTTAAAAGCCTAATTTGTTTAGGAAATAATTGCTTGAAAAGTTTTTGGTGACATTTATATACATGTTTGGACACCATACTCCAATTTAAAATCTTAAGGTAATGAGTTTGGATCTATTTATACATATTAGCTACTCACTTTATTTATTTTTCTCAATATATGACTCAATGCCTATATGTGCACTCATAATAAGACTCAAATCATTTCCTACAAACGGATCAAAACCACTTCTTCTGTTATGCCAAAAAAAATAAAAAAAAGAGAGAGAGGGGGGGCTGCTAAGATTGACCACTAACACTGATAAAATGAGTGAATCGAACATTATAACATAAGTTTCAAATCAATTATGGCCGCTCTTTTAAAATGTGTTCTCCATTGCTCGCCCTTTCGTGTGACCAAAATTAAAAAGGAAATCAAATAAAATGCTTTTAGACAAGACCCTATTTCTGCATTTCTTATTGTTAACAAAAACAGCTTCACATGTCATCTTGATTGCTGTCATATGTAAAAATGTCGAAAAATAATTATTTTCTAATCTTATGCATCTAACTCCATCCAATTTATGAGTAATTTTTTTTTTTTTATTATTTTTTTAAAAAAACAAGGCAAATTAAATGGAGTTGGATGCTTGGGTAGAAGACCAAGCATCCCCAAAAATGTTATACTCCAGAAATAAATACTGTTGATATTAGGTGGCTCGAGTTTGAACCACGTGGAGGATAGACTTTCTTGTGTTGAAAACTTTCCACTCAATGATAAAATATGCGTTATTCTTACTAGAGTAGTGGATCAAGGACTTTAATGTAATTTTATGTAGTTGGGCAATTATTAGGACGAGGAGGAGGAGACTCCGGCAATGAAAATTTTCAAATCTAATTAGTGTTAATTATCGTAAATTTTACTGATGTCTTGAATGATAGGCCGAGTCAAACACAACTACAACTTGAAGCTATATATCCACCAGTGGAAGTGAGGAATGACGAAAAGACAAAAGGATATCAATCACTGACACGGAGTTAATGAGGGCTGCTTGAAGATATAGAATGCAACCTAAGATAAATTATTGTAAGACAGTAAAAAGGAAATATGTTTTTGTACCGAGAGTGAAAGGAACATTTTCAAATTGGGGTTGCTTGAAGATATAGAATGAAACTATAATAATGACTGTAGGACAGTAGAAAGGGAATATTTCTGCACCTAGAATGCAAGCAACATATTCAAATTTGTTTAGAGTGAGCAAGAGAGATCTTCACTTTGTGGCATGTATAAATCAATTGGATCATATATAATTGAAAAAGATCAATTCAATCCATTTACATCACTACGATTCTGTTGTATAAATGAAGACAACAAGTTATGCTTCTTACATACTAAGTTCCTTACAATCTAGTCATTTTATGCCACAACACGCTCTCTTAAGCGGTTGACAAGTCTCCGACTTTGCCCAAACCTGCAAAATCATAAATATGAGACCAAATTTAGTATCATAACCAGACTGTACTTCTCTAGTCATTAGAAATTTCTTTCCAATTAATTTCACCCAAATATTAAATACAGCTTCCTTTTAATTTTCTACTACAAATTTGATGTGCGAGTACATCCTTTAATATATTGGCACCCTATGCATTTCGTGTTTATGTAAACAGTTTACTCCTGATATATTTGCCAACGAAAATGAAAACTTTTACCTCTTTTCTTAAGCTTGTTGCGGAAGCTTCTTTTCCTGCTAAATGCTCTCTCCTGCAGGCATAAGAAAATAACCAGTCACCCTTCAAGAAGGGGCAAGTCTTGGCAACAAAATGACAGGGAGCCATATATGGAACTTGTAATCCATCATTAGGATGCCATGACTTCCATTCATGTATAATTAATAATCAATGAGAATTGTAACTTGCACTAAATTCTACATCCCCAAGTATCCAATGTCACATTAAACACCATATATAGGGGAATAAAAATAAAATTACTGTTATCATTGTTAGTTTTCTGAATCCTGGCCTAGGTAGCATTTCACATAAAGCATATATTTGAGCATCAAATTGCAAGTTTGAAGAATTACCACAGGCTGATCAATTTCCTCGGCTTGACAAACTGCAGCAACAAGATCCCGGTTGGATTCGTACAGGCTTGTGACAAGTCCAAATTGACCAGCTCTAGCAGTGCGACCAACCCTATGCAAAAAATCCACAGCAGAAGTAGCAAAGTCTGCCTGGAATAGAAACTGTTGAACAAGTGGAAAACCAAAGTGTAAAACAATTTGAAGGGAGCATACTGGATATAATAGGAAAATGGAAAGATCACCTAGAGTGCCCTCTGTGAGGTCAGGGGGGTTTAAAAGATACGTCACAGCATATGGCTCACTTTTTTCAAGTAAGCGTGGATATATAATTATTCCTGTTTTCCTTCATTTCCAATATTTTAACATTGAAAATTAAACTTTAATTTTAACTTCTTTTATTAGTCGCAGAAAGCTATGTTTCGATCATATTATATTAGTTATTTTATTTTTGGTATTTACATTTACTCTTATGTACCAGATTTAACAAATTGACTCTCACCTGTTGTCAGTTACCACTCATAAAAACATATATTTAAATGTTTTATCAATTTCTGTTTGAATGTATCCGGACTACGTAATTTTAATTCATAGCTGCTCATTCACACTAACTAAAAATTCCTTTTGATGTTCATCATATCCATTTTCTCATTTACTTCCCATTTTAAAACCTAGCATTATTAGTGCTCCGGATATTATACGAACATACTATCTTATAAGCAGTCCGATCGAGTTTGACCTCGGGTGGCCCACATTAACTAGATAAATCGTAACTAGTAACCTACTCAATGAATGATACGCTGTCATAAATTAAACCATTGGATCCAATATCATCTTCATAATAACATTATTTGACAATAGAATTAACCCGTAATAATAGTAAATTCATGATCATTATTTTATTGCGAGACGATGCAACTATGTCATACAATGCACATTAATCTTTGTATCTTTTATATGTATGCTTTTCATAACTCATCATTTTATTATCTTTGTTAATCACAATCATTTTCATAAAATATAATTCATAGTTAAAAATAAATAGGTATTTCATGAGAGTTATAAATATGCAAGTTTTGTATATCAAAATAATCATGTTATGCATAAAAGTATAACAATAACAAGTATCCATGTGAGTTTTTACTCACTTGCGTCGAATAGTTCCGTTAAATACTCTACCACCGGATCTCCGACTTCTCAATCTGAGAAATAATTTTACCGTTAGTCTTATGTCTTGAGTTAAATAAGTCATATGCTTCTAATAATCCAAAAGAACAATATGTCTGAGCATCAAACGTTTAACTAGAAAGGTCGAATGTTCCACATCCGTACATTGAACGTTTGATGAAGCCCAAAAACTCATTATATGCTACATCTCAGTCTTTTTTAGTTTCTAACTCCTCCTAAACGTATAACAAAAAAAAAAAAAGGGTATCATACTCCAAAAACATAGTTTGAGGTAACTAACCCCTTAAACCTCCTCAAAACATCCAAAACCTACATAAACTAACTAAAACTCCAAAATGATTAATTTTAAACTAGACAACATATAAACTAAGACATAATAACAACTAAACAAGATAACAATAAGCAAATAACAACAAAGAAACAAATTAAGTAATGATAAATACATCTTCAAGCCAAAATACTTTCCCTTCCTCCAAACAATCTCCCTTACACACACACACAAGCCTCTGATATCCTAAATACACAAGTGAACAGTGCAGAAGAGGGGTGGAGTTGTATTTATAGAGCTGAATCGTCTGGTTAAGGACCACTAGATTTTAAGGTGCATCAAACGTTCTATGTACGACACAAACGTTTAATGTACTATTATCCAACGATTCTAGGGTTTCTACCGAATGTCTGATAAAAGCATTGAACGTTTGATAAAATCACATCGAATATTTCAGAAAAGCATCGAATGTTTGATATTGTCTAACATGCACATTGATCGAAAGTTTTTATGTAATCAGTGCATCGGGACATGTATCGAACGTTTAATCTTCAATATCGAACGTCTTATAAGCACACCGAACATTTCATAGAATCCTTTAAACGTTTTATGACATCTAAAACTCAAAAATAAATTCTAAAACTTGATAAATTTTTATGGCATTACATTAAATATATATTAAATGTGTTGGATATTTTAATTAAATATATAATATGTGTTGCAGCCGGGTGGGGTGGGCATGGGGTGGGACCTGATGCACGTTCCAAAGTATGCCCGGAGGCTACAAGACCTAAAGAAGGAAGAAATCAGGGTGTCAGAGCGGGTCACGGCCTTCATGGTCAGCAGCCACATCGTCTCCTTCCACAAGCCCCGTCAGCACGTCGTTGGCCTCGCGGAGGTCAGGCTGGACTGGAGGTGCTGACACGTCACTTTGCTTCTTTTATTGACATCTATTAACTACCGTTACTTTTACTATGCTACTGCTAGTAGTACTACAACGTTCTGGTTAATTTGAAAAAAAAAAAAAAAAGATTGGGTTAAAATGTGATGTAATGTCTGGGAAGGCAAAGCTGACCTGGATGCTTTATTGGAAAATATACCAAAAGTATAGGTCTAAATCTAATTAATGTAGTTTGTTAATTGTTATATATATATGGTCATCAATTAATTGGGAATATATAATCGAGGCCTCTAATTGTTATGGTGGGTATGTAGTTTGATTTTGGTCTTCGTTCCACCCCACCCTATGTGGTCTTGCTCCGATCCCTGAGAAAGTAGAAAGACAACAGTTGATGATGTTTGAAAAAGATGCTGATATTTTCGGTGGGGATGCATGCAAATATGTGGAGATGGTGAGCTGATAAGACTCCATCACTAGGGCTGGGCTGTTGTCAAATCGTTATGATGGTCATGCATGCTGTGTTCAAGGGAAACGTGGAAATCGTGGCATAAATTTTGTTCAAAGAATAAGGTTATATTTGATATGAAAAATAAATTTTTTGAATAGTTTTTATTAAAAATAAAATGAGTATAATAAATTAAGTTTTTAATAATTATTTTAATGGCCATAAGATGATGTTTGAAAAAGATGGTAATATTTTTGGTGGGAATGCATGCAAGTAGTATGTGGAGGTGGTGAGCTGAACGACTCCATCACTAGGGTTGGACTGTTGTCAAATCGTTATGATAGTCATGCATGCTATGTTCAAGGGGAACGTGGAAATCGTGGTATAAACTTCATTAAAAGAGTAAAATTATATTTGATATGCGAAATGATTATTCTTTTGAATAGTTTTTATTAAGAATGAAATGAGTGTAATGAATTAATCTTGTAATAGTTATTCTAATGGCCATGAGATGATGTTGAAAAAGATAGTGATATTTTTGGTGGAGATGCATGCAAGTATGTGGAGGTGGTGGAGCTGGGTTGGGAAGCTGATAGATTCCATCATTAGGGTTGGGTTGTTGTCAAATCGTTATGATGGTCACCTATTCTATGTTCAAGGGGAACGTAGAAATCATGGCGTAAATTTCGTTAAAAGAGTAATGTTATATTTGGTATGAGAAATAACTATTTATTTGAATAACCTTTATTAATAATGAAATGAGTGTAATGAATTAGCCTTGTAATAACTATTCTAATGGCCATGAAAGAATGTCTATTTTTTTAATTCGGAGAATAACTATTCTTTTTAAATTTAAGAGAAATGGTTATTCCTCCAATTGAATGAATAATCATTCCATTATGGTTATCAAAATGATTATTCCTAAGACTAATTTATTTTATTTTTAATAAAAATTAATTTTTAAAATAATCATTTTGTGTATCAAATATGTCTTAATTTTAAATATTTAACTCTCATTCCGCTTCTATTTTACTAGACTGGTGTAGACTTGCCTACAGTTAGCACTTAGCAACTTTAACATAAGATCATGTGAAGCACTCGGTGTCTTAAACTGCAGAATCTTACGCTACAATCTAGGGGGGTACTTACTGTAATTTAACAAGTTGATTATTCCCTTAACGAGTTCCAGCCCTCATGAGTCATGACTTGTGTTTACCCCTGAAGCTTATTAATTGCACCATGTGCGTAAGCACCATATACATCCAACAACCTGAACTTAATGAAGGGCTTTTTTTTTTTAATTGGGATAAAAATTTATTACAATTTTAAAAATGATCTTTATAAAAAAAAAAAAAAAAAAAAAGTGACATGTTACCGAAGCATCTAAAAAAATAAAAAAATTCAAAAAGTTTTTTTTTTTTTTTTTTGTTACTTTGAATGGACAATTCTTTTTTAGTAAATCAAAAACATAATTTTTGGTTCAAAATTTTTTAATGATATAAAATATAAGAACTTGAAAAAAAATATATTTATTTCTCATTAATAACATGTTATTATTTTAATAAATAATATTTTTTATGTCATTCGATGAAAAGAACTTTTTAAATTCATAAATTTTGAGAATCTACCATTTGGGATCCTTATCCTTCTTTTTGTTTAGGACAAAGATGTAGAAGCACGAGCGAATAAAAAATAAATTTTTAAATAAAGAAGTAAATGCCTCTTTGACTAGATTTATTTATCATCGTTTTCAATTTAAATTTTTTTAAAAAAATAAAATCCCAATATTTTGATTTCTTTTTTTTGATTTTTTTTTTTCTTTTTTGCGGTGATTAGAGTAAGATTACAATTTGATAGATTCTTAATTTTTTTTTTGTAATCGAAGTTTGGCAGTGACGGCAATTTTTCCACTAAGCTTAGTACGTCAGCATGATATGGAACCGAGGGAGGTCAGGCAGGACCGGAGAGATGCTGCCTTGGCAATATACGTTACTTGTCCTAAAAAAAACAAAAGAAAGAGTATACCAAGGAAAAAAGAGAAAACAAAAATTATAAAAGAAATTATACATCAAGTATAAAAGTCCTCTATCTTTTTAAACACAAAAATACACTTTTCAGAAAATATTTACTAAATAAAATGTTTTAAAAAAATAAAACACAGAACACATTTAAAAAACAAAACGTAATACAATTTTTAGAAAATTTCTCACACTTGTTTACAGGAATATTTTGCAAAACTAAATGCTTATTTTTTTTAAGGTGTGGAGACTAACTCATTAATTACAAAAAAAATAAATAAAAATAAATAACTAAACAAAATACTTTTCAAAAAATAAAACATAAAACACTTTTCATAAAATAAACATCAATTATAAAAGTCTTTTCTGTTTTTAAACACACTTTTCACAAAACAAAACACAAAATACTTTTCAAACAATAAAACACAATATACTTTCAAGAAAATCTCCCACACTTTCTTGTATAAATATTTTGAGAAAATGGTGTTTACTTTTTTTCAAGTATGGAACCCACTTGTTAATTATAAAAATTAAAAAGAAAAAATAAAGGTAATCACACGGTCACCCCTAACGGAAAAGAGGTGATGGTCGCGTAGCCACCCTAACAAGACAGAAGTATGTGATAGTGCGACTACACCAACAAGTCATAGGTGGACGCACAACTACTCTTCTAGGCTTTTTAATATTTTTTAATATATTTTTGTAAGTAAGAAGTAAGTCTCCATGCCATAAACAATAACCTTATATATATATATATATATATATATATATATATATATTTCAAAATAAGCATGATTAGTGTTTGTTTATTTAAAAACATAAAACACTTTTCAAAAAGTTTATCAAATAATTTTCTTAAACATATTCTAGTTACAACACTAATTTTCAATGTGAATCAGGCAAAAAATACTTGATCACTTTTTCTCACATAAAAACATTTTCAAATCAAAACACAAAATATACTTTTTAAACCACTTAACAAAAATATCCGTTGCTTTTAAGTTTATGGGGAGCATAGTCATACCAAGCGGATACATGCTTTGTTGGAAATATAAGTATAATTGTAGTGGTTGACAGATTTGGTTTTTTTAAGATCAGATCTGTTAACCTCTACCAACTCCGGCCTTAAACACACCCCACCATCGGTCTCCAAGGCTTCCCCTCTTCCGGTCGAGCTCCTCCGCCTCTCCATCCAGCCACCACACGCCGGCGCGTGGTCCACACACGCCCTTGCGTGGATCTCACTCGCCTGCAAGTGTCACCCACGTGCCGACGCATGGCCTCCACTCATCGGCGCATAGCAGCTACGCTCCTCAGCTCCTCCTGCCTCTGCCTTTGCTGCTGTCTTATGGTGTTTTTTTGTTGTTTTTTTCTACTCTTGTTTTTTGAGGGTTACTGTTTCATTTCTTTTATTTGGTTAGTATTTATTGTGGAGACTTTGCAACCGGTGTGTGTTTCCCGGCATTAGATCATGTTTGAAATTCAGTTGTTCCTTCCCCTCAGCTCCCACCTTCACGATGGCTGCTACCTTCCATTGGGGTTCCTCACGGTGCCCATTTGCCATTTAAAACCACTTTGTGCGGCTCCTGAAGAGGTCCGGCTTGTTATTGGTCTTTTTGAGATCATTAATAAAACAATTGCCTACTGTTTGATTCTGTTTGTATTTAGCTGTTTCTATTTGGGCTTTATTATTGGGGTGCCCACCCCTTTGTAGTTGTTCGATCCCTTGTAACCCTTTTCTCATAATTGAATAGAAAAAAAAAAAAGAAGAAGTATAATTTAACTTATCATTTGATTATCAATTAGGAATTGGTGCCTAACAATCCCTCAAGATCCGAATGTGTCAGATGATTGAATATACGTTTGGTTTTGAGTTTCATGATCACTATTTTCTTTTCTTTTTTTTTTCTTTTTTTGTCAATTATATATACATACAAAGATACGTGAAAAATTGTTAATTTGACCATGGTAATCTCCTGGATAATTGACAAAAAAGTTTCACTAATTAGGGAGAGCAATAGATCGATTGATAAAATAAAATAGTAATAATATTTGAAAAGATAGTGATATTTTTGGCAGGAAACAACTTTGTGGAGTTTTGTGAGCTGATAGTCTTGATGTAGGTAGGGTTGGGCTCCTGTCAAGTTTAAAAAGATACTTTATATTTCAAAAGAAATAGAGAGAAGTCAATAATTAAAAGGGAGTGGCACTTTTATAATTAAATTTAAGTACAAAAGTGTCACTTTCTTTTAATTATTGACTCCAAAAGAAATGGAGGGATCCTTTACTTACAAAAGTGCCACTGTTTTTAAAGTGTTGGCCCTTTTCTATTTATTTTGAAATGGAGAGATCATTTTTCCTGTGAAGTTGTTAACCTAAAGCTTTGATGCTGAAATTTGCAAGGTTGAATTGGAATGATGATTTTGACTTATTTTAGATTTCTAAAAATATATGGACCTTCTTCCGTTTCTGGTGATAAAGTTCAATTCTTCTTAACATGATATTATTATTTATCAATTTATAAATAATATGATTTGTAGAGGAACAACCTTCTTTTTTCTTTTTGTTGGAGTGCTTCTAAGGATATAATTTTTACTAAGTCCCTTTATAAACTAATATAATAGTTCAACTGACATTTACTACACCATCTACTAAAAGTTTATTTAAGATTACATTAGAAAATAAAGTTTTTGTCAATAAAAAAAGCTAAAAAGAGTTTTTTTTTTTAAAAAAAAAAGTTTCATTTTCAAGGTTCTCCCAAAACACATTTTTGGGCATTTTTAGAGCAAAAGAGTAAAAAAAAAAAATGCTTTTTAAGTTTTTTATCAAACCGACAAATTTTTGTTTGGTACAACATTTTATATATGTAAAGTAATTTTGTAAGCTTTTTAACGCAATTTAAAACCTGTTCTAAATAGTAAATCAATTAAAAAAAATTAACTTAATTTTTTTACCCATATTGTGTCACATTATATTATATCAACTGCTACGTGAATTTGTAAAAAAATTATAATAACTATCAGAGATGTTGTACTCCAAAACATTATTTTTAAAAAAATAATTTACAAATTAGTTATGTGAGTATCTATTGTTATTTATTTATTTATTTTTATCTCTCTCTATACAAAGGGTGGAACGGGATTAGTATCTTATAATGATTAAAAGCATAGTGGATAATAATCAAAATGTCAAGTTGATGCCTGATTGTACAGTGCCGTCCTTCTCCTTTCACCATACAGATTATTGACAGGACAACAAACACGAGGAAGTGGGAATTTTCTTTTTCTGAGCACGAGGAAGGAATTTAATCTTCTATAATTGCTACAATTTAGGGTTCAGATTATAAAAATCTCTCGGTTTTTTAAATTGACTGACCTATAATGAGGTTTATGAAATTAATTAATAGAGATATATATCCAATAGTTTTGTGGTTGAAATCGATGGTAATTTGAAAAATAAATATAAGAGAGTTTTAATAGAGTTTACTTGTTGGAATAAGTCTTAGATAGTCTACTTATTTGTCTGAGCAGGTGGATTATTTAATTCAATAACAATTTGGACAACAATATTATTGAAAATTCGAAAACAAGCCTAATTCGCGAGTTATTCGATGGAGCGATTGCTGAGACCATTTGTCAACAACTTCTTGATTCTATTCAGAATGATGATAGATTTATCTAGGCCCATTCAGCCAATGGCGAAGTCACAATGCAAAGTGCCTATCATCTACAGTTACAAATCCTAACATTTTTTTAAAAAAGGAATGCTCCTAATTGTCCCACAATAGTGGTTTCTGGAAGAATATTTGGCAGATGCAGGTACCCCACACAGTGAAGGTGTTTATATGGCGTGCTTGCCAAAACACTTTGGCTACTAAAGCCAACTTATTTTGACGAAAAATGTGGGGTAGTGGAGGAAACCACGAGACGTGCTTTGGGGATGCTGGGCTGCAAAGGTCGTTTTGAAGCATGTGTAGTAGCAAGATCTAGAAATAACTATTAAATATTTATCCATTACCTCACGTATGCCTAATATGTGGGGTAGTGGAGGAAACCATGGGGCATGTGCTTTGGGGATGTCGAGCTACAAAGGTTGTTTGAAGCATGTGTAGTAGCAAGATCTAGAAATAGCTTTTAAATATTTAGTTAATTTGTAGTTAAATTCATAATTCGCATTCCAGCTTTAATTATCAGATTAAGACTTAGAAAAATTTATGTTCTCCTTGTGAGGAGAGAAAATGTAAAACACTGGCTTAGGAATTACCCTAACCCGTTTGTGTTGCATATTTTAATTATATTAAATATATAATTGTATCTATATGAGATTATAGAGAATAACAATAATTCTATTTAACTCCAATCAAATTCTAAATGAGTTCGTGTCAAGGTAGATTTATCAAATATGCTAGTAAATTCTTGCTTAAAAAAAAAGTTGTGGATTACCGTCCTAGTGATAGAGATTAAATCCGAAAAGCATATATACAAAAAGAACATTGTCAACCAATTAACTATGATTTTTCACATATAAGATTTGAAAAAATATGGCGTCGTTTTAATGATAATAGTTCAAAGAATATGATGATTGGTTGTAATACAACATTTTAGAAGATGCTGTGTATTACTTATATTGTTATCTCTTCAAATCAGACACTGAAAATTAAGCAGGAGGAGACTCGTTCGTTAATTATATTATTTAATATTTTAATTCATTTTTGTTCAACTTTAGTTTTTTTTTTCTTCATTTATTAAAAAAAAATCTCGACCCACTCTGAACCAAAATTCTGGCTCTGTCACTAGAAATAGCACCAGAGAAGCAGCTGATTGATGTATCAGTTGGCGTTGATATATGATAATAGATAAAATAGTGTGTTGTTACAAGATAATGAAAAGTCTAGAGACCTATCATTAAAAAATAAAAATTTTGCCTGTATAATTTTATTAAAAAGTTCTACTACTGGAAAAATATTTAGCTATTTGATAACTGTGTGTATGAAGTGATGTTTTTTTTTTTTTTCCCCTATTAATGGTGTTTGGTAACAAAATGAAAAAAAAAATGCATTTAGAGGCAAAAATGACAAAAAAGAAAAAGACGTGTATTCTTTTTTATCTCATTATAGCAACCTAAATGGTTAATGTGATTTAAAATAATAATAATAATAATAATAGTAGTAGTAGTGTTGTAGAAGAAAAAGATTACTTTAATAATTGACAAAAAGCTATAAAAATAATAATAATAATAATAAAAAAATAAAAGAAGAAAGAAAGAAAAGAACTTCTGGTTGCCTGAGGAATCCCCCTCCTCTCCTCCTCTCCCCTCTCCTTTACTCTTCATTTCCTTCTTTTCCCTCTTCTTCTCGTCTTTTCGGAACCAATTTTAGCTTATTTAGAGGTCATATCCCTGCACAGCAGCTTTACCAATTTTTCATCCATCTCATGATGGCTGGCCTCCTTCACGTCTTGCTACTCTCAACCCCGAATCTGTCTTCACCGATTAACCTCCTCGTTTGTATCGCTTCCTGTCGGTGGATTTGCTTGGTGCCTTTGTTTTATGTTTTTTATTTTTATTTTTTTCTGTTTTTGTTTGTCTCGTCCTATGTGAGGGTGTTTCTTTTTTTTATCTTTAGGGTCAATGAGGTGTAAATCGGTGTGAGAGACTATCTTTCATGGCCGAAAAAAAAAAAAGATGTGAGAATTTGGGTTATCAATGTCTCAGATATAGTCTTAGATCTAATTTGCTCGGTACAGATTTGCTTATGGGTCAGCAAAAGTTGAAGTTATAGATTGTTCTTTAATTCTTTAGATGCTTTTGTCAAAATCTATGGCTATGTAATTTCATAACTTTGTACTATATTTATCTACATTTTATGCTATGATGTAAGAGCTTTATGTTTTAGATTTATTATCAACGAAATATGGCAGATTCACACTAAAAGAAAAAAAAAAAAAAGTAATTGAAACAAAAGCCTACAACCCTACATCTAGGATGAAGCCACCTCACTTACCCATCTCTTAGCAATCTAACACCTTACACAAAAGAGGAGGAGGTGAAAGAGAAGTTGGGCTAGGGCCTAAAAAAAATAATAAATAAATAAAAAGAACTACTTTCTAAATTATTTTTTTCAAGATTGTTGTAGGGGCTGGCACCCCTGCGAGCCCATACATATATCCGCCACTAGTGATAATGATATGTTTTTTAATTATATGTGCTTCTCACAAGTTTTTTAATAACATTAATAAAAAGAGTAATGTTTGAACATTTACTCCCTATCATTCCCAAAATCCTTTTAATATATGTAAAATAAATATTTTATTTTTTAAACAAAAACTGAAGCTTACAGCTTACTTCTTGTTTTCGGAGAGGAGAGATTTGGAATGGCCTACTATAAGCAAATCTCAGTCGTTAGGGTAGTCAAGATAAAGTAGAAGAAATATTGTAAATTTTCTGTATGAAAAAAGTGAATTTTATTTTTATTTTTTAGTGAGTATTTTATTTGAATAGTAATAAAAAAATGTTTAATATAATATAAAAAATATAAAAAATTGTTAAAAAGTATTTTTTGTGATATAAAAAATAGAATTTTTTTTTTTTTTTTTAATTTAATCAAAACTTATGAATAGTAATATCGTGACCTCTGCCAAACAAGAGATGCGACTGAAAGCCCTGGCACGAATGGTGAGCGTTATTTATCTTTTCTGTTCTTACGGGGTTTTGACTGGCGTTGCTGAGTTGGCAAAATTCTTGACAATGACATAATTGACATAAAAAAATGCTATATGTCTAACTTTTTTATCAAACTTCATCTAACTTTATATATATAGATAAAGATGGACTCCACATACAAAGTTTATTAAAAAATTTTATTTTTTATTTGTGGAATCTATTTTTGTTTACATATATAAAATTGAATAAAATTAAATAAAAGAGTTAAAAATGTAGCATTTTTCATTGACATAATCGCATTGGATCTGAAATTTCTCTAAATTCATCATTGAATTGCATAATTGGCATCCCTGATCTTAGTTACGGTATGTGTGGTCTGTACCAGTACCACACATGATATGATATGACATGACATGTCCAGCATTTATTTTATTTTCACCTTCTAGTTTCTGTTTAACACACATGATATAATATGAAAGCCAATATAGTGCTTACAGCAAAGCATGTATGGATCCATACATGACAGCGAGGCTCATAATAATTTAGAGGCAGATATTCAACTAAACCACTTTGTACCTTCGCCCAGAAAAAAAAAATTACTAAGAGCGCTAAGCAGTAATAGCCAAAAAAAAATTACCAGTACCGTAGTAAATTGGTGTGAAAGCAATCAGGCATCAAACTCATCTTGTTTCGATTGTAAGTAGATGTTTAAGCTCTAAATTTGTATACCCCCTCTTCTCGACATCATGATGAGAGGTCCAATAAAGACGTGTCATCATAAAAAATTTAACGAGTAAGGTATGGAAAGAGCCCTTTAATAATGGTGCAAATCTTAAGAAGTGATTTAATAAATTTTAAATATTAAGAGCATCTTTAACAAAATAGATAAATTATCTGAGTAATAATATAAGTTATTCTTTATGTTTATTTTGTATTTATTAAAAGTGATGTAATTTTTAAAATTATTATTATATTAAAAGTCAATGATGATGCATCATAAATTAAATAAGATTAATATAATAGTATTTCTTATAGTATCAACAATAAATAAGTATTTCAATAATAGGCATTTACGCTACAAAAAATATTTTATTATTTTTTTTCCTCCTTTCACTCTTTCCTCTCTCCCACGCGGTGGCTATTCACAATCTTCCTCCTCCTCATCTTCCCGTTCCTCTCTTCCCCATTGTCTTTTGCAATTTTTTTTTTAATTTGTTTGAACGAATTCTTTTGCAATTCCAACCAAGAAAGCAAGAGTTTGAGAGAATCAAACCCAGTCAAAGAAAGAACGGGAAGAAAAATCATCAATTTGGAAAATTTTTAGTAATTTCATTGGTTTAACATTAGGGAAAGATTTACGTCCGGTTTTGCCGAAGGAGATGTTGAATTCATGATTTGGCTTGTGCTAAACTTATAGAGGCTACAGCTCCTTCTATTACACTAAATGCTGAATGGAGGTTTTGTGGGATCGATGCTTCAAGACCTAAATTTTGGGTGCTGGAAATTTCGGTGGGATTGAATCTTGATTTTTTGTGGGTTGCTAGGTCGGTTGGAGACGAGAGACAACGGGGGGAAGAAATCAGATGGAGAAGTGAGAGAAGGTGAGAGAGACAGGTGAAAGAAATAATAAAAAAAGATTGAAGAATAATATTTAAAAAAAATAAAGAGTGAAGTAAATAATCTATTCAACTTTGTATTGAAAAAAGAGTATAAAAACAGAATAAGCTTTTTTAAGTAATTAAAATACGTATCGTTGCTGAAAATATGCTCTAAGAAGTGATTTAATAACAAAATCCGACTAAATGAAAACTCAATTTGTCATCTTATAGAGTAATGATACAAATCACCCTTCATGTTTATCTTATGTCAACCAAAAGTGATGTGACTTTTAAAATTACTATTAAATCAAAAGTCTATAATCATTGATAATAAATTTAATGATGATTTTAAAAGTTACATCACTTTTAGTTGACATAAGATATAAGATAGACATAGAGAGTGACATATATAATTATTCTATCTTATATATGTATCATTCATCCTCATACAAAATGGTCTCTTTAAGGTACAATAATAAAGTAGTATTTTTTTTTTCCTAATAGTTGAGTTGAATATCTGCCTTTAATTATTATGAGCCTGGCTGTCATGTACGGATTAGATGGTAGTATATTAGATATATTTAGTTATTATTTCTCGTATCTTCCAAATAAAGTATTTTTATTTATTCTATTAGAGAAATACTTATTGTTTAATTTTTTTTCTTTAATTTTACATATACAAATAAAAATAAGTTATACAAATGTTAATAATAATAATAATAATAATAATAATAAAGGGAAATTTCACAAAAACTTCTTAAATTTTCACGCGATTTGAAGAACCCTTTTTAATTTTTGACTTATCTCAGTTTTACCACTCGAATTTCTAATTTCTATCAGAAGATCCCCTTCTGTCTGTTTTCACCGTAAAATTTTTTTGAAATTCTCAAAATACCCTTCATTTTAGGGTTTAGATTTTTTAAAAAAATTTTTTTTGCTTGAAATACAAGGGTATTTTAAAAATTTCAAAAAAATTTAACGCTGAAAAACAAACGGAATGGAGTCTTCTGATAGAAATTTGAAGTTCGAGGAGTGAAACTGAAAAAAGTCAAAGATTGAGGGGGTTCTTCAAATCGTGTAGAAATTCAGAAGGCCTTTGTGAAATTTTTCCTAATAATAATAATAATATTTCTTAAAAAAAAAATTACATTTGCAAAGTCAAAAAAAAAAAAAGGTTGAATAACAAGCATTTATCATTTTACTATATATGAAAATTCACTATACCACTTTTTTTTTTAATTATTATTTTCAAAAAAATTTCTTAAACCGACAAACAATACTAATCAAATTGAACACTACTTAATTTCTCTTACCTATAAATGGAGAAAAGGGCCTTGAAATGGGAGCTGGTCATACAAAATGAGCTACAATTTTATAATTAAAAAAATTGAGATAGAAAGAATCTTTTAATTACAAAATTGCCACTCATTTTGCATGCACCGGCTTCTGTCCTCTTCAAAGATGGAGAGGATCCTTTTACCATAAATGGGTATGCTCCCAGGAAAAACAAAAAAGAAAAAAACAGAAGCTAAAAGAAGAAAGCAGAAGAAATGGTGGAGAAAGAGTCTAAAGGCCACGTTGTAGTGCTCCCATATCCAAGCCAAGGCCACATTAATCCTCTCCTCCAATTTGCAAAACGCTTGGCCTCTAAAGGCGTGAAGGCCACATTCGCTACAACCCATTATACTATCAAGTCCATTTCTGCAGCAAACGTCGGCGTTGAGCCCATCTCCGATGGGTTTGACATGGGTGGCTTTGCACAAGCGGGAAACGAGGACTTATATCTCAAGTCATTCAAGGCGAATGGCTCAAGAACTCTGTCTGAGCTCATCCAGAAATTCCAACACTCCACATCTCCTGTCACTTGTGTTGTGTATGATTCGTTTCTCCCGTGGGCTCTTGATGTCGCTAAACGACATGCCATATACGGGGCTTCATTCTTTACCAATTCCGCCACCGTATGCCACATATTCTGTCGCATACACCATGGCCTCCTTTCACTGCCAGTGAAGCTGGAAAACATACCGTTGTTGGTTCCCGGCCTACCTCCATTGAACTTCCCTGACCTCCCAAGTTTTCTCCCGCTGCCGGAAAGTTACCCCGCCTACTTGGCAATGAAATTGAGCCAGTATTCCAACCTCGACATGGCTGACTGGATATTTAGTAACACGTTCCAAGACTTAGAAGGGGAGGTATGTGACATCATCATGATGATCATCTTTCAAAGTAGTCATTTTTCTCATTAGCATATAGAAGATTCATGGCAAAGATTTTTCGACAACACAACTTTTAACTCTATTTCCTCTTTTTCCATATATTATTAAGAGAAATGTCTTAAATTTTGTAAGTCAATAAGAATAGATAAATTTAATTATTTAATCTATATTTTAATATTTGTTATATGATGAAAAGGAGGCGAAAGGTATATCAGAGCTATGGCCAGCAAAGTTGATTGGTCCAATGGTCCCGTCGGCGTACTTGGATGGCCGGATTGAGGATGACAATGGATATGGAGCAAGTCTGTGGAAGCCACATGGCGAAGAGTGCATCAAATGGCTAGAAACAAAGCCACCTAAATCAGTAGTTTATGTCTCCTTCGGAAGCATGGTCTCCTTGACAGCTGAACAGATGGAAGAAATTGCAGGGGGCTTGAAGGAGAGGGGCTTACCTTTCGTGTGGGTGGTGAAAGAATCCGACCAAGGTAAATTGCCTGATGGGTTCGTCGAGTCGACAAAAGAAAAAGGTTTGATTGTGAGATGGTGCAACCAGCTAGAGCTGCTGGCGCACCCAGCCATCTGTTGCTTTGTGAGCCATTGTGGGTGGAACTCAACGCTCGAAGGGCTTAGCCTTGGTGTGCCGATGGTGGGAGTGCCGCAGTGGACTGACCAATTGACTGATGCCAAGTTTGTGGAGGAGATTTGGCAGGTGGGGCTGAGAGCCAAGGAGGATGAGAAGGGAGTTGTGAGAAAAGAACAACTTGTAATGTGTTTGAAGCAAGTAACGGAAGGAGAGAAGAGCCTGGAGATTAGGAAGAATGCTGATAAATGGAAGGAGTTGGCGAAAAATGCCCTCGGTGAAGGAGGGAGCTCTGATAAGTGTATCAATGAATTTGTTGAGCAGTTGATACGTGCCAATGAAAAAGGGGAGGCAAAGGACATCGCAAACGGTCATCACTTGCTGTAACTTATTTATTTATTTGTTTTCCTGAGCTACTTGCTGCAACTTAGACGCATTCTCCGAGCTTGGATGGCATGTACTTTGTTTGAGATTTCTAATATCAACTTCTTATGAATAAATCTATACGCACTCTTTAGGGATAATCGCCTAGGGAGTCCTACAAAAGCATATTAGTATATATGGCTGGACGCCGCTCCAACTTAAAAGCCTAATTTGTTTAGGAAATAATTGTTTAGAAAGTCCACCAAAAGCACATTTATATATATGTTTGGACACCATAC
>FXXK01000849.1:314263-359239 GCA_900184695.1 Betula pendula
TTTAAAAGTGTTCTCCAACCGCCACTCTTGAAATCCGATTCGGCATTGTCTCCAACTCTCCATCGCTTGCACTTTTGTAATAATGAATGATCTCTTGTGGGTTCCGCAACCCCTTTGTGCGACCAAAATGAAAAAGGAAACCAACTAAAACACTTTTAGACAAGACATTTTTATTTCTGCATTTTCTACTGTTAATAAAAGAGAAATGCTAGAATATTTACTTAAATCTTTCTCTCATCCTTTTAAATATCACCATCTCCATTGGATCTATGAATTTATGTAGGTCCCATGTATAGGACCCATGATGATAATATTTACAAAGATGAGAGAAAAATTTTGGTAGATATTCTAGCATTTCTCGTTAACAAAAAGAACTTCATGTGTCATCTCGATCGCTGTCATATGTAAAAATGTTATACCCCACGAATAAATACCGTTGATATTATGTGGCTCGAGTTTGAACCACGTGGAGGATAGACTTTCCACTCAAAGATAAAATGTGCGTTTTTCTTACTAGAGTGGTGGATCAGGGACTTCAATGTAATTTTATGTGGTTGGGCAATTATATTAGGCCGAGGAGGAGACTCCGACAATGGAAATTTTCAAACCTGATTAGTGTTAACTCCTTGAATTTCACATATGTCTTGATGAGGCTGATTCAAACTCAATCTAGACCCACAACTTGAAGATGCATATCCACCAGTGGAAGTGAGGAATGGCGGAAAGACAAGAGGATATCCATGATCAATCACTGACACGGAGTTAATGAGGGCTGCTTGAAGATATAGAATGCAACCTAAGATAAATTACTGTAAGACAGTAAAAAGGAAATATGTTTTTGTGCCGAGAGTGAAAGGAACATTTTCAAATTGGGGTTGCTTGAAGATATAGAATGAAACTGTAATAATGACTGTAGGACAGTAGAAAGGGAATATTTCTGCACCTAGAATGCAAGAAACATATTCAAATTTGTTTAGAGTGAGCAAGAGAGATCTTCACTTTGTGGCATGTATAAATCAATTGGATCATATATAATTGAAAAAGATCAATTCAATCCATTTACATCGCTAGGATTCTGTTGTATAAATGAAGACAACAAGTTATGCTTCTTTACATACCAAGTTCCTCACAATCTAGTCATTTTATGCCACAACACGCTCTCTTAAGCGGTTGACAAGTCTCCGACTTTGCCCAAACCTGCAAAATCATAAATATGAGACCAAGTTTAATATCATAACCAAACTGTAATTCTCTAGTCATTAGAAATTTCTTTCCAATTAATTTCACCCAAATATTAAATACAGCTTCCTTTTTTCAACTACAAATTTGATGTGCGAGTACATCCATTAATATATTTGCACCCTATGCATTTCTTGTTTGTGTAGACAGTTTAATCCTGATATATTTGCCAACGAAAATCAAAACTTTTACCTCTTTTCTTAAGCTTGTTGCGGAAGCTTCTTTTCCTGCTAAATGCTCTCTCCTGCAGGCATAAGAAAATAACCAGTCACCCTTCAAGAAGGGGCAAGTCTTGGCAACAAAATGACAGGGAGCCCTATATGGAACTTGTAATCCATCATTAGGAAGCCATGACTTCCATTCATGTATAATTAATAATCAATGAGAATTGTAACTTGCACTAAATTCTACATCCCTAAGTATCCAATGTAACATTAAACACCATTAGGGGAATAAAAATAAAATTACTGTTATCATTGTTAGTTTTCTGAATCCTTGCCTAGGTAGCATTTCACATAAAGCATATATTTGAGCATCAAATTGCAAGTTTGAAGAATTACCACAGGCTGATCAATTTCCCCGGCTTGACAAACTGCAGCAACAAGATCCCGGTTGGATTCAGTGTACAGGCTAGTGACAAGTCCAAATTGACCAGCTCTAGCAGTGCGACCAACCCTATGCAAAAAATCCACAGCAGAAGTAGCAAAGTCTGCCTGGAATAGACGAATCATTTCAAGAGTCAAGTCCTCTATATATTTATAAATCCAGTTGGAGAAACTGTTGAACAAGTGGAAAACAAAAGTGTAAAACAATTTGAAGGGAGCATACTGGATATAATAGGAAAATGGAAAGATCACCTAGAGTGCCCTCTGCGAGGTGAGGGGGGTTTAAAAGATACATCACAGCATATGGCTCACTTATTTCAAGTAAGCGAGGATATAATTATTCCTGTTTTCCTTCATTTCCAATATTTCAACATTGAAAAACTTTAATTTTAACTTCTTTTATTAGTTGCAGAAAGCTATGTTTCGATCATATTATTTAGTTAATTTATTTTTGGTATTTACATTTACTCTTATGTACCAGATTTAACAAATTGACTCTCACCTGTTGTCAGTTACCACTCATAAAAACAGATATTTAAATGTTTTATCAATTTCTGTATGAATGTATCCGGACTTCGTAATTTTAATTCATAGCTGCTTATTCACACTAACTAAAAATTCCTTTTGATGTTCATCATATCCATTTTCTCATTTACTTCCCATTTTCAAACCTAGCATTACCAGTGGCCCAGGGCTTTCTGTTCCGTGAAAGATAACCAGATTATGTAAGGCAGGAACCTAAAAAGAGAAGCACCTGAATAACATGTGAGACATTTGATATGTCAACACCACGTGCAGCAGCATCAGTGCACACAATAATACCACCTTTCTCTTGGAAATCAGCTAACGTCTGGGTACGCTCCTCCAAGGAAAAATTCTTATGATACCGGTAACAGTCAATCCCAGCTTTCAGCAATACATTTGCGACTGCTTCAACGGCCTCAACAGTGTTCGCAAACACCATGGTTCGGCAATCACCAGCTTTAGATCTAAAATCTTGGTTTACAGCCTTTATGAGTTCATCCACCTGAGTCTCAAGTGTAACTTCAACCCACCTCTGCTTCAATCTGAAATGGAATTGAATCAATGATCAGCAACTCACATGCATTATCAAATGCCTCATAATGTCAAAGTGCTTAATTTGCCATTAAAATTGCAGAATGCATATCAAATGAAATGATGTTATTTTATATACCAGATACATGTTTAACTAGTGTATATAACTCTGAGTTCATATCACAAAGCACATAATCATATCCTGTCATCCCATATGAGGGAATGATCAGTAATTCTTATCTCAAGGCTAAATGATTCAGCATTAGCATGGAAGATTGCAAAACAGCAAGCTCCCTATATGAATCTTTAATAGATAGTAAGGCCACAAATGTTCGCTAGAACTGAAAAGAGAACGAAGGAGAAATATCTCAATGTAGATTACTAGAGTTGCATTTTTTCACCTGAAGCATTGCTTCAGATTTGGGAGAAATTACACTTGCCCCCTTAACTTACACCCTAATTGCAATGTCTCCCAAACTTTAAGAAGTTGCAATTGATGCCCTAAACTATTAGCTCCTTTCGGTTAGCTCCCACCGTTAGGATTTTTGGTTAATCAGATGAAAAACCCAAAATGACAATTATTTTAGATTTCCCACGGCTGTGGGTGGGTCTCCATGGAGGAGACCCAATGGTGGCTGGCCGTTGGTCGATCATTGCAGAGATATTTAAAAAAATAAGGGCATATTGGTATTTTTACACTTCTCATCAGGGTGTAATGGACATTTCACGCATTTGCTGTCCAAGTTAACAACAAATTCTAATGGAGGGGGCTAAATGAAAAGGGCTAATAGTTTGGATAGTAAATTGCAACTTTTTAAAGTTTGGGGGCATTACAATTGAGTCATTGACATGTAAGTTCAGGGTGTAACTTCTAAGTGTAGTTTTCCCTCGTTTAATTTTCTCCTAAATCATATTCTTAATCCACACTAGTTTCCATGAAAAAGAGTCACTTAAGAATCAGAACTGATCCTTCTGACTCTAAATGTCACGTCCCAAGCCCAAATGTATAAGCTACACGCATGACAATGGCTACACAGTGATAAGGCTCCGCCTCACAAGCTTGCAAGGCCTCGCATAAGATTCAACAGTAAAGATTGGCAATGAAGTCAAGCTATTGTTAAAGCATTGCCAATGAGTTGGCTCAAGGATGTCTTAAAGTGGGGGAAATCATAATTTTGACCCACGTGATGCACGAGCAGACATCTCTAACCATCTACATGACATGAGTTTGCTGTGGAAGTCTGACGTGGGCCATAATTAGTACTACAAACTATCAAGCATCAAATTAGTTAGAAAGGAAAATAAAATGCACAGTCACATCATTAATTCTTTTGCTAGTTGTAAACACTCATATAGTGGGCTAAGTGACCAAACAGGAGTTTAGCAGTTTTAATAAAACAATCATTAGCCTACTGCACATTTGCTCTTCATGAGTAGAATCCAACACAGACCATAATACATACTTTTTTTGGTTTTTTCATTCCAAAATTTTTCCATTGAACTACCAGAAAACTGTCTTTTTGCGATAGGTCATTAGGTATTTACTAGCATATATCTATTTAAAATGAAAAACTCACTCTAATGCTTCAAAGTAGATGACTAGCAAGGGGAAATTATATATATATGAATGGGGAAAAAGAATATCAATATAGATAATAACTGGCAACCAGAAAATGATGTGGCACCTGGGATTGTGACAATGGAGGTAATTTCCACTAACCCAATTGGCACTTGGAAACATCTTTTTCAACACTGCCCCAGCAGTTTTCTTTCCATTTACGGGAAGGGTGGCTGCAACAAAAATATACTGTTTACTGCGCTCATAATTTTTTCTCACTCTCCTCCAATCTTTTCTTTCATTTGACCCAGCTTCAACATCCTCTGCTAAGTCATCAACATCCCCTGAATCTTCCTCCCCTTCTGATATGATTTCAGTTTGTAGGTCTTCTTTGTTGTCTGAAGTAAAGTTTGATGAATGCTCAGATTCCAATTCCATTGGCAACTCAGATACAGATTCTTTTGACCGAGACAATAGCTTTTCATCAAAGCGGAGCATGTTTATTAGACGAATAATTTTATTCTGGAAACCCCCACAGAGCAGCATATCTGCTTCATCAAACACCTGCCAGTTATAGTAAATAGATCTATTAGTTATAAATGATGTGATCTCTCCTCTCTCATAGTTCTGCTATATCAGATTTGCAATTATTTATATAAACAACACAATTACATAGTTACTTGAACAAAAAACACACCACATATTTCACGCCACGCAGAAACTCCAAACGACGGGGTTTGTTCGGGTCAATATTATTCAGAAGAGCAGCTGGGGTGGACACAACAATATCAGGCTCATTAACTGGCCATCCCTGCAGTCAAAGTTTCATATTCGTAAAAACCCGAAACCTTCAAATGTCTATAGACGATCCCCTTCACTAACACAAGTATAACTAAATAAAATCATGGTGCTGTATCCATAAACAATAATTAAGAACAATGTGCAAATAAAATACCTGTCTACCGCAGACAGATGCAACTCTGAGGAGTGGTTCACCATCATCACCACAAAGACCATTGGCCATCCGAACCACTTGGTCGCAAAGCAGCACATTTGGGCAAAGAACAAGACAAATCCTTCGCAAATGCGTTGATTCTTGATCAGCAACGGTGTCCGCAGCAGCATCATCAAGCACAGCGCACAACCTATCAATTAAGGGAACCAAATATCCATGTGTTTTACCACTACCGGTCTCCGCAGCCACTACCACATCCTTACTTGAAAGTATAGCCGGTACACAAGCAGCCTAAATTTCAGATCAAAATATGTCTCAGCAACTATCATAAACTCATACTTACAAAAAAAAAAAAAAAAGCTATCATAAACTCATAAACAGTAAATGCGCGTAATAATTATTACACTTCAACAATTACAAAGAGGCATCCAACCAGAGCCTTCACAAGTCTAGCATATAATTTCAAGGCAAACGTGGACTGTGCACAAGTGTACTGTTGGTCCCCTCTTCTTGGAACATTTCAGCGATAATTCGACACAGGAGTGAATATGGCGAGGGAGTACCTGAGTCAGAGAAGGCCTATCGATGCCGGCGTTGTAGAGAGCCCGAGAAAGCCTCTCGGAAACGCCGAGAGAAGTCCACGAAACATCGTCATCGGCGTAGAAAGTATCGGTTCCCTTCCTTTCTGCAACGGCGGCGGTCGCAAAAGCCCTAGCTGGTCTATGGCGCGACGGATTCAGCCAAAAGTGCAAAGAGGAGGAAGGGCGTGAGGTAGTGGAGAGAAATGAGTGTGCGTGCTTGAATTGGTAGAGGAGTTTAGGCGGGGATAAGAGTTCGTAGGGATGGAGCAGGGAAGCTGAGCGATAGAGAAGCATTGGGATTTCAATCGTGGGATTGAAGGCGGAAATGATTGCCTTTTTTGGGTTTCAATTTATGAGTGGAGGGAAGGGATAGGGTTTAGGGTTTAAAGGCTTTAAGATTAAACCCTTTCAATCGTGGGCATGGGGTCACTAAACAACACAAAGGACCGTGGGTAAGTTCAGAGATTTTTTTTTTTTTTTTTAAAAAAAAGGAAAGTTAAATACATTTTCAAAACTTAAATTTTAACGATTTTATTTTTTTTCACGTCAGTTTTATTTTGTAACATAAATTATATTTTGTTTATGGCTAAATATGGAGATGATATCTCCATCTATTTTTTTGTTCATAATTTGACGAAAATCCATGCCAAACGAATTAAAACCTATCAAATGTCACTTAATTTCTTTTAAAATAAAAATTTAAAAACTTTTTAATAAAATATTAAAAACTAAAATTACAAATAAAAAATAAAATGGAGAAGGGGTGGCTCCTTTGAGCCAATCCACCCCATTTTGACTTATATGGATGGATAATTTTCTTATTCCATATTCACGTATGTACTGTGCCGATAGTAAATTTTGGTAACCGCATTTGTATCACTATGCATAATTCACTCATAATCACACATGTAAGGACGATTTTTTTTTATTAACCATCAATTACACCCGCTTTTTCATTTTAGGCTCTTTTGGGCTTATGTTTTTTTAATTATTAACTATAAATTTAATTCATATGGCCCTTTTTGTGAGCTTTTTTAGATGAGCATTTTATGGCGGGTTGTTGATGAACTTGATGTTGTTGCCGTTGGGGTTTTGTCTCTGGCGATGGGTCTACACTAGAACACCCATAAGCCTCTATATTGTACATCATGTAGTTTCAATTTGTTAATAAAACCTATATATTACCCTACTTATTTCCCCAAAAAAACATTGTTTTAATTTAATAAAATAAAACTATTGTTTTGATATAAATGGGTATGCATAGGCGAATATTATCCGTTTATGCTCTACTTATATTTTGTTATCTACACGTCTGAAATTAGGGGTTTAAATTCACTTCTAATCAATGTAAACGGATGAATAATTGATGTAGAGCGATTTTTACCCACCCATCTAAATACCCATAAATACAATTTCTCAAAGGTACTATATATATATTAAAAGAATGTAATATATTATTATAATTATTATTATTTTTGTTTTGGATCTCATAAACGACTCTCTACGTGAATTATTCCTACGAGTTGGATGGTCAAATATGGATATCAAGATAGAGTAGTAATTAGGGGTATTGCATATGGTGAAATAGCTCTAATCTTTTGTCATTTATTATAGGAAAAAGTTCATATACCCCATTCAAACTACTACTCAATTGACAATGTCCCCTCCAAACTTTCAATTGTGACAATGTTCCCCCCCTAACACCAAACAAATGATAATGTCCCCCTTAAGGACGAAAATACCCTTAATAAAATAAAAAATAATAATTTCTATAAAAAAAAAAAACTAAAACTAAAAATTAAAAAAAAAAACACACCTACAATCATAAAGGCTAGAAAAATATAAGCTAAAAATAAAAATAAAAACAAAACCAAAAACAAAAAATTATTATTATTTTTTTTTTAAAAAAAACACTACAAACCAATTGCACAAATTCAAGAATAAAAAAAAAATTATAAACATTTCGTTTAAAATTATATTTTTTTTTAAAAAAATTATATTATTATTATTTCGAATTCATAAGGGTTAGAAAAAATAAAACTAAAAAAAAAAAAAAACTAGCAATTTTTTATATAAAAAAATAATAAAAAAATACTCCAACCCAATTAGCCAAATTCAAAATTTTTAAAAAATATAAAGATTTCGTTTATAAAAAAAAATTACTTTTAAAAAAAATAAAATTAAAAAATGATATTTGGTCTTATTAAAAAACTGTAGGGTGTGTTTTGTTTTTTTGTTGTTATTGGGGGGAACATTGTCATTTGTTTTGGTAGTTTGGGGGATATTGTCACAATTGAAAATTTGGGAGGGACATTGTCAATTGGGTGGTAGTTGGGAGGGACATTGTCAATTAGGTGGTAGTTTGAAGAGGATATGTGGACTTTTCCCTTTATTTTAAGTGAATAATTTAGAATGCAACACTACATAAAATCATAGAAGAGATAACGGATGAATTGGTTACTTGGCCACCCACAAAGGTTAAATCAGAACTGCCAAACGAATTGTTCAGTTGCTTTAATTGAACGTTCGAGAATAGCTGAACAGCCACACCATCTCTTCCCTATATCATATGTATTGTGTTCTTGGCGTTTACTTAAAATGGTCCACCCAAATTAGAGCTATTATACCCGTACGACCCATTTAAAAATATATACATATATATATAGAGTAAATATAAATGACAGCCTGGGCTGATGCAACAGTGCATCAGCTCAGGCCAATTTTTCTGATTTGGTGGGCCCCATATTATTAAAAAACTATTTTTTTTTTTTTTTTTAAAACCCATATAGCCTGGGCTGAGATGACTGTTCATCTCAGCCCAGGCTGCTGAGAATCATTGCTCATATATATATACCCGTAGGACACTTTAAATATTGGATATTGTTGGATATTAATCAATGATTTTGGCATTGTAATATCAATGGCAAATTAAGGGCAAGATTTATTAGGAAATTTTTGTTAGCAAATTAATGTAATATTAATTTGTTAGCAAATTAAGGGCAAGATTTATTTAGAATTTTTGTAAAATTATAAAAATTAGAATCTAATTGCGAAAATTGTGGACGCGTGTCTTACATCGAGCATAGGATTCATTCGACTTTAAAACCCCAAGCGTATCAGAACGCACCCTTCTTCGGTTAGAAACTTAGAAAAGTCACCTGGCAATTTGGCAAATCTTGTAGAAGAAGAACGAAAACACCAAGAGGCAAAAGCAGAGACTCAATGGCGCCAAGGCCAACCAAAAACCGAACCCCCCCTCCGGACCCACATGGGATGTTCGCAGGACTGATCGTTTTCTTGGTCGAAAACGGTGTTCAGGCTCGCCGATTACAGGTTTCATTTTCATCATCTTGTAATTTTGTCACATTCCCAACTGCTTAAAGTTCGTTTTGTTTATGAATCTCTTCGTCTTTTGGGGGACGTTAAAGATTTGGAAGCAGAAGCTGGTGCAAATGGGGGCTGAAATAGAGGAGCGCCTGTCCAAAAGGGTCACTCATGTGTTTGCTATGAACTCAGAGGCCCTTCTCAAACAAGTGGGCACTGAACGCTTGGCAGGCTTTAAGGGAGTGAGTCTCTCGTTCTGTCTCTCTATCACTCGTTACTCATTTTGCATTATGGTTTACAACTTTAATTTTGCATCGTTTGAATGAATCACGGTCTTGGTTACAAGTTTGACATGTAACCTTCTGTGAAGTGTGAATTTTGTGAGCTACAAGTTAGTGAAATTAAGTATTTTTTTTAAAAAAATTTTGTCATTGAATTTCAGATTTTTTTAGTTCAAGTTGGTGAATTGTAGTTGGATGTATTATATAATGTGTCTTCCTCGAATGTTAATTGGTAGGAGACGGCTTATATTAGCAATTTAGCGGCTAATATTGGGGTGCTGAATGCTTGATACCCATAGCATCTGGCAGGGATTGTAATTAAAGGGGTGTGCTTGACCTCCATTCTTTCTTATGTTGAATCTTGTTTAATCGAGTTTAATGACCAACCCGAATTCTCGGAGGGTCTTCACCGTCCAGGATGCTACACTTGAAGCTACTCTTAGTGTGCTTCCCTTAAAATCCTCAGAGGCTGATTTTGACAATCTAGATTACAGATATAAAGGACATGCCGGGGCAAGAAAACCTAGTTAGATATAGACCAAGTATGTAGCTTTCGTTATTCAACTGTATGGAACTCTTCTAAGATCTAGTTTCAGATAATTGATTTTGACTTTGTTTCTTGAGAAAACTTGGTAGATCTTTCACTCCATCAAATCTGCATGTTGGCCAGAAAAATTTCATCAATTTATCCTGTATGGTAACTTGTGATAGATTATATGCTTCTATTAGTGTTAGATTGTAGTTCTCATGTACCATATTCATCTTGAAATGCATATTTAAATATTTTTCATTTTCTTACTAGGCTGTTTAAAGTTGTGACTGTACTACGCTTTTTGCAGAGTGTTCTCATTTATCAATGGCTGGAGGACAGCTTGAGATTAGGAGAAAAGGTTTCTGAGGATTTGTACAGTCTTAAAGTGGACCCAGAAGGAGATAACAGACCAGACAAATCTTTAGTTCCTGAAGAAGCCAACAGAAACACTTCTGGCTATGAAGAACCATTAAATAGCAAAAAGATCAAACCCTCTCCTGAAGATTCAAAAAAAACGAATGCAGAAAGCAAAGAAGATGCAAAAAGTAATGCTCTATATGAGGAACCAAGTACTCCTGGAGGTTCTTATGAGTCACCCGAGAGTCTAAGCCCAGCAAATGCCTGTCCAAACAACCCTGATGCTCTTAATGAGGATGTAAGATTCAGCAGCCATTAATTCAGATAAATTCCTGAAACTTTCTGTTGAAAATTTGGTAGCCACAGCATGCAAGCATGGATGATAAATGATATGTTATTACTGACATTTTTTTTGGGTAGAATTTATGCTTCAGTTTTCCTTGCAGCTGAATACTTTTACTGTTTGTACCCAGATTGGCGAGTTGCAGGCATCCTTGCTGTATCGTCCTCCTGATTTAAACAGGAATATAACCGAGATATTTGGAAAGCTTATTGACATATATAGAGGTGAAATAAAATTCTGTATTATTGGTTGTCTTCTTCTTTGTTCTCTTGGTGATCTAAAGTCTTGTGGTTGTTGCTTATGAAAGCATTGGGTGATGACCGGAGGTCATTCAGCTACCACAAGGCTATCCCAGTTATTGAGAAGTTGCCCTTCAAAATTGAACGTGCAGACCAGGTCAAAGACCTACCCTCGATTGGAAAGTCATTGCAAGATCATGTAAGTGAACACCCTCATGTCTGGATGTCCTGCATTAATTTCCTTGGTTGATTACTTGGCTTGTCTTTTAAAGTTGATTTTTTCATCTCAAGTTCCTCATGGCATGAATTCTATACAAATGCTAATCATCTCTATTCCAAGAATAGTACGGCTGACTGGTTACTTAGTTACTTCCTTTTCACCCTTTTAAGTGTGCCTAATAGGGTAGTTTATTATTGATTTTACAATTTGCCTCTTTGAATGTTGTATATTTGATTATGACTCACCAGGAAATGTGTTTGTTGAGTTATGAGTCTCATCATGATATTGTCACTTGCTTAGTTGACTTGTGGTCTGCTATGTAAAACTTAGCTATGATTTGCACTTCTCACATTGAAGACTAATGTGGTGAGGTATTAATTCCGATCTCGAAGCTCAAATCTTGCAATGTTAGTTGTTGATCCTTACACATGTTGCAAGCAAAATTTAGAGAATCATATGCTGTAAATGTATGCATTTTTCTGGTGCAAGTATGTTGTTAACGTATTTCATCTGAGGTTTACAGAAGCAATTTGTAATTACTTGCAGATCCAGGAGATAGTGACAACTGGAAAGTTATCCAAGCTGGAGCACTTTGAAAGAGATGAAAAGGTGTTGCAAAGGTCCTCAGTAGAACTAAAATTCTACTATCATGTAGTGCTGAAGGCAGTTATTTTACACTCTTTTGTTCATCAAAAGAATGGGTTATTTACACTCTTTTCTGATTGTTGAGTATCTTTTTTCTAGTTACCACCTTTTTGTGCAGGTTTGTCTTGGAATTGCTTTATTACATTTTCCTCTAATTTGGACTTGTTTTCTTGAATATAGTCTTTGGATGCCAATGATTAAATATTATGCTCTTAATAAATTTTCATGATGGTTTTAGATTCCGAGGCTTCTCTTTTGGCATTATTTAGTTTTCATTGAAATCTTAGAATAATATAAAGCTTGGAGGATGTGGATCTTTAAATTTTTCTTGCTTTTGAAGGGCTAAGTTTTGTTATGTCTTGATTAATTTCTTTTGTTTCGATTTAAAATATTATTTATAATTTTTTTTTTTAATGTTTTGAAGAAAATAAGTAACTATGAAAATTACTTGCGATAGAGACAGTAGACTCCGATTTGGAGTGGGTTTTTATCCACTAACATGAGTTTGGTGTGTGTATATATATCAAATTACACACGAGCTATATGTTACTATAGTTCTTCATACTTCGTTGTAATGTTTCTTTCAACTGCATTACTATTTGCAGGTACGAACAATCACCTTATTTGGTGAAGTTTGGGGGATTGGTCCAGCCACTGCACTGAAACTATATGAGAAAGGATATCGTACGCTAGATGATCTGAAGAATGAGGAATCGTTAACAAATTCACAAAGAATTGGGTTGAAATATTTTCATGATATCAAGCACAGGATTCCACGCCATGAGGTCTGATCTTCATGCTTGGGATTTTGCATTGCTAATCCAAAAATTCTGGATTTACTTCACCTTGGATATTTTTATGTTATTTCTGATTCCACAGGTTCAAGAGATGGAGAAGCTTCTTCAGAAAGTTGGGGAGGATATTTTGCCTGGGGTGAGCCCAATAACTTTTTCTTGGGAGCAAATCTTTTCCAGCTGAATATGCTTTTAGGAACATATGTAATTTATTTTCTCGGTGTGTCTAGCATTATAAATTTCTTTGGTTAATATGAGCCAGCATTGTGGGATGAATTGATTGTATGCTGAATTTAATTTGGGTTTTATCGTTGTTATTTGATCAGATGTGGATCTTGATATAATTCGTTGACAGCAAACCTCAAGGCACAAGCCTTTTTTATAATTCTAGCATTAATGATGCATTTTGGTATATGGTTTATTCTACTATTTTGATGTCTATCACTCTGTCTTTAAGGTGATTATCGTATGTGGAGGATCATTTAGACGTGGAAAAGCTTCCTGCGGGGATTTGGACATTATAATTACACATCCCGATGGAAAGAGGTTCAACATTCCTTCTTCTCTTAGTGTGTCATGTACCTGATATTTTTGTTGCATTTATAATGTCTATTTGTCTTGATCCTAGAGGAGAGCAGGTTGCTTTGGGCCAATATTTTGCTTCTCTCCTGAATTCATCTTTTTTTTCTTTCTGATACATTTTTCTTCCCCTGAGAGAATGAAATATAAATGAAAATGGTACAAGAAATTTATCAATTTTTATTTTTTTAAAAAAAGATGGTAGAATAAATTTTATGGTCTACCCAAGAAAATAGAGTGTATTACTATATTCCTCCAAGTTCCAGCACAGTTTTTCTAGAGACATAAAAGATTCTATGAGAGACCTCATCTCTTAATACCTGGCAAAAAGCAAAATTTCATTGACTTTGATTGCTGGAGTGTTTACTACTTTGTGTTCCAATTCATTAACACGCCTTTTATTTTGATGGATACAACTTGTCGAGGCCATGTTTCTTTGATATTATCTTATTTGTTTTCTGCCACCCCCGCCACCCCTGTAACTGTGTTACATTCTTTTATTACTTAAATTGTCTTCCTGCTTTCTAGCAGTCATATTTGTGGTATTATTTCTGAAAAACTGAGTTAATTTGCTCCTTACTTACAGTCATAAAGGTTTTTTATCAAAATATGTAAAGCGTTTAAAGGATATGAAGTTCTTGAGAGAGGATTTGGTTTTCAGTACTCACAGTAAGGAGGTAATATTTTCTGTCTTTCTGTTTGATCTTTCCTTTGCACGGCTTTCTTATTTCTTGTATGCTATTTTTATATGAGGAGGATAGGCAATTTAAGTTTAAGGATACCTACTTTTCAAATGCTTCCTTTTTATTATTATTTTTCACCTTGTGTAGCATATTGTAATTTTTAAAAAATATATGGAAAAATATACTTTAACCCCCTGAACTATCACCACATTTTCATTTACACCTCAAAACTTTAATAAGTGGCATCAAGGCCCCTTAAACTACCACCGCATGTCAAATTAGACATAGTTATTAGTTTGTTTCCGCAAACGTGATTCTGCAATTACAGGAAAGGATATCCTTGAGATGGTCAATACTTTTTTATGGCTGCACTTGATTGAGAGTCAACATTTAAGTTTTTTTTATCTTGAATTCTTTAAAAAATTATGCTATGCCATTTATTAATCTTTAAGTTCTGTATCTATGAATCATTGGAAACTATTTTCAAACGATCTTTTTCATCCTTCCAGGATCTTGATATATTTATTGGCTTTTCAAGTACTGTAAAGCAGAACAAAATTGAGTAATTATTGTGATGTGCTTGTTGATTTGTGGTTATCACGGTACTTTGAGCCTTCTTTGGTTATTGTGTCTTAGTTTGATATACTTGTTGGGCTTTATTCCCATAAGCTTAAGCTTTTAGGATTAATTGACTATCAACACTTTTCTGATTCAATTTTAAGTAGTTCCAGTCACGCATGAAGTTTTGTTATGAAGAGGTTAGTCACTACTTAAATTATGTAAAGTTATAGAGTCTAATATATAGGAGAAAAAATTAGTTATCATTTTTTTAACTGTCCAGAGTATCATTTCTCTTTGGTTGCAAAGAAGACTTACAAGAAGAAAAGAACTTCAAATTCTCACCCTAGTCATCTGTAAACTAAAATTACAAAAAAAAAAGGAAAAAAAAAGAGACAAGAATCATTTTGCAGTAGACTTATTTGTATTTTAAGCTGTTTTATTCCACTTGTCTGTCATGCATGTATGCTTTTATGTTTCAGACTTGCTTTGATATGCACCTTTAGCTTCTTTGCGGAATATCATGCACAGGGTACTGATTCTGGTGTTGACACATACTTTGGTCTTTGCACATATCCTGGACGTGAGCTGCGCCACCGCATTGATTTTAAGGTACTTGATGGTTTCCTAAATTTCAGACAAATTGACCAGAAGGAACAGCTGCACTCATATTTGTATTGGTTATTCATTCATATGCCCACCAGGGGAATCATTGACCATTTGTGGAAGAGGATTCTCTGAATTTAGGGTTTTTTTTAGCCCCTGACAACATGAGGAGAAGAAGCCTCCTTCAATCCTTTTTCCATTTCTTTAACACCCCTCCTCAAGTTTGTGTTACTACTGCTAATAGGAAAAAAAAAAAAATTTGTTTTCAGGTTAATTCTTGTAAACTTCTTGTGTACATGTTTAATTGTCCACCTTAAATCCTATACAGGTTTTAATTGTTTTGTTTAGAATTGCAAAAATACATGTGATTGATTTCCTGATACTTTAATGTCTATTCTCTGTTTCTGTAGGTTTTCCCAAGGGACATATATGCATTTGGACTAATAGCTTGGACGGGGAATGATGTATTAAATAGGAGGTACGTTCTCCTTACTAACTATTGAAGTCTGTAGTTCAACAAATTTTCAAGCTCACGAAGTGTTTGCCTCTCATAGAAACAAAAGAAGTCAACAGAATATCTCTCTGCATAGGATTTTATAGGCTTAAAAAACATAGAATAAGGACAATGCATTTGTTACAAACATTTAGTATTGGAAGAAGTGTTGCACTGCTGTTGAATAACACATCTCCTCATGGTTATGAACAAGATTTGCTGGACCAACATATCTTGGAAAGCATACTATAGAGGGAAACGAGCAACTAGCTTTCTTCAAGAGTACTGACAATCTTTCCTTTGCCGAGTTTTTCAGAACCATTCCTTGTAGCTTCTTTTATCTCGTACCAAATTGATGCGCTTTTAGTCTAGTATATATATATATATATATATATATATATATATATACTTTTGCATCACATTTAAAATGTCTTCATTACGGTTGTACAATATTTATGACTGACAAATGGGTCATTCCTGAAATTTTATTTTCTTGAAAGAATTTAAAACTATCTTCTGTTAAGTAAAAGTTAAAAGTTTATACTACTTGACATTTGTGCAGGTTGAGATTGCTGGCAGAATCTAAAGGATTCCGGCTTGATGATACAGGGCTGTTTCCAGCTACTTCCAGTACAGGCGGTAAACGGGTAATGACTTTGGTTTTTAGGTGTTTGCTCTAGACATCATTCTTGTTTTTCATGGTTCATTTAGCATTAGCATGCATGGTTCCATTGCAGGGCACAAGAGCCACCGCAAGTTTGAAATTTGACACAGAGAAAGAGGTGTTTGATTTCCTGGGATTTCCTTGGCTTGAACCACACGAAAGGAATCTGTGAGCTGTAAATAATTTTGTATGAGCTTGCTGTACATGGAGGAGCTCCCAAGCTTGCTGTACATAGGAGGAGCTCCCAAACTTCAGATTTTTGTTGTATTAGAGAGAGAGAGAGAGAGAGAGAGAGAAAAGAGTTGTGGCATGTTTTCCCTGTGATACATTATATAATGGAATGGCATGCTAGCCTTGTAAGCTAATGTGATGCAAACAAAGGGTCTTAAGTACATAGAGTGATCTATGTTAAAGTTGAGCTTGGGCTTTGATTACCAATTTCCACTGCACGATATTCTACAGACTAAAACCATGAGGTAAACAAACCCTAAACATATTTGTTTTTTAGAAAACATAAACTTGTTTTTTTCTAGTGTGTTGACTCCTTACTTATAAAAAATATAAAAATTAAAAATATTGAGAGGCTGTCACGCAGCCACCTCAGTTCTATTAGGGCGACTCCTCTGTTCTATTGGGGTGTTTAGTTGCATAACCACTTCTAGACTTATAACCACCTCTCTTTTTTCTTAGAAAAAAATTAGTCCTTTAGTTTTTAATTTTTTAAATTTACAAGTCAACTTCCACACCTAAAAAAATAAAAACTTATTTTCTCGGGTGATGCTACACGTCCGACCCAGTTGTAGCATCCAACACCCTCACATTTGAGGGTGTAAAAACATATTTTTTTTCAACGTCTGGACACCCTACGTTTGGCTTTGTTATATTTTCTCAAATATTTCTTAAGAAGATGTAGGAAATTTTTCTAGAATGTGTATTGTGTTTTGTATTTTGAAAAATGTTTTATATTTTGTATTTTTTATTTTGAAAAATATTTTGCTTTGTAAATATTTTCTGAATAATGTATTTTTATGTTTAAAAAGAAAAAAAAAACTTTTAAAAACTTTTAACAAATATAATCTAAAACAGACGTGGTTTTACCCACTTACCAAGTCGGCGATGGACTAGACGTTGAAAAATGCTAAAATTTAGCATTATATATATATATTCCACAACTGACCTTTGAATTAGTTTTGTTAAAAAGTAACCAAAAAAAAAAAAAAATTCAAGAATTAATTGGGATGGTCATGTTAACATTGTAAGATAAATATAAAATAAAATTTAATATATAACATTTTCTTGAAATGTTGATCAACACTACCACGTCAGCTATATATATTAAATAAAAATGTGATATGAAAAATGTAACTCAACATTTTGGAGCATTTTTTTTGTTTTTTGTTTCTTAAAAAGAAAACGAATGAATAGGAATGTGTCGAATAGATAAAAATGCTGAAAAAAAAAAAAAAATTGTTATTCGAAAATGCTGAACAGCATTTCCTGTGTTATATACTCGTTTTGAAGTTAATGCCAAATTCATAGCAAAAGAGTGATAATGATATTTTAACCTACTCTTTAAAAACCCTCTTTCCGGGGTTTAAGCGACAGGGTGGGAGAGGAGTTGGATAAGGGAGAAAAAGAGATGGCTTTGAGGACAGGCATGGCTCCTTCAACGATAACATGCCACTCACCCTCACCTTTCTTTCCTTCTTCTTATGTTGTTGGTTTGGGCTCAGCACCATTTCCGTACAATCGTCCAAGTGATATTAGATTCAGATGCCCTTATTCGTATCCTTCATTGAGCAAAAAAGCACAAAGCATACCACTTTCACTCTCCTCTTTCACCAAGCAGATTTGCAGAGCAGCCGAATACAAATTTCCCGACCCAATTCCTGAATTCGCTGATGCCGTAAGTATCTCTTCGTTTTACGTGAACAAACGTTGTGTTTAATAACTATTTTATCGTTATTTTTATTATAATTATTATTTAAGGTTGGTTTGTAGCTTTTTTTTTTTTTTTACTTTTAATATGTCTTTAGCTTCTTCAGCCAGAATATCAATCTGAGAGTGTTTGTTTTAAAAAAATAAAATTGGGTTCAGGAAACGTTAAAATTTAGGACCCATCTCCACGAGAAGCTTGTTAAGAAAGATATATGTGGAGATTCAGTTGAAGAAGTCGTGGAAATCTGCACTGGGGTACTCTCTCTTCTATTGCCTGCAAATTATTTATACAATTACTTTACGCTTGTTATGCTTTGTGTGTAAAGAGAGGATTTTTGAGTTGCTGGACTGGATGTTAAGACTGGTAAGATGTGTTAGTGTTAGTCATGAAATATTAGGCTTCTCAATGCCCTTCACTTAGATTTCACTTTCTGCTTCACGGTCATTGGCTTTAATGCTATGTATGTTGTACAGGGAATCATTATCTCGAGGTTCTTTAGAGCCCTAAAAGTAGTTGGTAAGAGGTCTTAGCAAAAAGTACTTTGTTATTTAAGGTTTTCTTTGGTATTTGTTTTTGCTCAAAAAAAATTATTTGGTAGAAAATTATTCATATTGCTACTTTACCTTATTGGGTTTAAGGTTTTTTTAAGTTCATGAAAAAATTTTCCTGGTTATACCTCATTGTGTAGGACTTGCTCTTTGTGTGAGAGAGGTCTTGTGGCTAGCAAGATATCATTGCCTTTGATTGCCTGTGCATTAAGTCTGTCCCCCCATAGAAGAGACCAATTATGAAAGGTCTTCCTTCGGTGAGAGTAGCTGAAGAGATCACTTTTGTTGAAACAGATCCAGTGATCCTAAATTATGCATGCCCTGAACTTCATAGTTCTCAATTCCCCGGTAGAAACTCACTAGTATAAATTACTGGCTGGAAATAGGATCCACTTATCATTATTAATCTGTTTTGTTAATGCTATACTTGCTTTGCGAGCAAGCCACTGTAGACTGCTTTTAGAAATGCCCCACTATATTTGAGGAAACTTGTAGTCTTCCGGCTGTCTGCCTCAGATTGATTGGGTTATCTTGGCTGACCTCAAAATTTAGGACCAACAACATTGTGGTACTTCATGTGTCGCAGTAACTCTCTGAATATGTTGCCCTTGTTGTCAAACAAGGAAAAAAAATGAAGATAAGAAAAAAGGGGGGAGAGAAGGTTTGGGGGGGAAGCAAGAAACAAACCATCTGACTATGTCTAGATAGCTTGCAAACAGTTAAGGGATATACGGACACTCCTAAAGTAGAAAGATAATTAATGTTATAAAACAGAGAGAGAGGAAAAGGAAAAAGGAAAAAACTAGTCACAGGATGTAGTAATGAGATGCACGCAATCAGTTGTAATTTTGCTATTGAAAAATGCTCTTCTTATGTGTATACTGTTGGAAACAGGACTGATCAAATGGTGTTTTTGGGTGGTCACTAGGATATGGGAAGGGGGGGATTTTTTTCAAACCACTCACTGTGGTTGCAAATTATTCCTATTAACACAAAATTGAGAATTTTATTATATTTTCTTCTTGAAGTTGTAGGATCGATTGTGCACTGAATTATTGTCAGTAGCGTACTTTGTGGGAACCAAAAAGTGGTAATATTGAGCCTGTACTTTTAGCTCTTTCTGTGATCTATGGTCTTTTGGTTGTCTATTAACAAGTATCTTGTTTAGTTGATTTGTCTAAGTTTAGTATAAGCATACTGGTACTAAACTATGTTGCCTATGATGACATTTTTTGACGAGAAATGATAAAAGTCAATCTCCATTACATCTTTCACCCATCTCTATATAGTGGGTGGGTGAATTTTTGTGGGTTCCACTAATCCAATAGTTAATTTGCAAAATGAATGGTTGAGAGATTGTTTAAAGAATAAAGTGTAACATCCATTTTTTTTTTTTACAGATATTCAGCAACTTCTTACACACCCATTACGGTGGTCCTGGAACTCTCTTGGTCTTACCATTCATTGACATGGCTGATACTTTAAATGAACGGGAATTGCCAGGAGGATCTGAGGCTGCACGAGCAGCAGTGAAATGGGCCCAAAATTATGTTGACAAGGATTGGAAAGAGTGGACTGGTGATAGCTGTTAAGCTAAATGCCTGAAATTATCGCAACTTTTTTATATTTCTAGTATTGTCGATGTGGGTGTTGTAAGAGCTGTCTCTCAATTTTGATTTGTATTGTTATGTTTATGTCTAGGAATGGAGAAATGACGAGTGAAATTTGAGCAGGTTTTGCTCTATTACTGGTCGTAGGGGAAAACTAACGGATTTTCAAATAAACAGAAGCTTCTCAATCTCAATAGAAATGATTTTATGTATGATCTCATCATTTTCTGATTCTCAATGATACTGCAATCCATTAGTCTAAAACATTTTCCACCATACGATCGAGTACCGAGGCCATGTTGATTCACATACTGCAAACTGCTTGAGTTCAGTGGAAGTGCAATCAATATAGAGGGGCATACAAAAATACAAGCCTTAAAACTGCAATAATTGATCAAAAGGTAAGTATTGAATTACGTTGCGTAACATATGATAATCTGTAATCCCAGATTCCAAGTAATAAACCTCCTAGTTAGGACAAAAAAGGCTTTGCCAAGCTACACCCCGATTTACAACTTTAGATTTCTATATCCCCTTTAAATATTAACCAATGCACATACAAACAAAATGTGGCTGATGGCATTTTAAGAAGCTAATCACAAATCTGATTTACTCTGGTCCATCATTTCTTCCCTATCAATGAAACGTTCAAGCAGCTCTTTCTCTTGCAAAACTAAGCAATCTTCACTCTTCCCGAACCAGTCATAACGCCGCTTTGCAACATGATCGTAGACAGCATCCCTCAGTGGAGTTGGAACTACCAAGAGTGTGCTTAAAGCAGAGTAAGGCAGCGGCAAGTATGACAAAACTCTCAAGGCAGCTGCAGAATTACATCAACCAAATTAGATTTGCACAATCGTGTTAAAAAGTAAAGTAGGAAAGGCAGACTGGACAAAAAAAATTTGTAAGCACAACAATCTGAATAAATATTCTTAAGTTTGCTCTCTCTTGAGAGATGCTCCAAAGTTTGTGTTACACAAAGCACTGAAACCACAAAATTCTCTGAAGTCATCAAAGCTTGAAACTGAAATTCTATAATAGAAGAAATTGATTTTGGACCTTACACAAAATAAAGTTCCCTGTTACAATTTATAATGGGATCAGTTGGAATGACAAAGAAGAAAATTTCCAAGAATTTTATAATGGCCATGAATACCCAGGAATATAACTGATTTCATCAACTGAACCTTCAAAGATAAATTAAAAGCAGGGAACAACACTTCCTTGCTCTCTCATCATTTGTCCAAAGATTCCACAAGTTAGGATTGTTAATTAATTTGGATTTTCTGCAAAGGTAAGCAAAAGGACTTAAAATAGGGGGCTATGTTGGGCCCGGCTGAAGCAAGACATAAGTGGCCTATCATTAACATAAGATATGGTCTTAAAAACAGAACAGCAAGAATTACACATAGTCTACACAGGCGAGTCTGTTTAACAGACACAGTGCAAGAGATTGAACAACACCACCGTCCTCGCAAGTTAAATCCAAGCCAATTTTTCGAAGGATCTTTAAACCTATGTACATTATAGAAAAGCCTATTCCGTGCCAAGCACAGAGCCTTCGATAACATATAAAAGGATCTTAAGAGTAATAACCAGTAGCCAATGAAAAACAATTTGATTTTAAATCCAGAAATTGGGTTTATTGATAAAGAACCCTAATAGTTATTGATCCACAAACAACCAAGTTTACCGAAAGAAACACTTGTAAACACAGCCTTCCATTAAAGAATTAAACATATAGACGAACAAACAAGTAATGTAAAAGCGGACGAGGGTTCTAACCGGTTGATGCTTGGTGATATAAGCCCGGGCCTTCGATGAACAAAAAGCGACGGAGAACATCCTCGCGGTCCACACCACACAGCCTCAAGTACGGTTCGGCAGTCTTCGACTGAAGGCAACAAAACTTGATCTTCCTATACTTGTCTGCTTCGATCACCCACTTCACCCCTTTAAACACAAAAATACCTTTCAGAGCCTAATTTAAAATCACTGCATTCAATCTCAGAAGCTACACTCCAGGAATCCAATGCAATAACCGAAAAACAACTCGGCATCAAATTTCAAAATGCATTTGGAAAAGAGAAACCCTAGGAGGAGGACAAAAAGAGATTTGAAACGGAGTGTACACGTACCTCGGTGGCAGAGGTGGCATACGCCGTCGTAGACGACGACACGTGGCTGAAGGAGAGTGGGGATCGCCGCCTTGACGGCCGAGGAAGCGGCTGCATCCGAGTACACCAGATTCTGCGCTTCTTCTTCTTCTTCTTCGACGACATCGGCCACGTCAGCAGCGGTACCCGCAACGACGACGCCGGGAGGAGGCGGAGAGGGAGTTGACGACGAGGTTGAAGAAAATAAGCGGTAAAACGACGCTCTCTTTGTTCCGGCGGTTAAGTTTCGAACGCCTCTCGTCAACATTGTCGTCATATTCATCATTTTAGTTTCTCAGGCTCTGCTCTTCTTGCTTATTCAGGTCATTTTGATTTGATTCGGTACTGCAGGTGCTAGGGCAGGAGCTGGAGTCTCAAAGGGCATTTCTTGATCTGCAAGTTTCGCAGGACCGTGATAGGGTCCCATGGATGACAAGTGGCAAACTTTTTTTTTTTTTTCTGGGCCTGGATGCTGGTTCAATCGGACGGCAATCGTGAAATTGGATCTCAAATCTCGCTGTGTTCTAGACACTTCTTGAAGCCTCTTTCTGTGTCCCGATTTTAGACAAGGATAGGGGTGAGAAGAGCGGCCCATGTTCAGACCCACCAAAAATGAAGAGGAAGTCGCTAGGCTTAAAAGAACGATTTGGCTTAAATCTGGACCGTTCAAGCCATTTTTTATGGCACCTAAGCCATAGGCTATTGGCATAAAAGAAATTCGCTAGAGGAAGGGGTCGAACCTTCGACCTTGTGGTTAACAGCCACACGCTCTAACCAACTGAGCTACCCCAGCTCTTGTATCTAAGCTGCCTTTATTAATTATTTATCCTATTTTTGTTTTGGAAACAATCTGTAAAGTATAAACAAAGATCGACATGTCTCTCAACAATTAATTTACTCTTCGCTTTTAAACCAAGTACACCTTTATGTGTTAAAATACTACTACTCCTAATAATAATAATAAAGTACGCCTTTATGTGACAGAGGATCTCAAACTCACAAATTGGGTTTTTTATTTTTTTATTTTTCTTCTGATCAATTCAGATTGGGCTAAGCCCTATATGATGACACAGCAAAGCACACAAAACTTGGATAATCCACACTTGCCAAATATATATATATCTTACACGTAAGACACTAAAAAAAAAATTAACACATTTCAATTACATCTTAGCACGTATCAACAAAATTATAAAATACTTGTAGGTCTTTAACATTTTTTTTTTATATATAAAAAAAAATGTTCATCTACCACATAAAAACAACTACTTGACTACGAGATACGATTTTGGAGTTTAACATGAATGTTTGGTAAATGGTTGGGTTGAAATTTTGTAAACTCTTTTAAAAAAAATTATGTTACATGTTCAATTTTTTTGTCAAACTTTATCCAACTTTGTATATGTAACTTTTTTTTTTTTTTAAGAGTTTGCTTGTGTATTTGTGGGGCTCATCTTTGTCCACATATACAAAGTTAGATAGAGTTTGACAAGAAAGTTGAAAATGTAGCATTACTCTTTAAAAAAATTATATCAAACTATTCAAACTTTTTATATTTCATCAATCACTTTTTAATAATTTTTTTTTTTTACTTTTTTTGGGAACCTCGACCAAGAGCATTATCATTGGCTAATTCATTTGGCATTCTTATCTAAAATTTACATAAAATGCTCAAAAATTACCCTACTTAGGCTACATTGGCTTATTTATCCCCAAGTTAAATTAAGATTGAGCTACAAATTTGGGTTGTATAACTCAACCCAAACAATTTTTTATTCACAAACTTTCTCTCTCTAACCCCACCATAGCCAAGGTGCTATGCTTAATTTACTCTATTTTGGGCCCCAAGGGTTCAAAAAAGCATAAAAAAGATTGGACCCACGAGAGAGTAGCAAAGCTTAATGGACAATGTGAATAACTGCGCTGTCAGCTAACATGCTTTGCCAGGAATTTAAGGGAGTGATCGTAGTCCCGAAGACTACACTACTATGAAGAAAGCGGCCCAAAGAGACTATCCTGGATTCTTGGTCCAAATAGAAGATTATTATCTGACAGCCTAAACCATTTATAGCATTGTTAACAAAAAAATAGATTTTGTTCTCAAAATTGTATGTTATACTTCAATTTCATAATTTGAACCGTCAATTATAAAATTGTTATATAACTGTTATATAATTAAAATGATGTAGCAGTAAAAATCAACTTTTAATTTTTTCTTTTCTCAAAAGTGTTTGTCAAATAACTAATTTTTACTATCACTTCATCAAGTTATATTGTAAAACAACTTACTAAATAACATTAAATTTTATAAGAATAGTAACAACTCTGCCAATAATATATACTATTTTGAGATATTTTATATTACAAAGTGACATAATAGTTCAAAAGGCAACTGCACAATCTAGGGTTGGACATACGGATGCAGTTATTTGTTATATCCGCATAATGCGATTATCATGTTAAGGTATCTGCATTTGCATACGGATCATACAATTACTAACCACATCCATGCTGTTATTGAATGCGGTTATTATCTGCTATTTGCATATCAGGTAATCGGCCCTTAGGCATATTTTAATTTTTTTAGCTTTCTTTGGATCTTTATTAAGATGTATTTTAAATGGTTTTGAAAATAGTTTGGGCCTGTTTTAGTCTTTTTTAAGCCTTGTGTTTTAGATGAAATCCATAACTTGATTTTACATTATTAACTTAAAAAAAAAAAAAAAATACAAAACACCCATGATGGGTTTATCCAAAAAAAAATACAAACATACAAATTACAAAATGTGGTTGTTCAAATGTAAATCCAAAACAACATTAAATCCAAGAAACATATATATATATATATATATATATATATATATATATAATATATATATATATATATATATAGGGTATATGCAGATGTGAGTATTAACTATATCCACATATTCTAAAATTGTTTGCGGATAATAATTTTTGCTGACAATAGGATACTAACGGTAACTATCCACCAGCATGTACAGCCCTAGAGTGCCAACTATCTTTTTTTTTTTTTTTTTTTTGGCCCTACAGCCCTACTCGGAATGCGATCCTTACAGTGCCAACTATCTTGTGTTGTGGTTCAAGTAATGTTTTCAATTTGCCCCACGCTCTTAGGATCCTCTAAGGATCGCATCACGAGTATACTACATGCCCCACCATTTTGTGCATTTGCCTTCTTACTTAAAACGATTTTGCTTACTGAAGATTCAAGAGTGAGATGAAGAGAGCTCCGGAAAATGATGAAGAGATCTTAACAGCAAGGTGAAATAATGATTATTAATGCAGGTAAGAATACAAACTGATTTGGCAGATTTTCTTCACGCGTTTCTTTGTATATCAGATCCCAAGTTGGCTGGATAAATTCAACCGAGTTGAGGCTCACTCGTGTCGCTAAGATGTGAAAAAATCAAAAACAAATTGATTCACCCCCGATTCCTGCCGAGGGCTAAACTTTCAAAGAAGTTTCCATGCCTTTCTATGACAATAACAAAACTGTGAATTTAGTCAAAGCTGCAAATATCATCCAATGCTTCTTGATATGACGTCTCAGTCATCTGTGCACTTGTGAGTTGTGAACCGCCAAATTGCATGGCTCATCATGGCAGTGAGTTTTAAATCCGGATATCCTACACCCTCAAGAGCTTAATCTTCAAAAAGTCAGGTCACCTGTATAAAAACAAAATAAATTACACCAAAGACCAACGCAAATCTCTCATTGTACATGACATTTTCTATAGTTCAAAAGTGAAACAAATCCAGCAACCTACCATCAATTGAATTACTTTCCAACTCTTCGATTTGACCATCTGTAGCAGGAGACAGGTTACACAAGAGTGAGTGAATAAATTATAAGGCCAGAAAAGCTAGATAAACCCCAACATCCTCACCAGCAAGACGGACTGCCGAGTTTGCTTGAACATCAGCCTCAGAGTTGAATTCCTTCAAGAGGTAGAAAGAAACTGTCAGAATGTTGAAAAATAAGCAATGACATAAAAGCAGCAGCAGCAGGATTCTTATGCATGAAGTAACAAAGAGTACATGTTTCTATGCATAATTGTCCAATTAATGCATGAAAAACACACAAAGAATGTCAAAAGGGACCTTGATGAAGACATTGAGAATAGACATGAATCCTATGGATTTACCAAAAAATTTGGTCCTAGATAAAGCTGCATGGTGAAAAAGGAATTGTGTAGCCGATCCCAATTGTTTGAAATTAAGGCTTCCTTGAGTAAGAAAGTCTGTGTTATTATGTTATAAAATAGTAAACAACCAACGTCAAAGGCATTTGAATATGATAATAGTTAACGAGCTAGCTTACTAAGCTTGTAATTGTAAACCGTGGATCTTGTAACTTGACCTGTTTAAACAATGACACAGCAAGCAGCTTAAACATTTGAGTACATGATAATGGACTAGGCAATTCAATTCACCACCTCATAAGCTGCCACCAGAGTGATTTGATGCATTAGAGAGCTTTTTTTCTTTTCTTTTTTTCATGTCGGCACTGGAAAAACCACACATCCCTTAGCAACCAAGGTAAACATTGGATCACTCAACTTACAAGGAAGTATCAAGGAACTAGTTTTTTTTTTTCTCAGGTTAAGATACATAGTTATGGATGGAAGACTATTGTGGGAATTATACAACAATGTCATTAGTCCAGATCTGCTGGCACAAAACAACATATGTGCTTACTACGGTTAATGGTAGGAAAAAATATTGGAGTTTAATCAAACAAGAAATATAGAGTCTAAGGGTAACCGTGAAGAAAAAAAAAATCAATGATCTAACTATTATTGCAGCAAGTATAATTGCAAAATTTGCCAATGAGCTTTAGTTCAAACAGTACATTCTCCCTTTATAGCAAGGTGGAGGGTGAGGTCGTGAGTTCAAATCTCACCAATGTGTGTGCAATTTACCAATCAAATATATATATATATATATATATATATAATTGCAAAATTCATGCATTTTGAGTATATGACATGCAATGTTAAGACTTATGAGGAAAACATGCCTAGTAATTATAGTGTATATGACATCTGGATTGACTAACCGCATTATGATGATTTGGGGCTAAATCAAAATGTTGTTCCCCTTCTGCTTTGTAGAGGACAGATAATCAAACTTAGTTGAATGATAGGACATCACTTTTTCAATCACTAGCCTTAAGACTAAAAAATTATGGCACATTATGCACTGCTATGCATGCTACAACTATGGAAGCACTGCTGCACAAAAAGTTCAAGACGGTTTATTGATTAATTATTGCTTTCTTTATTTATAGTAGTGGACTCCAATTTCTTGTGAGTGCGGGGAACTAAGGTTCAAAGTCATGTGTTGTCTATCCTTCCAAGGGTGGTGTAGCATACCATCTGTCTTAATGTCTTATGTTACAATATCTGTTGTACAGGTCACATAAGAACTACAATATAGCATTAAAACCAAAGCAAAATCAACTGTACACACCCTTAAGACATGATTTATCTCGAAGTAAAGAAATTTCTCCTTCAGTTTTTTTGCCTCCTCAAACAAGTCAGACATGTTCTGGGCTTTCACGTTCCACAAACCCTGAACCTGCTCCATGAAACAACGTTATTTATAAAAGATTGAGGAACAAGAAAAAGCCAAGTACAGGAAAAAGGGCAACCAATACAAATAACTAAAACAATATGAACGGTAACTCATGCTTTGGTCCCCTTGATATGGCCCGTTTTCACTTTGCCACCCTGAGGTTGGAAAGTGTCATCGAGGTTTATTCCATAAGACTTTGGCAGCAATACAGACAAAAATACACATAAGGAGATGCATCAGGAAGGTGAATTGCATACTCTTTCTTTCCTGACAACGAAATATAACATAACACACCTGTCAAACTTTCCATACCACAAGGTGGCAAAGTGAAATCAGGTCATACCACAAAAAGGAAGGTTAAAATTCACTCTTAAATGTATAATCAGCCCTTTGAGGTTAGGAGCTAAGATCTTGCAATACTAAAGCCAGAAGTTTGCTTTAAATTTACAACCCCAAATGGAATATCAAATCAAACAGTTGCCTTGTAAATCAAGCTAGACAAAACATCAATCTAAGCATTACAGCTCATCATCCACTGGCAAATGCAAATTAGGCATAACTAGCACAAAAAGGCTATCTGATTGAGAAGGAACTATTTTAATGGATATGTGATCTCTTTAATGGAACTCCTCTTTCTAATAAGAATTGAATTTGCAGCAACAACAAGAATTTCTGTTTTTACATATCTATTAACCTACATATGGAGAAAAAAGGTTGGAAAGTGGAGGAAACATATCACCAGTGAACTACAACAGAAGATGATAATTAGAGACAGTTAAACATGTATTCTTGACACCCAATGCACATTAAAGAAAAAAAGAACATCATTGCAAACCTGTGAACAGATGAGCTTGGAGTCTCCTTGGACGCGGATGCTAGTAAAACCCTTTTTAAGAGCATATTTCAACCCTAAAATCAAAGCTCGATATTCAGCAACATTATTGGTTGCTGTGCCCAAACCTTCCTGCAATCTACAGGTCTATGCAGAAAGCAAAGTTAGATAAAGATATAAATGAAAGTAGCATATAAATACCACAAGGTAAAATGTATACCAAACTTCCATCATCAGCTCGCAGCACAGCTCCTGCGCCAGCTTGTCCAGGATTTCCTTTTGATGCGCCATCAAACTCAAGAATGCAGGATCGCTGTACGTAAAAAAATGATTGCATGGATCACATTTTAGTGTTCACCATATATGCTAAACATTACGCTACCATACATTGCCGTGCTCTGAACAAAGAAGTAAAAATTTCCCTTCTGTCCACAATTTTGGATAAATTCTGTGGCAGGAGGTCCTCCAGCAAAAGGTCCACATAATTCAATGTATTAATTAACAAGAAAAAATATTATGAATTGCCCTGATTCTGACCCACTTTTTTGGCTTCATCCACACCAAAACAGTGGGATAAGAAGACCTGCATAAGTACAAAGGATAGTATGGGTGGAGCAAAAACAGGGGTCTATATATGGGCACTCTAGATCAAATTTTCTTGTTGAAACCATTAGGCATCGCCATGATAACCACTTACACAAGCAGCGGAAGGAGCTTCAACCACAGCGGTATGGTCTAGCTTGACATGCTTTCTCGAGTGATCTGTTGAAATGGATGCAGAACCAACTACTTCCTGCAAAGCGTTGAAAAATAAGGGTCAGCAAAATAGATCATCTGAAGCATAGAATATAATCACCTTCAGCGATATAAAGTTTGAGTCACTACAACCAACCAAGAATATCATAGCAAAGTCTGCATCATACACCAGGACCTGAATATTAGCATAGAAGATAAAACAAATAGGCTTTAAAATATGACACATGAAATTCCATGATTTTAGACTCCACTTAAAGCCTAAGATTCATATTATGCTCAATCTCCCTTGCTCAGAACTCCTAAGCAAGAAAAAAAAGGGGGAAGGGGGGGTGGTGGGGTGGGGTGCGGGGGACGCAGATGCGGTGGCCAATGGAGGGGGTGGAATTGGGGGACCAGGGCCTATTTCTTAGCAGAGAAGTCCAACATCCTTCAAAAGTTCACGGAAAATAACTTACTATAGCCAATCGAAAAAGGACAATAAAAGAAGAAAGGAGGAGAGACAAATACAAGGCGAATGGAATCCTAGGATGATGATCCCAAACACTGCCAAGGAGGACAAAAAATTGCCATAAATCCTTGGAACATCATCACTCATCTTTTACATAATCAGCCCCTGATTAGCATATTAAATCCCTGTCTAAACTCCAACACTAAATAACAGTAATAATCCATAGTCTTTAGCATCAAACAGACAACCAGAGCTCATCTAGTCAATGAAAGAAAAATCAACCTCTAGAAAAAGGTATATAATAAGTCATAGAAACAGCTTCCTTTGGGCTTTATGAAGGCGAAGGCATATATTGAAGAAGTATGCTAGAAGATTTCTAATACTACAACACATACAACAAAAAACTACAAAAAAAAAGGAATATCGATATGAGACCAATGAGGATCAAAGTTTTCAATTGCTCCTACAAAATCACCTACACATAAAGAGAAGATTCCTCAATGAGCCAACAATGGAATCGGCACCATCCAACCAATATCTGACCCTGCAACTAAGAAGCTGTTTCCCTGCTAATCATCTAATTAATTATAGCATCTAACTTTGTTTAAAAGCCTTGAATCTCAATGTTCAAGTGTAGAAATGAGTTAAAAATGCAGATTTTTTGCAACATTTTTTCTGGATCCAGGAATAGTGACACGGACTAAACATAGACTATATAGCCTCCTCTGGGATGATAAGATGTGAGAAATTAAAAGTGTTACAACTGCTGCCACCAGAATGTATGTAGTTTAGAAGATGTTATTACTCCCAACTTATGAGCTAATGACAATGACAAAGGTTCAACTGAAACTTCTGGTGAATAACAAAGTCATAAGAACACTTTCAAACATGTCATCTTTGGAGACAAATGTGCTATCATGGTTCTTCATGTTCTTGAACAACGATTTTCTAGTTTAGTAACCTACTTACCGCAATTTCCGATTCACGCACTTCGTGTGATCTTTTTTTAGAAGCATCCTTGCTAGATGTTTCACCTCTACAAGAAGCTGGATTCTGAAATGTAAAAGGAGTATTAATCTTCCCAATTATATAAGCCACATACAATAATTACACAATAAACATGTAACTTTTGGTTGAACCGTTATGAACAAAATTCCATACTCTTAAGCATGCAACTAGAGAGCCAATGTGATGCAAAAAAATACAAGGTAATTTTTGACAATCGCAAAATGGTTTGGACATACACCTCAGCAAACTCAAAAATAAGCCAGCAAAATAAGTCCTAAGGAGCAAGGTTATATGATGATTCCTTATTCAGCTTCTCAAGTTATAAGAAGAACGTGTAATCACATCGCCAAAGAGCTGGCACATTCAACTGTTTGGACAAATTTCTCAGAGATCCAAAGAAACTAGTGGAAAAGTTCAACCCACAGACAAAGTAATTCAAAGAAGTTCACATCAAATTGGCACAGATAATTATTTGCCTTCACATTATATTGAAAAAAAGAGTTTTCAATTATTAAAATGTACAATATAAATAATCTTACTTGAAAAGGGCAAGGCATAAGAGTGCCGAAAAGATCTTCTTTCAAGTCTGTAGCTTTAATAGTGTAGATAGCATTCTTAAGCCCGCGAGCGCTGAGATATTCCTCAGTGTCCTTAGGCAAAGAATATCCCTTGTACACACTAACTGGAGGATCACATATCTACCAGGAGAAAGACAATAATTTATTTAGTAATCAGGGGTCTAATATCTACACACAACATAATGTAATGCATTTGTAGCTCTTACGTTCTTTTAAATACTTTGCATCAAGGAAAAGCAAAAAGAGAAAGTCGTTATTATCTCAACTTCATGTTATGCTAGCATATGCAAACAGACAGATAATGACCAATTAGCAACCAGCAACCAAGTCATAGTCCTGAAAGCTTCAACGTATAGTGAATGTAAAAACTGGAAAACAACCACAAGCAAAACGAGTATGAGCAACTTAAATAAAGATTGTAAAACTACACTTATTCTTTTTGTCTCTTTAACAGCTTTCAATTTAGTAATACTTTATCTGAAACAAAAACTACATCCACCAAAAATAAGCAAAAGAAACTATTAATGGCTCTTCCTTCTTTATCGACACTATAGAATAAATGAAAAATAATATCTACTTTTATATGAGAGTTGAATAGGCAAGCATGATTATCCATATTTCTAACAAATTTGTGTATTGTTATGCACAAATAATTTAGACTTAATATGTGGCAGCAACTGTCTCTAGATCATTCAACATCATAACATAAAGTTTCTAACGTCGTGAATTTTCTCAATTGCTAATATTTCTATATATATGATTATTAATTTTAAAATCCACACTATTTCTTTGGAATATATTCCCAAAGGAGTCTCAAAAACATCATATTGATTACAAAAAGGAGCCAATTATTAAGAAAATCTGCAAATTTAGAAACAAAATAACATTACAAAGCAGTAAATTATAGGGCAAGGAGAAAGGAATTACTGAAGATCCAACTTGAGCCTGACAATCAGTCAGACTTTTATAAACACCGACAATATCCCCTTTCCGCACAACAAAGAACGCATCTTTCTCTTGTTCCATCACCGGCTCGGAATCTAACTTCCGTAACCGAGACGTGCTTTTGCTAACCTTTCGAGACGAATAGCACTGAACATGAAACCTTGACGGCACAGGTTCTAAATAGATTGCCCTAATACCATTATGCTTAAAGTTTATTTTCCATGAGGAATTAGCACATCCATACAAAGAACTCCTCGCAACAAAATGACTGGTCCTTCTAACTATAGCCGCAGTATATGAAGACACTTGCCACAAGCAGTTCATCACAGAGTAGGCTTCCCAGGTTGTCCTGATTTCTGAAAGTAAATTGCTTGCTATTAAAACATTCTTCCATCAAAAAACAAAAAAATTGGGTTGCTAATGTTAATTCTACCAAACCCTGAAACTAAGGAAAAATAATTTTTTGAAAACAACACGATTAACCTAATTACTCTTTCTTTAGAATGTCTATTTGTTTTTGCTAAGCAACGAAAAGTAGCACAAAAATAGGTACACATGAGCTTAATGAGAAGGAGCAAAACCCTAATTAACGAAAATGAATTGCTGAGCAATGGTCAAAGAAGACACAAAATGACAATGCCCAACGTATTCTAACGTACCAATTGATCACTGTGATCAAACTGCGTGGAAGTGATGAAGCTCTCGCCCTTAATGCCGAAACCGGAGAGAGCGAGGGGTGTTATAGCTTTTGGGTGGGTTTTGGGGGGGTTTAACGGGAAACGGGTTGGTCTCAAGTATACTTGACCCCCTAGGCGACACCCCTCCGTCACCTACAACGGAGAAGATCTTTTCCCTTCTATGAAAATGGAGGTCGACATCACGGGCTAGATAGAGAGACAGAGGCCCGTTGTATCCTTCCCTCTTTTTTCAGTCGAGCTCTACTCCATCCATCCCTTGTCATTATAAATAGTCTGCCTCTCCTATTGAAGTTTAACTTAGGTGCCGTGGAGACCATAGACCCAGCATGGTCATGGGTCTCCATGGCGAGGGAAAGTTTATTTTTAGTTTTTAATTTTTTTAATATGTGGCATAAATTAATTGTATTCTTAATATGGGTCGCATGAGGTATTTTCTGTCCAAGTTAACCAAAAAAAAGTTGACGAAAGGGGGCAAAGTGAAAGTGTATAATTTTGAGAGGATTTGTTGTAACTTTTTAAAGTTTAGTTTTCCCAAAAAAAAAATGCCTGATAGTTTGAGCTGAAGTTACATGGCCATCAACCCTAGACTCTTTTTTTTTTCATTATTTTTTTTTACAAAAATTGATCTAAGAACTAATAGACACTACTACATTAATCTGATAAAAAAAAGAGTGTAGCATGTAACATTACAACACTCAAATACTTGGGGATGGTTAATATTGTGGATATTATTAATACTGCTATATACTACACCTTCATCCCGTTTGGCTAATATTGCACATCAACCCTTGCTAAAATATATATATATCTAATGATTAATGAACACTATTACATCAATCCAGAAAAATTGAGATGTAGTATGTAGCATTATTTGGATTCTATTGGAACTTAGAAGACTACATAATGCATGTACCAATAAAAGAATTTGATTCAAACCACCTTTTGACTCAACGTGAAGATGAAAGGCTTTTGCATATTGGTTTGTGGCAATATCACTACCCTTCAGTTTGGATGATCTTAGGCCATGCCCAAAATATCAATTTTAACCACCACTAATAAACTTAAAACAAGGACGAGTCCTGAACATTCAGATGTAATAAGTTACATAAACCAAGGAGGGCACATAAACCTCATTTGGAGTATAAAGACTTAGCCACAATCCAGAAAATACTATGAAGTTAAGAAGACAATGTTCACATAAAAGTGAAAGTATTGCTTCAGGCTGGATCAAAAGTGCCCATAAATTGGAAATTTTTACATCATCTGAGGTCGCTGAACAGGTTCTCTGGTCAATTATCAATTATCATCTGATCCAGATGAAATCAGTAACAAAAAATTCATGGAGACCATAATTTCTTCATGCATATGTAATTTACATTCCATAGTTTTAGAAATGGTCTCGTCTTATCAAATTTCAAATGATTTTCACCAAACTGATTAGCTCCCTTCCTTTGAAGCCAAAGCAGCTTGTACTCCATATTTAGAGAAAACATCAGCTAGTACAGCCTTCTCCTTGATCTTTAACCTGCATCATGATCAACAGAAAATTGTATAACATTACGAAAGATAAAAATAAAAATAAAACAGGAAAATCATGTCAACAACAGAATGGAAAGCACAGGAAAGTACCTCTTTGCAGACCCTGGCACACCCAACTTCGGAACCTTCACCCTTTTTTCTTTTGCACGTGGCTTTTTCTCAAGAACATTTTCTCCTTTCACTTTCACATGTAGCTTTTTCTCAGGAACCTTGTCTCCTTTCACTGTCACTTTCACATGTAGTTTTTTCTCAGGAACCTTGTCTCCTTTGCCTTCAGCAAGTAGCGTCTTCTCAGGTGCCCAAGTTCTCTCTTTCATTGAGGAGAATGAATGAGTTAAAGAATCGGTCCTGGCTTCCATACTATCATCACCAATTACTTTCAATTCACTGATAGATTCCAGGTTCTCGTTGATGTCTTCTACATTTGCTCTAACGAGCTCAGTATCTGGATCATCAGATTCATCAGAGTTGATCTCCTCCCATGAATTCAGAGAAGAATCTTCCATGTTGGAATCTGAGTTTTGGTCCCCTTCCAAGTCAATAACTGTTAACTGGGAAACAGTATGGGGAATGTCTGTTGATTGTACATGAGCAGAGTTTGGACACTGTGAGTCCATAATCTCACATTTTATCTGCTTCTGAATTTTACCAAACATAATACTTTGTCCAGAAAATATCTGTACGAACCTGCCATAAGAGGAGCATTGTTTCAATGAATATCATACTATCAAAGTAAGAAAATCTGGATCTCTCTGCATTAGCACAGAATTCTTTCCATGCCAATCAGAGGCAATGTTCAGTGTGGAATAATGTAACATCAGGTAAATGAAGAACTTATTGTTCTATATAATTATTTTCAGGAAAAATAAAATACCTAGTTGCATATTCCTCGGACTTGAAATCAACAAAAGCAAAACCCTTACAGACAGGATCCCTAGTCTTCTTGTTCCCAGAAACTGCAGGGATTATATTAAGTATACCAGGGACCCCTAGGAAAGCTGATTTCAAATCCCTATGGATGTTCTTTTTCTTAGGAAGGTTGGCAACTCGTACTTGAACTCCACTTGGAACAACTTCAGGAGCTGCAAAAGGCCAATGCAGTTCAGTAAACTCAGACACACTTTGGCTAAACAATACAAAATGCTATAATTTAACTTCAAAATAATTAATGATTAAATGTTGAATGAATATTACTAACAACTCAGTCAAAGCACATAAAAAAGGATCCTGTGATATGATTCTTCACAGAGAAAACAGTTTAGCAACATCACATAAATCAGCGACTGATATCACAGACGGGTATCCTATTAGCTGCTAATACAAGAAAAATGTACAGTGCTACAACCTTGCATTGCCATATTATCAGACAGATGCTCTTCAGTCTCGACAAACCAAAGTGCCAAGAGTTTTAGTAGAGAAAATTCAGAGAAAAAATTTACAACGAACACAATGCACCAAGAAGATGAAGAATGGTGATTTCCAGTTCTAGATCCAAATTTCGTTGAAGTGTCAACAGATGTTCTTCAGTCTCCACAAACCAATATGCTACTCCGTAAACAATAGAGAGAATGGGTGCAGTGAACTTAATTGGGAAAGCAATGCACAAACAGAAATTTCCAAGCACTGAAAATCATTTGTGTAAGTACAAAGAAAACCATACAACCAACTGGAGATGCATAAATTAGGGGGGGGGGGGGGGGAAAGGAAAAGTGGGTGGGGGTGAATTCATTCCCATCATCCAAAAATTACACATCAAAATCATACAGTGGGAGCAACATGAACAAATTATGCATTTTCACATTAGAAGGGTTCTTAAGCTTATTGGTATTGAACTAAGGAAAGGAAACAACAGTCTATTGAAAAGAAAAAAATGTGCTGATGATGGTAACAAGGACAAAGAGAATGATGAACTCATATTGATTTCCAAGGAATATAAACGGTGGCTGAAGAATTACCAGCCAAGCTTTGAATTTTGAAATGAGCTTGTACTAATACACCAATAATGATTGGTCATACCATTAAATTTATTAACTAAGGGTAAAAGGATAGATTGGCTCTGCTTGCCATTATTAATACGCTTATTAGTAAGAAAATAAAATAAAAGCTTCTTTCTAATTGGGTTAGATGAAGTATTTTCTTAAGTTCATCGACAGTGGCAAGCTGAGGCGGTTCACCAAATTTCTCAGAAATGCTTGTACTTAAAATAGTATTATTTATTCTTTTCTTTTGCAATCTTTGGTCACGACTTATCTACCCATGAACGAATAGTTTGAGCAAGACCGCAGTAAGACTTGAACTGCCTGTTTTCCACTTACCATTCGAGCCCACTCCAGTCTAGCCTCCATAACAGGTTGACATATATGTATTTCTAGAATGCCCTTCTATATGTATTTTTATGAGATATGGGGAATTATAGTGTAAATCTTTACAACCATATTGTTCCCCAGGACCCCAAGAATAAAGTAGTAAGCAAGCATTACGAAAAACCAAAAGAGAAACAGAAACCAAGAACATCACCGCTACATAACAAATTCTAGCACTACAAACATTAGAATCAGATAAACCCAACAGCTTCTCCAACAAACAATCAGTGGCGGAAAAACACATTCGAGCAAATGAGTATATAAAGCCAAGTACAGAATTCATTCACTCGCAAGTCAAAACAATGACCGACCTATTTTGATTGGACCGCCTTTCATGGGAGTAGACTGTATGGGATCGTTCTTAAGCTTATTGATATTAGCATCCTGTGCCTGCGTACTCTGCACCATTTCTTCAAGCAGCTTGTCCTCAATAGAGGTGTCAAACACCTTCCCTTCACCAAACCCTCGCGGCTTGTTCTTCAGCCACTGCTTCACCTTCTCCAAAGGCAATAATATCTCATCCTCATCCACCACCATCTCCTCCTCCTCCTCATCATCTAACTCGTCGTCATCATCATCATCAAAGCCATCCATTTCCATGAGCCCAATGTCACCTGTCCCACGCTTATTCAAAGCACGTACGCCCAACCCACAACCTTGACGTTGATAAAAGACACGAAAAGCGAGATGGGTTTGCTGGAATTGCTGTAAGGTAGAGATGAAGGAGTGGTTTTTACAAAAGACTGCGTAAAGCGAACCAGTTGAGCATGTATTTGGGACCAAAGAAAGGTGGGTTTTGGGTGAGACTGAGAGGGAGGTTGTGGTAGTGCATTGACGAGTGAGAAGAGAATTTGAATTGCAGGCTGGTGGAAACACTCCTGTGCTCAGCATCTTTGCCGCTCAAGCTCCTTGTTCTTCTCCAAGAGGCAAAACTGTAGTGCCAGTGCCACCGGCAGATAATGTTCCTAAAAATGGTATAATCTACTGGTTATATTAAAAAATTTGATTCATCAGGAACATAGCGGTGTCGTGGTGTAGTTGGTTATCACGTCAGTCTAACACACTGAAGGTCTCCGGTTCGAACCCGGGCGACGCCATTTTTTGCGCTACTCTTTTTGGGTTAGTCAGCTAATTTTGGGCTGTCTTGGTCCACTTTTTTTTTGGACTAAACCAGAAAGAAAATGCAACTGGGCCAACATGATCTTTGGGGTTTCTCTCCTTGATTGGGCTACACTTGGGAGCCTAAAATGGGGTTGCGCTGGGAGGGGATGGGACCCAAAGCATGAAGTGTAACAGAGTCCAAAATGATCGGGGTCTGGACAAGGCCACATGGCCCACATCATCCCCAACTTTGACAGGGAGAAATTTCCATTAAGCCCATAAATAATAGTACGGTTTATATCGGTTACGATGAGATTTAAATCCCCTGCAATGAGACTGTTCAATAAACGTTACAATTGGCAACCTCATGGACAGAGAATTGGATCCTTTCAGTTCACTTAAACCGAAGAGTATTCAACCTCTTATAAGTAAGGAGCATTTTTGTCTTTTCACTTTATTTAAACAAAAATGTCCTTCACTTAGAAGGGATTGGATACTCGAAGAGCATCCTAATCCCATGGGCTGAAAATGGCTGTCCGACCTATTACAATATAATGGTCAGTCACATTGCACCCAATTCCAGATCCGATAAGATTGTCATGATACATGTTAATAACCACTTATCATTCGGTCATGATTGTGTAATACGAGACAAAAGTACACTTCCCGATCAATTGGACAATCTGTTCTAGATTGCTCACAGTTTACGCAAGTCCGTCGAGTCAGTTTAGTTGGACATGTGCATTGGCTGGTCGGCCATGTAGAAAATGGGCCCAAATATGTTAAAATCAGTACATCACTTTGGGCTTATACTTATGATTTACAGGTAATTTATATGAACATTATATTAAGCCTTCCCTAAAAAAACCCTCGTAGTCTTTATCTTCCTAATACCATTGTTTTAGCGTTTGTATCAAATTCATATTATACTCGTAACATTACCAGTATCACTTTGGTTCTAATGTTATAGAGTAAATGTTCAAAGATAACCTCTGACGGTTAATTAAGTTGTTGAGAGCATAGGGCTAGCATTTTTTATGACTTACAAATCTAATATGTACTCAACACAAAATTAACAGATGAATATTGAAGGGTTTAGTATGTTTAATTAAATAAGACGAGTTATAATTAATCTATATAATTTTATACACATACTTCAAAATGATTCGAACTTGATACATGAACACAAATTGTCATATCTAATTGGGCGTGAAGTTTATTGGCAAAAAGATTAAAAGCAAAAAAATGTTGGTGGCATAAGCTTCCCCCACATATCACGCTCCCACCAAACAATACCAGCAATTCATCAATCATGGGCAGTCTCTTCCCTGTTGACGGTGTAAACTCCTGGCAGCCAATGTCGTGCTTGATGCTTCATATATCAGCTCACATCTTTTCTTGATTTGATTTGAACAATTCTCTGGCCTGGTTTGATATGAACACGGTACTATTGACAGGCAAAATGCATTATTTTTCCTACTACCATAGAAAAAAGGCCTTGTGGAAAACAAAATAAAAGAAAGAAGGCCAAGCAAGAAAAATAAAAAAAATTAACCGAAAACAAAAAAACACACATATACACACCGGGCACAAGTGCAAAGTCAGTTGGGATTAAAGATTTTCAGCAATTTAAACAATATATATGAGAGAGTTAATATAAGATCCACATATTTGAATATGTGACCTGACAGTCTTAAATTTAATTGAACCGATAAATCTGATATGAGCTTTTGTACTGTATACGGCTAGTAAAGCAAATTACAGGGTACCTAATTTAATCCGATTGGTTGAAGGTCACATTTTCATACATGTCAGAATAATCAGAATAGAAGGTTGAAACGACATCCCTATGTGTGGCTCCTTCGTCTTTGGTAGGTAGTTAGCACATTGTTCTCATTAATAAGCCTGCAAAGTCAATCAACCCTTAGGGTAGTTGGGTGGTTCTTTTATTCAGATATCTCAATCTCTGCACCATTAATTTTCCTCTCCCTTATCCACCATGAAAGGTCGTTAGCAAGCAAAGCATTTTCTATATATTTGGGAGACAATATCAAACAATTTAGGAACCATGATATTAACTAACTATTTATATATTTTAATTTCTTGATATCACAAATTGAGAAAGAGTTGTAATGATGGACAAGCCGATTTTGTCAGTTTATATTGTAAGTGCAAATTCTGGATCTTCTGTATCCTCATCTTTTTCTATTTATCGAAAATTTTAGTCAGGTATATGGGGTCAGCCGACCGGTTGATCATAATATAAACATTATTGCTTCTTTCAAACAAAGAAAATGAAAGAAAAGATCGATTGAAGAGGACATATGCACAAGTTTGAAGCAAAACTGTTTATTTATTTATTTTTTTTCCAGATTTAGTTCAGACATGTCCCTTAGAATTGGATGCTAGCTTGGCCATTGTGGAACAAAAATGTGTCTCAAACGGCCCTCCAAAATTATGGACGGTGAATTTGTAACTGTTTTATCGGAATCAAATGGTCATATATGCTGTAGAGAAGACCATTGCCTGTCATCGTCATGCTTCCCCAATCTCTTGTGTTGCCACTGTGCTTAGACATATATGGATTCCTCTAGTTGACATTTCTTATTGGATGCATTCGGTCGAGTAGAGTGATCATCAATTTATTTGTCCCCAGCCAGGTCATGATTTGCATAACAATGCGCGTATAATATGACTTTTCTTACAACATCTTTATATATTGATTTGACTGTACACTTATCACATCAATTATTATAAATAATTAATTTTTTTTTTGCGGCTGACAAAGCAGTGCCACGTGGATTACCGTATTAGTTTGTATAAAATTCATGCTTATAATATACACTTATCACATCAGTCAATAAACAATTAAATTTGAAGAAATGTTATATGTAACATTTTTAGCCCTTAATATTGACGTGTTTGTCCCAACCAACTCTTGATTTTTTTTTTAACAATGACTAATTCAATAATTAGTTGAGACTACTACGTCCACATTGTGAGATAAAAATACAATTTCTAGCGTGATGAAAAATGATATAAACCACACTTTACTGATGTGGTACTGCCGATCAGTGTCTGTTTACAAATAAAAATTAAGGATGGATAAATAGTGCCACAATGTCAAAGTTAAATAAAAGTATAATGAATAACATTTTTCTAATACGTACCCCAAACATTTTTCAACCATAACAGAAAAAGGTTGAATTAGTAAAGTTTAGTTATTAGTGAGTGGGATTAAGACGGCGTCTATGGCATAAAAAAAGGGATTAGCCAAAAATCTACAAGTTATAGCCACTTTGAAAGTGAAATAGACTCATAATTGTTTGACGCGTTATGGCGGTGATTTAAGAAACCAATTATATAGACTGCCAAACTTGGAAGAAAAAGATAATGCAGGTTTGATATTGAATAACCTAATACTCATTGAAGCATCGATTATCATATATATATATAATAGTTGATAAATAGTGTTCACCAAAATCATCATTGTTTGCAGTGGAATTCATCCAATGGCAGCAAAAAGAGACCTCATAGTCATGACCTAACATTCAAACCACAACGTTCAATGGGGTTAGAGAAATATCGGTCTTAATCTACCTCACCGACCAACCAAAGTCCAAAAGGAAAAAAAAAAAAAAAAATGGGTCCGACGGCTTTTTGGAGAGTCTAACCCTAGAAAGGAACTGATACCAGAATCCTAAGGTCCTTAAATAAAACTCGTTAATTTGATCATATCTCACCATCAATGGTGGTCTATTATTGGTCATAAATTTGAAAATTCTCCATCACTTTTTCAAATAAAAAAAAAAAAAAGGGAAAGAAGAAAAGGATCGAGCAAGAAAAAATGTAAAACCGAGTCAAGCAGTCTTGTCTGTGAGAGGCAAATAATACAAGGATGAAATAGGAAAAAGGAAAAAAGAGAGGTGAAAATGATGTTCCCACTTTGTTGTTTTTATAAGTGATCAATGATCATGTTATGGGACGGACTCAACTATAGGGGCTCCTGTATTCTTGTCCAAGGGCAGAGGAAAGAGAATGTATAAATAAAAATAAAAAGCTTTCCACCTCCAACATATATAGCAGTGCACTTCTTGATTAGGACGCACATGTTCTGATCTGCATTATGAGTCTACAAATTTCTTTTTTTTTCTTTTTTCTTTTTTCTTGTCAATATCATGACATCATTATTCTGCAACACATATACAAACAAAGATGCAATATCTAATAAACACAATCTTTTTTTCTTTTTCTTATATATATATATATATATATAAAGAACATTTTAAGGCATATTTGAATGATCATCTCTCTCCTTCCATCTCTCTACCACCACCATATTGTTTTAAAAAGATGATTTAATCAAACCTTGATCCTTTATTATCCAAATGGCAAAAAATTAACTTAATAAATTGTGCAGCATATATATATATAATACCTTGCAGAAATCAAAGATCATAATGATGCTTTCAAGTCCATAACATATTACGAATTTGAATTGTGTTGAAGCATTGGGTATAAGATTATATATGTAAAACTTAACTTGATTTATTTAATTAAACGAGTTAATACCCTTAATTCTAATATATTAATTTCGTGTTAGGTTTACGGGTTGTGTCAAAACTTGTCAATCTTAAATATTATATATCGGGTTTGGATCAAATACCCCCCCCAAAAAAAAAAAATATAAGTCCACTGCAAAAGAATTCGGTTTCTCTTTATTCTTTTTCTTTTTATTTGGGGGGGGGGGGGAGGTGGGGGTCTTGGGGTTAATGAGTATGGCAAAGACTAAAAACGTAGCTTGAAGAACCACTGTCTATATCTTCCAAGTGTTGATGTGGAAAAATAGAGCAGCAGCCCACAACTTGAACCAATATACATGCTGCCACTAACCAATATATGTTGGATGTCGAGGCGTCAAATCATCAGGATGTAATCATTTAAGGAGCACTCCCAACAACCTCATGCAGCTTGCTAATTCTAGAAGACTTAATTTATCTACTCTGTGAACCATATTAAAGATTTTTAGCATTTATGAAGGGAATTTCTTTATCTCGAACGTGGAAAAACCAATGGGGCGTATAAGTCAAATCTGGTTGAAATCTTAAATTGAATGGCGTAGTTGGGAAAGACAATTTTGGCTTACTAAATGTATACTACATAATTAACTGAGATCAACTTCATCTAAAAACAATTAACTGAATTTAAATTCTATATGAAAAAAATTATCATTGAGCACGTTAAAACAATTTTTTGGACATCTAGACCGGCGACAGGTTACCTACAAAACAGACAAAAAAATTATTGGTCTCTAAAGAGATCGAGAACACTATGATGCTTAAGACATTGATGTATTTGAGAAAATAACTTAAAAGTGAAATTTTGGGAGAAAGAGTAATTATACTTAATTTTTGTAAGAGTAGACCCCTTTTAAAGAGGAGTAATGTTATAAATCACATTTTTATCCTACAATACTGATGTGTGAGTTGTAACCAACTATTTGATTTAAAAAACAAATAAATAAAAAATAAGAGTTTATCCAATGATTTATTAGGATTGTTACGTCACCATTTTAAGATTGTAAAATAAAAATGTAGTTATAGCATTATTCTTTAGAGCATTCTTAGCAATCTCAGTTGATTTTACTAACCAATTTAACTGAAAATCACATTTTTTCTATTTTAACTATCAACTTTTTTAAAGCACCCATAACAGCCCAGCAAATTAACTACCTACTATCACTATTCTATTTAATTTTTTTTTCTCTGTTCTTTTTTTCTTTCCAGAAACTCTTGTCTTCATAGTTTCTTCTCTCCCTCTCATCTCCATCACAGACCGAAGTCCACCACTTCAGTCTCTTTCTCACGTAGTCCTTCACTCTTCCAAACTTAGACTCAATTCCATTGTCCTGGTTCCACCACCAATCCCTCCTTAAACCCCTATTTTTTCTTACCATTTATAATCAAATCCTTACCGCTATCCACGCTCAACTTCCGACAATACCGCCATTATCTAGAAAACAATCTAATTAGTAAACAAGAACAAGAACAACAACATTAGAAGCACATCAAACCATCCAAAAACATCAAATAATGAAAAAAATCAAAAAACCCAGTAATCATTCATAAATCACCCACAACCATAGCTACTGAACCCAAAAATCATCAATCACCCACAGCCATCGAACTCCAAAATTAAACCCTTCAGAAATCCCAAAAACATAACACCCATAATCAATCACGAAAAATGCTCAATAAATTCGATCCTTCACCACAGAAATCTCAAAACCCATAAACTCATCAAAATTACCAAAGAGAGAAGGAGAGAGAGAGAGTTACCGGTGGCTTATATTCGACGGAAGGCGACAGAGTAGGAGTTGACAGAAAGCAACGGCATGGAACTCGACAGATTGCGACCGTGTGGGACTCAACGGACGATGACAACATTGTGCAGAGGAGAGAAGAAATAGGAGATGAAGGAAGGAAGAAAAAAATATGAGGAAGAAGAACGTGCATGAGAAAGAAAAGGAGAAAGGAAAAAAG
>FXXK01000849.1:359477-433153 GCA_900184695.1 Betula pendula
AAAAAAAAAAAAAAAAAAAAAAGTAAGGGGAGGATAAAATATAATATTTTAAGGGTTTGATGAGTGTACAGTACTCATTAGATTTGTTTAGCTAAACTGATGAGTCTATTAGAAGACTTCTTTTACACATTTAGTTAAATTACCTCAACAAAATAGACAAAAGGCCACTAAAAGTACCCTTAAGGAGATGCTTCTAAATATGGTCTTAACTTGTGTAATTTTTATATATGCTTAAAAAAATGTAATTTTTTACATTATTCTTAAAAATGTCTATTTATTTCCATGCGGTGGGGCTTAGAATAATTTATTGCACCAACAGAGTGTTATTTTTATTTTTTTTTCCTAAACGTTTATCGGTTTATACGGTTTCGCTCCTTTTCTGACTTACTGATCAGATTAAATATAAATTAAAATCATTCAAATAAATTCATACGTACAATACGAAATTCTATATTTTAATTTGGTTTGAACTAATGTAATTTTTTCTTTTAAAAAATTATTTAATTAAGACAATTTTTACAATGGTATAAAAGGTCATTTACCCTTTGACAGACTAATTTAACTCCAAACCCTAACAAGAGGGGTGAGATTATAAAAAATTAAAAGTTCGATAATTAAATTAAGAGTTTTTAAAATTTAGAAGGATAATCACAAAAATGATAAAAGTGAAGTGAAATTACTATTTCTTATAAGTTACAAGGGGTGTTTTTCAAGTTTATGAAGATAATTAGCTGATTTTAGGTAAAACCGCCAAGGAAAATAAGGGTAAGAAGTTGTAGAATGGCTTTTATTTAGTGCTAGCCAGCATCAGGCATTTTGTTTACTAAATTAATTAAAGCGCTAAAATTATCTATGTACTAATGTACATATGAACTTTGGAGGACAAAGTTTAGTCTAAGAATAAAGTTTTATTCTTAAATTGACTTGGTAAAAATAAATATTCAACCCAACCCAATTTATATTAAACTAACATACGTTCTTAAAGCATATAATTAATACATACATTTTTAATAAAATGAGTTGAAGAAAAACTTTGTGCCTAGTCTAAACTCTTAATTCAAAATAATAAGGTAATTTGAATAATTTCACCACTAATGAAAATCATATACATTTTTTTTTTGTGAAATTATAATTTTACTTCTATTTTTTTCACTAACTGGCTCTCTTCCAGTTGAGTTCAACTGGAGAGGATCCGGATCCTAATATATGAGGGGTACACAACTTTATATCATTTCACATATTATATGCAACTTTAAGGAGCTCAAAAAAATAAATCGAGTCCGTGAGAGAGAGAGAGAGAGAGCTTTTCTTTGTCCTTACATAAAACATCTTTTATGAGTTAAGGCACGTCCACGCTCCACCAAAAGTTGGGAAGTTTACTTGCGAAAGAAAAAAAAAAAGTTAGGAAGTTTTTAGTGATTACTTTCATCGATTCACAAAATATACATGACTTTTGAATGGAAACCGCTTTTGCTCCTTTATATAATAAGTAAATTGTTTGATTTATTACCTAAATCAGATGGCAATTGATGGGACTCGTACATCACGAAAATTCAACCCTATTAATGCTGCCAAGACCCCATACTCTGTTCCATCTCCCATCAGATGTCACTTGTCTGTTGATTTTTTTTTTTTTGTTTTTTTTTGTAAATACTTGTCTGTTGATTAAACCTCGAAAAAAAAAAAAAAAAAGCTACTAATCAAAGGACCCAATACAAAAATGTTATTTACAAAAAAAATACAAAATACAAAAATGTGAAAAAAAGAAGATTGAGAAATAGTTTACATACATTATTTCAACTCTTTAAACTCTCCAAAATCTGTTAATGTTTCTATAAGTTAACAAAAAAATAAAAATTATCTTTACAAATTTGATTTTTTTTAAAAAAAAAAAAAAAAATTAGGGGCCCAACTACCTTAGCCATTTGGGGGTATTTCCACGAGGGATGGTCAATCTACCCTCATGATTTTGGGGGTGATTTGGTTACTCTTTTTTTTAAAAAAAAAATTATTTTTTTATTAAAAGTATTTTTGACATGAAAAACATTGACAAATTTTTAGTAGTTTGAAAGAATATTGTTAATTATGTTGTAGTTTAAGGGGATATATAGACTTTTCTCAAAAAAATAAAATAAAATAAAATTAGAGTTGAATGGTAGCATTACATGCACACATAATATTTAATTTAAATGGGATAAATTATAGAGTTATAGTTTAAATTTAGAATATTTGTTTTAATATTATGTTAAATTCTTAATTATATTATAAGCTTAAATTGATAAAAAAAAATGATAAAATTTATCATTTAATTAATATTTTTAGTAATCTATAATGTACATACTGAATTCAGATTTACAATAATTTAGTGTTCGAATTGCTAGTAATCCAAACAATAAATATAAGAAAAGATTTATAAAACTTGTCTACCCGAAAAAACTTATACTTTCTCCTCCCCTCTCATTTCTCATTTATAGTGGAAAAGATTCACCCTCCTCTGGGAGGTTTGGGCTAGTCTCTTATTGTTTTGTGTGTTTTGCTTTTCAGCTATTGTACTTTCTTTTTTTTAAAAAAAAAACTTCTATAGAACTTATCTCAAATTGCTAAAAATTCAGACCACAGAATTATTAGAGATATCTATTCGAACCTACCACCTTATTTGTAGCTCAATACAAGCTTCCTAAGTTAACCTCTTTTTCTTTGGGTGCCCAAATCCTGACGGGTGCAAATTTGAGGACATTTTGGTAATTAGCATGATGCCAAACAACCCTCCATTAAATTGAGCAAAATAATTATACTACAGAAAAGATTTTGACATCATTAAAGTTTTTTTTATCGTCATCATCGTCAATGTCCAATATCTGTACGTGTTTCCATACCCCAAAAGATATCCCATCATTCTCACGCTATCAATTTAACTTGATAAAGATATTCACTAGTAACAAAAAAAGAAAAAAAAAAAGAAAGAAAGATATTCATCAGTAGGTCTGGCTGGGCTAGTTCCAAGGAGGTGCCCTACCAACAAGATATCCGAGATTCATCCATACACGTGTACGGCCAAAAATTTCAGGTTCAATACACTGTTTATCCAGCCTAATAACTTTAATTAGCCAAGCTCCGGAAGATAAGGACGGAGATCGCTACCAAAAGCATATAAAAACGACCAAATTTAGCGGGAAAGCTTGGGCCACCGTTCAGTGTATTTCCTCTTCCCAATGGAAAATAGCGATTCAAAAGTGGAAAGATGAGCCAGATTCATTTTATATGATTAACCACGTGACATTAAATCTAATCCCTGGCTATTGACTAATAAATAGAAAAAAAAAAAAAAAATCATATGACAGACACACCTTAGCGCACTGTACCAAAATAAAAGGAAGAGATTTGCTAATAAATATTTTTATCGTGTAAGAAATTAATTAAATAATCAAATAAATTATTTTTATAAATTAAATTTTTTATATAAATAATAAATTAATATAACATTAAAACAAAAGTTCGAAATTCGAAGTTTGACTTAGTCATGCATCTTTTATTATAATTAAATATTTTATATATTAAATAATTAAATATATTATTTATTATTCACTTATTTACCGGTTAAACAATATATGCCAATCAATTTGGGCTCTTTTTTAAATTGGACAATCTCTTGGTAATATCCTCCGCGATTGTTAGAGCACTCACATCGGACTTAATAAATATTTGGCTAAATTTAAGCTAAAATATCACTTTTTTCATTTTAACTATTAACTTTTTAAAAAAAAACTACATCCGGCTCAGTATTTTAGTTAACAACTTTTACTATTCCATTTAAATATTTATTATCTATTCTTTTTTTATTCTTTCTTTAATCTTTCTCTAATAATCATATTTTTGAAATCTTATCATTTCCTAACGATCAAATTTGTTAAAATTTGTCATTTTTTAAAAGTTATATTTTTATAATGGCCATATATATATTTTTTTAATCTTCTTCTAACGGTCTTTTTTATAAAAGACAAAAAAACTGAAGCTTGCAATGCCAAATTAACAAGACAAACGATCATATTGTTCTATAAACAATATAAAATAGAAAGTATTTAATACCCTTTCATTTAGCATTCAAGAAGAGAGAAGAAGGAGACGCGTAAAAGAGAAAGAAAAAAAAATTTATTTAGAAAAGAGACATGGAGAGATTATTTTATTAATTTAATGGATGCATTGTCAGCTATAGTGCTCAACAAGCTAATCACCAAAAGTTTGGGTCATTTGTTGAGCTCAATGCAAAATTTTTTTCTTGTTTTTTTGCTACAAAACTCAACAAATAACTTAAAGTAACTTTTAGCCTAATGTGGGTACTCGTTGTTTTCATTTTCATCAAATGATCCAACAGGAGATAATGCCACGTGGCATTAGAACATCTGGCGGTAAGTTATCCAAGGTTCTCTGCGGGTAAACTCAAGAAAACCTCGGCAGGCATCACTCGGAGAATCGAACAGTGACGAAATAGTGACATCTTCGACGCGAGTAACCAAAAGTCACAGAACATTTACGTCCCAAAATGGAAAATCAAAAAATCCCCCGCAATTTTTGTTTTCCTTTAGGCTTTTACACGGATACTGGTTACAGCAAATAAAAGTTAAGAAAACAAAAAGAAAAACAAAATTACAATTCCTCATATTTATATATCCAAAGAAACAGATTGTCCTCTCAACCAAAAACCAAAACCACTCTCTCTCTCTCTCTCTCTTTCTCTCACAGTCTCCCTCCCACACTCTCACACGCAGCGATACATTCCGGTGACTTCTCCGGCGATTTCAAGGGGGGCGAGTCGGTGAAAGATGGGAAGAGAATGAGAAGGCGCGATTGGCGATCATGTCGGATTCGTACTCAGACCGCTTATCGGACCTACTCTGCGGTGAGGGCTCAGAAATCCTGTCGGGAGAGTCGCCGGAGTGCTCATCGGACCTCGATTCCGGACCGTGCATCGATGAATCGATTGCCGAGTTCATGGAGGACGAGAGGCACTTTGTGCCTGGCGTCGATTACCTCGCTCGGTTTCGCTCTCAGTCCCTCGACGCCTCCGCCAGAGAAGAATCTGTTGCATGGATTCTCAAGGTACGGCACTTTAAACTAACGGACATAAAGTTTTTGGATTTTACCGTAATGCCACCGGAGCATGCTCGTCACGTCTTTGGCGCTAAATCGCGCCCAACCGGATGGTTAGATCTGAGTCTATCATCTCAGAGCTGCCTTCCGATATGCGCGCACTTTAGCGTCTCTCCGGTTCTGCTAAGATACGCCGGGTGTGCGATTCACCAGCCGTTGAAATCCTTTGTCTTCTATTCCTACCATTATAACATTATATTATTATTGTATATGATTTCGGTTACGTGGTTTGGGTTTTACAGGCTCAAGCTTATCATCGTTTTCAGCCATTGACGGCGTATCTCTCCATCAACTACTTGGATCGGTTCCTGTATTCTCGCCGCTTGCCGGTAAGCTGTTGCGGATTATCCCATGTTTTTAATAATCGTTACCGGGAGATTCCGGTGATAACTCTTCTTTGACTATTCTAAGGTGGTAGTAGTAAATTTGTTTGACTTTTCAAGCATAAAAAAGTAGCTAGCTGAGTACGTACCATGAGTTAATTGGAGTGTCTACTCGGGCTAATAATTGTCGCTGTTTTTGTACAGTAGAGGTGTACGTACTCTTTTCCTAATAAAAGTCCGACCAATTACTTTAATTCATTATCATTATTATTAAATTCATTATCATTATTATGACGCTTGACTTTGGGATTCCTACAGTATAAAGTACGCTTTTCTGCTTATCATGCCTTTCTTTTTGACGTATTCTTGTCCCAGCACGTGAATTGCACGTGCGAGCATTTGTTCCACAAAGCACGGGAATCTTTAATTTAAACCTTATAATTATGAATATCTATTTTTGTTGTTTATTTAACTTAATTTTGTTTATGTTCTTTACTATTCCAGCAAACAGATGGGTGGGCAATGCAACTATTATCTGTTGCTTGCTTATCGTTAGCAGCTAAGATGGAGGAACCTCTGGTTCCTTCTCTATTGGGTCTTCAGGTAAATGTAACTCATTTTGGTTGACTCTTCTATACACCACTTTATTGAATTAGGCTCCTGATCTTCACATTGTACGGTATATAATGCATCGTAGGTGGAAGGGGCCAAATATATTTTTGAACCTAGAACGATTCGTAGGATGGAGCTCCTTGTGCTTGGTGTTCTGGATTGGAGGCTACGATCGATTACGCCCTTCAGCTTCATCGCTTACTTTGCATGCAAACTTGATTCCGCCGGAACCTATGCTGGGTTTTTAGTTTCACGGGCGACAGATATTATTCTGTCTAATATGCAAGGTAATTAATTAATACTGATATAATATAATTAAGCGACATGCATGCATACATACACGTAGATATACGTGCATATACTTTAATGAAAATATGTGTATATACGTATATTGAAATAGGAACAAATTAAAGGCGTTCTTTAATAACAATAAATTGAAAGGCTACTTTTTCTTTTCACGATGTCCACAGAGGCTAGCTTTCTCGAATATTGGCCATCATGCATTGCTGCTGCAGCCATACTTTGTGCGGCTAGTGAAATTCCAAATTTGTCTCTTGCTAATCCTGAACATGCCGAATCATGGTGCGATGGACTACACAAAGTAAGCACGGAATTGTGGTTACTTTACCGCTGGCATATTTTAAAAAAAACAAAAATTTAGTATTATGACAATTCCGAATATCAATTTTTTGAAAACAAAATTTAGTATTATGCCAATTTTTTGCAGGAGAAAATCATCGGCTGCTACCGTTTAATGCAAGAATTTGTGATTGATAATAGCCGGAGGAAGCCCCCAAAAACGTTGCCACAGCTTCGAGTTACAACTCGAGCCAGAATGAGGTCCAGTGATTCATCGTCATCATCTTCATCGTCGCCCAATAAAAGGAGGAAATTAAACAATTGCCCATGGGCAGATGATGACAAAGGAAACTTCGGGTAAAGGAAAAACAAAGGGAAATTTAAAAAAGAAAAAAAAAAAAAGGAGGAAAGAAACAAGGAAAGTGGTGGTCCAAAGTTGTCTAGAAACCCGATTAGTTTTTGGAGGGGTTTTGAGATGAAATTGACTTGAGTAGTTGAGTGATGGTGTAGATTATAGTATATATAATGTATGTATCAGAGTTTGGTGATGATCAGTTTGGAGATTTTATTAATTTTTTTTTCTTGGTGGGCATAGCCATTCATTAATGGCTTTGCAGATTCCCGAGGGAGGGGGATTTATTGGAAAACTATTTTGGTGAAGGGAAAGGGAAGAGAGTTTGGTTAACAGTGGAGACTTGGAGTGATGGAGTGTGAAACAAGTGCGGGGGTTGAATTCAAAGGCAGCATTGATTATTGAATGAATGGGAGATGGTGGGGGCCATTTTTTTATAGGTTTGGGAAAAAAGGATTGGCAAAAAAAAAAATGAAGGGATTGAAGTTTGAAGTTTGGGCTGTTTATGGGATTTATGCTAATAAAAGTCAAGCTTCTGAGCTAGCCTCCATCATTGCTTCTCACTGCTGAGTCTTTTAAATGATAGGGAAGGGAATAAGATGGCTTCTTCGTATTTAATAGACTTTTTTGAGTGGTGTACGTGTGCACACGCTTTGGTTGTGCGTGTGACACACGCACGTGTGTATGTGTGCTTTTTTGGCGGGAACTGCCTTTTTCTTCTTTATCGGCCTTGAGCTCGGCCTAACCTTACTGAACGCTGAGTGATGTTCACGCGTGTGTATAGGTTTTGGTTTATGTTAATTTTTTTTTTTTTAATTTTTGGAAGAGGCGAAACCTCTTTTGTGGCCTAAGTTTGGCCTAACAAATATACAAAGGTCTTTGGGGCCTTTCAGGCTTGCTGTATTTGATTCATCAATATAATAATTTATAGATTTCTTTCACCCCTCTCTCTCTTCTCTCTCTCTCTCTCTCTCTCTCTCTCTCTCTGTGCATGGCACGTGATTGACAATGGAAACTTTGTAGCTTTGCCCTTTGTTTTATTACTGTGTCAAATAACTTTTTGAGAACCACTCTGGATTTTTCTGAGGCGTAGTGAGTGAAGAGAATAGACTAGAAGGTCCCGCCAGCAATAAAGATGGCTCTTTCAGTGACTATGACTCCTTATCAGTCGATACATCTCGTGACCTATTCATGGCTGTTAGTGTTCTATAATTCGCCTCAGATCTCAGAGTCCTCTGCCTCCCAACTCTCACAGTCACACCCATTTAAGGCTACAGTATTTATAAGGTTCTTTTTTTTTTTTTTAATGAGCAAACAAATTTTGAACTGTCTATTCACTTGGTTCGGCAGGTGGGTATCATAAAGACTTTCAAATTGCTAGAGATCCCGATACTAGTGACCTTGGATCCTTCAACTAGGCTATACGCATTTCCCCGAACTTTCATTGCCAACGCATATTTTATCTTCTAGTTGAAAAGAAGGGCTTTTTGAACCAAAAGAAAGCTTCAGTACTATCACAGACTTTATCTTTCATTTTGATTGAGCAGGTAATCTTATGGTGAAGAACACTTAAAAGTGGGCACAATGATATTTTGGTAAAAAGTGAAGGCATTAAAAAGCTTATTTAAATTTACAGTTCCTAATCCACAAATGGCAAAAGCCCAGCAAAGAAGTTGTCAATTAGCCCCCAGATCCCCGACATAGGGTACATTATTTTTGCATGTAGTTACATATAGCAATGGCCCATCCACATACGCGCGTAAAGAGGTAACCATGCAATTTTAGGAATTTTTTCATGCAATCTTATCGCCTCCATGTGTCACATGTAGCACAGGTGGCCGACTGGCCGAGCATCCTCCTTCACATCTCCATATCACCTCATGCCTGCCCATCAAAATTATGCGACTGCTCCAATGGACCACAGTGATGAAAAATACCAACATAATGACAATTTCGGGTCAGTACATGTTCCTGCAATTTCTCTTGGACGGTTGCTTCGTATTATTTATTATCCAAGCCATCGGATCAAATTAGCTAGGACCCCCCATATTAATATATAAATAGATTTTTTTTTAAAAAAAGATTAGATTTCACATATTTAATGGTGAACATGTTGTCACATTATGCATAATTATCATATGTGTTTGATGTCATTTTTCTACACTTTTTTTTTAAAATTTTTTTTATTGAATATGTTGTGCGTACTTACATGTGGGTCCTACAAATTCAATTTCTTATATGAAGATGGACGAAAAATATACAGGAAGATGAAAATAAACATTTCTTTTATCATTACACAATTAAATGCAGCAAAACAAACTACGTGCTAAACATTTCTATTTGATTTTGAAATGAAAAAAATCCTCGTCCTCTTTTTTATTTGAATGATCGATAACGAGAAACACACTACCTCACTTTATTGGCATGTCACTTTGTAAAGAGCTTTTAGCTTCTTCCAACAATGTGGATCCCATAATCCGCCGTGTCGGAAACCACTTGGTGATTTAATATCATAAATCCATAATTATGAGATCGCAGCCCAAATATCAATTAGTGATCAGTTAATGTAATATTGTGGCGTTTCCTCGGTGGGAGCCATGAAGCTTTGGATTAGCATGAGAAATCAGACCCCACCATCTTCCCCATCAAAAAGGTCTCCCCATTAAACAAAACATGTATCGGGTTGGTCATCGACAACGATAATTATAATCAAATCGTAAGAGCGCACCTCGTGGTTGATAAAATGACAAAATGCTTGATTAAATAGCTTGATTTTATATATATATATATATATATATATAAAATTGGGGACAGACAATAAGACATTCGTGGAATGCAATGACACAACTCTTTAGCCCAATACCCTATCTTTGCCTAATACAATATTTCCCACTTCTCGTACATATGTCGTATGCTTGCGTGCAACATTTAAGCCAAGTTGTTAGGATGTGTTGCCGATACCTACAACATGATTTTTTTTTAAGTCTGATATTATTATCCTAGTGTGACATGTCAGAATTAATAAAATTGTAACACATATTTTATTTAAGTTAGTGTTACACTAACGGGATCTGTTAAAGTTAATGGTTGAAATTTGACTGTATAGAGTTTTTTTTTGACATGCCTCAAGGATCTCAGAACTCATTTTTGTGTAGTATTATTATCATAATTTTATCGAATTCTAAACATTTGCTCTGATACAATGTCAAATTATTTATTTGTCTAAAAAACTTAAGCAATAAGAAATTATAAATTAAATAATATTATAACACAGTGTAATAGAAATTTCCGAAATAACTTTATTTTATAATAGTTATTGAAAGAATATTATTAACAAATGCTCACAAAGTTAACCCTTTGAGTGTAACTTTAACAGATCGGCTTTCAAATCTGGAAATTGGGGGCCTGCACTGACGTTATGCCATCTCATTGGATACGAAAAGGTGGAACCTATGGGGAGTTTTGGATTTTGTCAGCAATTGGTTCCCACCATTATCCCCTATCATGAAGGCCATATAATAATTAATCTATGGGAGTCCGTGTTGTTAATGATTAACTAGTAACTATAATTCACCTATCATATATGGCATTACACAATAACGATTAATTAGGACCGTAACGTTATTAACAACCATCAATTGCCAGTTAAAACATACCTCAGACCAATCAGAAGATGCCATGCATTCCCCCTCAAATAACAAGGACCAACGGCCAACGGTTACTTTATTTAAGCTTGATCAGTGGGAAGATATATGGAAATGCAGGTCCCGTACTACTTTTACACTTCCTTGTAATATTACAACAGAAAACGAAAAAAGATGTCCCCACGCACTACAATTTTGTTTCGAGTTCCACCCTAATCAAATTGAGTCGTTAAATACGGAAGAAAAACGCGTATTAATGTGCATGAGGAAAGTTGAGTGAAAGTTTTTAAGAACGCTTACTTTAGATCTAGCACATAGTTTAGTTAAATAGGTCGCTTTTCATTTTGTGTTTGAAAACATTTTTATCAAGTTTCTCATTTTCTCTTTCATCTGGATTAAGAGCCAAAAGGGTTTTCCCTTATAACCATTTTCTTCGACTAAAAAAAATACAAATGAGATGGTAGTTTGAAAGGGTAATATACAATTTTATCCTATAAAATATATGTATTACGTATATGTGACTTTACGTCATGTTGGATGAATTTTGTCAACTTTAACTGTCAGATCTGATTCGGGAAACAACTTGAATTCGTAAGCACGAGTTTCAAGTAAGTCAAAGTTTAGAGTTATAAGTGCGAATAGGAGGATGTTTGGGGTAGGCAAAGTGTAATTATGTATGATACAATAAAAAAAGAAAGAAAAACATTTACGTGGGCACGTACGTTGTTTGATGTAAAGAAATGGTTTCTGAAAGTGAGGAATCCTAAGTATAAGCCCAAAGCCAAAAATTCTTATTCCCTCCCCAATGAAAAGACAGGGTTTAAAGTGTGTAGGGGGCTAGAATATAGCTCTTTACCCGATCTTTTTAATGGGGAATTTTCAACTTTAGATGGGCATGACAAAGATAGAGGACCCCGAGCATTCAGCTTTTAAAGATGATTTTTGGTTGTAAAACCATGCTCGTGGGGTTTCTCAAAAAGTCTATAGGCCCCTCGGACTAAAGCCTTCAAAAGCTAGAATGATGCTGAATCCTCAGATATGGTTTGTGATTTTATGCTGAATGCAAGACACCACCATTCTCAAGTCCATGGGGTACTCAATGTCCCTATCCCCATGTCAAATTTCTATAACCAAAAAGAAAAGCAAAAGGAAAAGCTATCGTCAAAAGAATTTTTGGATCATATCTATATATATCTATTGTTATATATATATATATATATATAATATATATATATATATATACCCCCATATTGATTTATACTTTTGTCTCTTTAATATTCAATCTCAAGATAGATTCATGTGCCTACGCAGGTACATATATATTATGGTTTTTGCTCCATCATGCATGACCATTGACATCCAATGCAAATTTGATGTGCATTGATTTGTACACCATGGAGTCTAGTATTATTTTTCCATGTGGGATTGTAGATCACTAGCTAGGGGCTAAAAAAGGTCATCTATCTTTTGCTGGGGTTGGCGAATGTTGGCTTTAATATCCAACTCACAATGCTCTCTTTGGATGCCATTAAAAGCAGTTGAAAGAGGAAGATGGGGGGGTGGCTACTATCGAGGGAGCGTGTGGATGTCTTGCTGTTCTTTTTTGCTTTGTGATAGTGCCTGGACCTCCATTTTGAAGGTGGAGACAAAAGAGTCATCTATTTAATCATCAAAAATAAGAACCTCATGGCCTCTTCTCTTTGATCATTTTCATTTATCTTATACTTACATACATGTTTTATTGTGAAGATCATTTCATTCATTTGCATGTTAAGGCAATCCTGCCAGTAAAGGACAAAAAAAAAAAGGAGGAAAATAAGAAAAAAGCAGCCTGATTTTGTGAAGGTGAAATCAAAAAGGTGGGATTAATGCGGAAAGAGCTGGCTGTTTAGCCGAAAGCCTAGTAAACTAAACTGCATGAGTTTAGTAATTAAAGAAATACAGGATGAGGAAAGTAAAGTTGCAAATGCTTGATTAAGACAGATTACGGAGGGGAGGTGTGTTTTTAAAGGAGAGAAATTAATTACCTTTTATTAGCTAGTACTCCTTCTCTCAAAGGCTAAAATTGAAAAAGGAAAAGGAAAAGGAAACCTTTCAACACTAATTGCTTTATCTGATAAACATAACTTTCTAGTGTACTGCTCCATACATTGAAAAAAGAAAATCAATAGTCCACATTATGTTTCAAAATGTTTCATATTTTTACTATAACCTTTTGGCACCTTTTTGTGTTAGTTCCTCAACCTGCAGTGAAGAATATATGTAGTATAGTACATGCATGCTCCGCCAATGAGTACGTAACCAACGTAGAGGAATTTTTACGACATGATTACTCTCTTAATCTTGCTTCCTACTCATTGTATACGCAGTAAAAGATGGTAAAGGATCCTCAGATTTTAACTTATGAATGCTAAATACTGTTCACATTGCTTTAGAAATGCTTGGCGGACACCCTTTACAGCTTTTCAAATTTATGTAAAGGCAGTTCGCCTAATTGGTACTATCGATTCTTTTCTTTAAGGGATTGTCTCCCTCAAGAATTATCCGAAATTTATTGGAAAGCAGTGGAGGCATAATATCTTTTGGGGTTTAAGCACTTTGATATCCCGGTTATGCGACCCTCAGCCCCACAAATCAGCATCCTCTCTATTTTAAATAAAGAGTAATTACCATAGGTGGTGGCAGTGGTTTAGTGATCTCAAAGAATAATAAAGCTTAGGCGCCGTAGTTTTTACTAAAGCACCTATAATTTTATATGCTGAGAAAAAATTAAAAGCCAAAGATGCACTTTTGATTTTTTAGATCAAATTTGGGCCATTAATTTTTTAACAGCATTAAGCTTTATCCCTTAAATAAATTATCATGAGGTTTAGGCACATACTAGAGTGTGGGTTCAACTATTCGCAATGAAAAATTACTCACACAAACCTAATTAATATTAGTCGCCTTGAAAATTTACTAATATCCTAGCGGAACTAGGTCAGGCTATGGTTCAATTAGTCTGGAGGAAATGTATGCGGTTCCCGCCGTCTAGGCTCCTTCTGAGCAATTTTCAGTGGGCAAGTACTACCATGGTAACGTCCAGCTAAAGTAGCCATAATTAGTTGCCCCCTCTAACCTTTTTGCTCATAAAAAAAGAAAAAGAAAAAAGAGTAATTAACAAATTTCATAGTTCATACTAGATTTCATAGAATAGTGCATATACATTGTGAGTATGATATCACATCATTTAAAATTTTTTGATAACGTGTCACCATATATACAATTAAATGCAATAAAACAAATCTAGACCATGAAAAAATTTATCATCATTTCAAGTGAAATTGAGATGATCCTTGTTGAAGCACATTGTGATATTCATCAACAACAATCTTGACAGCTCAAGATATTTCAAAATGTTTCATAATTGCAATTGGACTTCGCTTGAATCAGCTACAGCGCTGTCCATTTTTCGTATAAGCCAAACGTCAAAAAATATTTTTAAAAAATTTATTTTTTTAAAACCTTTTATATTGAAACAAACGGAGCCTTAGTTTGTTCTAAATAGTCCTATTCCCATCCTGTTAATAAACCAAAAAAAAAAAAACGTTGGGGAAGGGAGAAGTTGTTAGCTTTGGTTGATTTTGGGCTTAATGTCCGAATGTCAGGATGTCTAATGGACCGCTCAACCTATGAGGCTTACTTCTACACCAGCTGCAGTCCACTGCATTGGTCATGTTGAAAGTTTAGTTATTAATGTAAAAATTGGTTTTTTTTTTTTTCTCTATTCAATGAAGGGGGAAGGGAAAAAGGAAAATTACAACATAACGAAATAAAATATGGGAGGACAATCGAAACAACAACTCTGAAACAACCCTAAAATAGTGTAATAACCGATAACCATTGAGAATGGGTCAAATAAATGACCCGACCTGTAAGAGAACATGAGAAGCCCATTAAGGCTACTAAAAAATGAAACACAAAAGTTTTGGAACCCTTGAGATAATATTATGTAAAAATTGAATTATTTCAGTACTTTCATACAAAATTAAATTGGTTGGATTGGGTTCCTTCAGCTGGTTAAGTATTTATGTCAACTTGATACCATCAAAAGAGCAAACATACTTAGACTCAAATTGGGTCGAGTTGGGCTTGAGAGCACCCACGGCCCACAGAACTCAAGGGTTGGGCGTGGGCTTCCAAAATGGTCCGGGCCGATCTTGGGCTAACATTTTAAAAGTTAACCCTTCGGTGCGTTATGCTTGTGCGCACTTCAAGAGCGACCAGAATCATTTCTATATTATTATTGCATAAAAGTAAGATCATTGATTTTTTTAAGTAAAATATTTGAATACTTAACAAGAAAAGGATGGACCATTCCAACAGCATAATTTGGAAAGAACAAATTAATTATTTATGATGGGGACCGCAAGATTTGTAATTCACTTTATCACTTTAATAAAAAAATATTAATTATTCTTTGATCACAAAGTTAATCATTTCTGATGAATGTTATAAGAAACCTACTAGCTTTTAGCTTAGAGTTTGGGGCCATGAAAACGATTTATACCAGTAATTATTTTGACCGTACATGCCCCGGAATTAGTTATGTGCTCAAAAAGCTATGGACACCTCTTTAGCCTAAAATAACCTTGGCCCTACTTTATTTCCTCGATATAAGAAAAAAAAAAGTAATAATAATTTATTATGGATCGTACCGGTAAGCTAATTGAGTCAACACAAACTTGTTTGTTGTTAATTTTTATCAATCAATTTAATAAAGTAAAATATGTCTGTAAAATATGTGAAAAATACATAATTTTTTATTAATACTATTAAAAAAATATGTGAGAAGTATATACTATTAAAAAAATATGTATTTCTAATATAATAAAGGACACATGTTATTTTATTAAACTAGTTTGTATGAATTAACAATAATCAGTTTGTAACTAATTTCTATCACAATGACCATCAAATAAGCTGAATTTTAAATTCATTTAAATCAAGTTTTCCCTCATATGGAGTACACATTCAAATTTTACAATTAGGTATTTGTAAAATAATTTTTTATTCAATAAAATTATTAAATTATAAAGAATTTATTAATTGGGTGTGTGTGTGTGTGGAAATAATAAATTATTATTCCCAAAGAATTTAAACATGTACATTTCACGGGCACCCCTCCCAAGTCTCAATGTGTTCCTCAATTTTCTTTTTCTTTTCTTTTTTTTTACAAAAAAAACTCCCATAACCCTTTCAAAATCAAATTTTGACTCTCCCTTTTTTCCCCACTTAGAATTCTAGCTCCGCGATTGCATATATTATTACTAGTTACCTATAAAAGCGAATAGTAGTGAACATTTTAGATAGATAAATCATGCATAAAGTATCTATGAATTCGGACAAAAATAACTTTCTTTTTTCCTCTCTAATTTACTAGGATAGCCCATATTCACGTTTGTAATTGATACCTTGTGTTAGTATTTGATATGAGACTTATTTGTCTTTTATTTTGCTTGACGAATTGTTATAGGGCAACTTTCTCACGTTGAAAGTTTGCCTTGTGATGCCTCTAAGCACGCTTGTTTTTAGTCTGACTAAGAACTCTCTAAAAAAATTACAGAGCAGTTATAATTAGATAAGGTAATTTTTTACACGATTTGTTAACTTGATATGAATTTAATACGAAATTAGGAAGTTAGAGTTTTGTACAATCGGATTTGGGTCCATTCAGATCAACTTGAATTAACCATTTTAGTAAAAAGGTTAATCATGGGTCAACTTGCTTAGCCCATAAATGAACCATAATTAAAATCTTTTTTTTTTTTTTTTTTTTTTTTTCCTTTTCCCATTTTACTAAACCTAAAAGTAAAGTAAGCAAGTTATATTGGTTGGGTCAAATGGGTCATTTATTTAGTTGAGTTAAATTTCAAATAACTAATCAAACTGATCGTGTCGTGTTACCCGCTTATTTAAATGGGTCGTGTAATATTTTAATAATAGTATGACTCGTTTAATTAAACAGATTGTATTATAGTTGACCCTTAATAGATTGACGGGTTAATCGACACGACACGAATCCGATACGTCAACTCAAATTGTAAGCCATATACTTATAACATAAGAAGCATAGAACGGGACACACAATCTTTTTATAGGACTAGTGTCTCTAAAAAACCATTTATACTTAATAAAACGTGAAAACTATAATCTAATTTGTAATGTTCACTAAACTTTAAAAAAGTTACAATATCCCTCTCAAATTATCTAGCTGTTTTACTTAGCCTCTCAATGTTAGGATTTTTAGCAAATACATCATGTGACCCACGTGTGTGAAAATGCAATTATACCCTTAGATTAAATTTTTTTTCTTTAAAAAAAAAAAAAACAAAACAAAAACTTTGGGAGGTGACCCACATTTTTGTCGTGGGCCTGGAGGAAACCCATGTGTATCTCCTATTTTATGTCGATTTTTTTTTTAAAAAAAAAAAAAAAAAAAAAAAAAAAAAAACCCAACGGAGTGATTAAGCAAAAGGACTTAGTAGTTTTGGGAGGGGGAAAGTAGGAAAACACTGCAACTTTTTAAAGTTTATAATGAGATTACAAATTATTTGATGGTATGAGAGAGTTAAGTGTAACTCTCTAATAACAAAATATGCAAGGATACCATGCTCTTTACAGTGTAACCTGTGGCAAAGGGCACTCCTTTCCTAAAACGAGGAGGCCGAGACTTTCCTTAGGACATTCTTAACAATTTTCATTTGTTTTTTTAAAAAAATTTATGGAACAAAACTATTTTTTTGTTTTTCTTTCTAAATACACTACACATCACGGCAGCTTCTCTTATCTTTTTTTATATCATTACAATATTATTTCTTTACAAAATATAAGTTCTCTAATTACCCATACATTTTTTTTACAAAATCTCAACATAGTCCCAAATGAAAGTCAAAGAGAGGAGAGATAAAAATTTTGTGTGAGAATAATGGATAAAGAATGTGGAATACCCAATGTTTAGGGAATGTATAGGATATCTACTTAATGTAATTTTTTTGTGACCTTTTTTTGAGATTTTTCGAATATTTAAAGAATGTAATAAGCTTTAGGGAAGCTGTTGAGAGTGATTTACTGAGGTAGATGACTTTATCCTTTTGCTTTATGTTTTTATTTTATTTTTAAATGTTTTTCTCAATATTAGGTAAAAAGATATTATTATAGATATCTCTCTCGCTCTCTCGTAAGCTTCCTAAGTTGGACGGCTAACTAAGAAGGTCTCGAGAGCAGCAAACAAAAGAGCTCATTTTGTTGTTAATGGGCTTCATCTCATAAGTAGGGGTGTACAACTAGTTGCAGTTACGGTTATTGAGCAATAACCGCAACGGTTCCCGTTTAAATATCATTTTAATACCGGTTATTAACCGGTAATCGGTTTTGATATTTTGAAACACCAAAAATAATATATATATATATATATATATATATATATATACTATAATATATTATATTATAATTATATATTTATATATATTATATATATATATATATTATATTATAATATATATTATTTTTAATCATTCTATTGAATTTTTATATATATAATTATATCTGCTGCAGGGGTTGCTGTAGGGAGCTGGAGCGGGGAGCTTGTGACTTGAGATAGAAGAGAAGAAAAAAAAAAAAAAAAAACTGTCATGTTTGTACACTCCTACTCATAACTGTTTTGGTCTAATCCCTTGTAACTCTTCTCTTTTTTCATTTTTTTTTTCGATGAATAACTCTTATTTTTTTGTATGGCTTAGAAAGAAAAAAAGGCCTACATCTGTCAAGAAAAGGAGGCTAGCTTACAATTTCTAAGAGTATTAGCAGTAGCTTTTCTCAAATTATATTCTCTTCCCTAGTGTAGAGAAAACTGTTAAAAAAAATACAAAACAGTTCCTGCAGCAGCTTCTCTAAAGACATGTTTGGTACGAGGAATGATTATTCTATGGAATAGCCTTTATCAAGTATGAAATGAGTGTAATGCATTAGTCTTAAAATAGCCATTTCGATGACCATGAATGAATAGTTATTCATTTAATTGAGAGAATAACCATTCTTTTTAACTTAAGAGGAATGCCCTCAATTGAAGGAATAGTCATTTCACCATGGCCATTGGAATGATTATTCCAAAACTAATTCACTCTACTCATTTCATTTTTAATAAAGATTATTCATTGGAATAACCATTTCGCGTACTAAACATACCCTAAGTATTTCCTAAACTATAGAAATACCAAGAGAACCACTTTTGGTTCCCTTCATCTAGGGAATCAAAAGTGGTTCCCTTAACATTATTTTAATATAAAAAACTTTATTTATTCTCTCTCTTTCCTCTATCATTTGTTTAAAACAATATTTAAATAATTTTTCTTTCCTTGTTATTTCTCCTAGCATTTAATTTAAAGAATATTTAATTCATATAGGAAAAGATGAAATGAAACTGCGGTAGAGTATATTTAAATAGGGAATTAAAAATTGGTTTGATTCCCTACATTAAAAAAAAAATTAAAAGAAGCTGCTGCTAATACTTTAAGTAGTTTTCAAGTGTTTATTGTTTGAGATGCACACACAATTTATCCAAAGTGTTTATTGTTTCGGTGACACCTTAGTTTTGTCGGGCCTTGATAGTGCCTCATAGATTTCCATATAATGAATTAATCCCAATTGATTTTGAATAGTGATACGCTTACAACTATTTTACAATTTTTAACACATTTTACCATGGAAATAGAGATATATATTTGCCATATTCCAAAAAGGAAAAAAAAAAAATTAGAAGATATGTTAGCCACTAAAAAATAATTTTAGAAGTGTATTTAAAAAAAAAAATTTAGAAATGATTTTGAAAAAAATGGTGGTTAAAAATATAAAAAGTTCACGTTTTCAATTGCAGACAATAGAATATGTTAAAAGCACATAATTTTAGAGGTTGAAATATAATTTTACCAAACATTTATTACATATTTAAAAATTAAATTTTTATTAACTATTTTTTTTTTAAAATTGCTATTTTTCCAAATCACCGTTCAAAACTGCTAATCCAAACAGATACTTCATACTTTTGCAATTGCAATATAATTTCCTATTTTTACCGTCAAACTCGTTCTTGTTGAGTTTGGCTTGGCGTCTGTTAAAAATAACATAATATCTCTTGTTATTGAATATGGACCGTCAAGAGCGTTCGGTGGGTTTTGTTAAAAATAATGGGTTCTAATCTTGACCGTTTATATTCGATAACGTAAGATGTCGTGCTATGTTTAACAAGAAACAAGTCAAACTCAGCTTAGTTTGAAAAAACTCCCTTTTGTTTTTTATTTTCAAAATAATCTCAAAAAATAAAATACTCTAAACTATTCTCAACTTTATACCACATTAAAATTATTATTATTTAAAAAAAAAAAAAAAACACACACACAAAAAACTCTTGCATTAACAAACCATTCACGTATATTGTGTGAATCTGAGTTGTAAAGACATTTTTGCCGCAACATCCCGATGCTTATATTTTGGTTAGTTTATATTGGTTAGTGTACAATAGGACTTATTCTTGCTTTCTATTAATAATTAATAATAGAGGGTTGTTACACTTTATTTTTTAATTATATTTTTTGAAAATTTATCATTAAATTCATGAAACTCATATATAAATTCTACAAATTCAATGATAAATTTATTCATTTTCGTAGTGGAGATGGGTGAAAAATGTGATGGAGAATAATTTTTATCTTCTCATAAAAAAATGATATGATTTTTTTTAGAGAAATGTTTTGTTTCCATATTTTGCTTATCTCTTGTCCATTTCCGTGTAGGCGATGGACATATCTACTATTGAATCTGTGGGATTTAATATAGATTTCACAAATTTAATAGTGGATTTAGTAATGGATGCGTAACATCTTTTCTTTTCTTTTTTTTAATGAGAAATGCTATTTTTTCAGGAAAATGCTAAAAAAGCTACCAAAATCCCTCTCCAATCCCTCCAAATATCACTATCACCATTTTTTTTTATCTCTTATACATTTCTATCCATATTTTTCAAATCCATTATTAAATATGTAAGTGGGTCCTATAAATCCAATTGTGAATTAAAAAAAAATGATGGTTGAAAGATAGAAGAATATTATGTCTCTTTTTTCTTTTTCTATTAGGAGATGCTACACGTCCATCTCTTACACATCTCTTACTCATCTTCATACAATAGATGTTTAAATCTACCGTTGAATACTGGGATTACACATGTGATTCTATAGATTTAATGGTAGATTTGTACATCTTTTTATACAGAGATAAGTAAGAGAATAAAAATAATAATTTCTCTTTTCTATTCTCTATCTTAGAGAAGATAAATATTTTGTTTTCATCGCTTATTTATCCCTTATCCATCTTTGTATAAAAGATGAATAAATTCACCACAAGAGATGTTACACATCCATCTATAATTTATTTCTTGTGTAAATTTACTATTGAATATGTGAGATTCACATTGAGTCCTAACCTATGAATATAGACAAGAGATGAAAACAAATCATTTATCAATTTACCATTGAATCTGTGAGATTTAAGGTGGGTATCATAAATTTATAAAAAAGATGGACAAAAAATGAGTTATAGAAGAATGTGAATTATCTCTCTTCTAAATCAGACTATAAAATTAGGCATATTATCATATTTAGAAAGTCCAACGCGGTACATATACCTATTCGGCTATTCCTAAAGCAATTCTTCCATAAATGGCACTAAACTAGCAGCTCTCCACAGTAATTAGACTTTCTCCTTCGTCTTAATTCACAAACAATTGTGGGTATAACTCAAAAAGTAATATTACCTTCACATTCACATCAATTAATACAGCATATTTTAAATAGCTTTTTATTCATCACCCCGTATAAATTAGGGTTGATAAATGAGCGTGTGAACAGCAGTACTCAAATTCAAATCGAATTCTTTTGATCAATCAAATTATACATGTGGTGGTACAGTTCAAAAGTTTGGTGTGAAAGCAATGGAATGACTTTCACCGAAAAGTGAAAGTGGCAAGTGGCAAGTGGCAAGTGGCAATCGAGTAAAACCGAGTCCAAAACAAGGCCTATACTGCACAAAAACCCACCAAACATAGATATCTGAAGCTTTTTTTGACCTGACAAAAACAACTGGGCAGCAAAAACCCTAATTGAGACTTGAGAGCCCTATGATTTTCAATTGTACTTGAAGAAAACAACGAACATACATTGGTAACGTTGTTTGGTTATAAATATATTATATATATATATATATATTATTCGTGTCACAGGGAAAAGCACGAACACATCATCAGCGTCCATTCTAAGCGGATTCTTTCTGCGCTTTATTTATTTATATAAAGCGAAGCGAGACCAAGATCGTGTGGCCTCTCTTCAGTACAAAGCGGCCAGTCCTCGTAGGCCGTGTTTGGGGTTTTAGCTAGAGAGAGAGAGGAAGCCATGGCCGAAGACGGTGTTGCTGGGTCCACCGATTTGCCTGTGAAGAGGCCGAGGGAGGAAGCGGAAGATAATGGGGTCTCTGCGTCCATGGAGCTGGAGGGGAATAAAGAGCAGCCTGATTATATATCCACTGTGATTCCTGGCTGGTTCTCTGAGATTAGCCCAATGTGGCCAGGTGGGTCTCTCTCTCTCCATCTCCTTTTTCCTTGAAAGCCCATCTTTGTGTCTTGTTAAATATGTGTTTGGTTGTTAAGAAACTGCGGCAAAGGAAATGAATTCTTTTTATTCTCATTTTATTGGGGCGATTCTCCGCAACCCAACAGTGCATTTATTGGTTTCGTATTGGGTTTTTATGTACTATTGCTTCTGGGGTTTATGCCTGTGTTGTTATATGTATGGTTAGTGATTGGATAATGTGTTATACGGTGGTTTTTTAGGCCTAGTTCGACGGGTTTGTATAACTTTTCTGCTAAATCTGCTCAAGATTTTTTGTTTTGCCTTTAAAGTGTGACTGGAGGATGTATACGTAGTTTTGGTATCTGTTTCGTACTCGTATTTATACTCATTTAGTTTTTTTTCTCTAAGGATTTTTTGCTTTGTCCAACTTGAAATAATGACTGATTGTTTCAAGCGGTTTATTTTTTTTTATATGCATTTTGTTTCAGTATTGTTATGTTCATTTTTGTCTAGAATTTTGTATCTATGGGGCGTGGCCAATGAGCTGCTGCTCAAATCTCATTTCCTCGCCCATAAGAACGGGTGGAGGGTGAGGATATGTGTTCAATCTCAAGACCCAAGAAAGCGCTAGCAAAAAGGACTAAATGAAATTACAATTGGAACTCTTTAGAGTCGCTTAAATAGATCTTGACACATACACGCCTCTATAATCCTTCGTCGTAATGTGTGACTTAACTTTTACAATGTGGAAATACCACATTCAAAACTCATTGAATTTGTTTAGACTATCAGTTAAAAAAAAAAAACAATGTTTCGTGTATGTTTATGTTTATATATAAATTTTCTTTGATCTTTTTTAAAGCTTGGGTTGCTGTTTGCTATGTGAATATGTCGTATTTTTGTCTACAAATGATAGTGATGAGCATTTTCTTGTCACGTCCATTGAGAATGTAGTTATAAAACATTGCCTGGTTGTGCAATGATTCTTTGTGTGACTTATCGTGTAGTTATGAATCATTCCACTTGATGTGTGACTTTATTTTATTATTTGGGATATCACAGATATCAGTGTATCACATTCAAAACTCACTTGATGTATATAAGTTACCAATAAAAAATTACTGTATCATGTATGTTTATGCTCAGATATAAATTTTCTATAATCTTTTTTTAAAGCTTGGGTTGCTGTTTGCTATGTGATGTGAATATGTCGAATTGTTGTTTACAAATGAGAGTGATGAGCATTCTCTTGTCAATATTTCCATTGAGAATGTAGTTATAAATATGGCCCCTTTAATGTGGTAAGGGGGTACAGGAGGTACTTGACCCGTTGTTTGCCGTAATTCCTCCTCAAAGTGATCCATTGTCTCCAGTGATAGGTACTGGCAAAAGGAGATGGTGATTGGGTGGGTTGATCCGGAGGTGAAGGATATTGAAGTGGTGGAGGATATTGATGGGATGGAGGTGCTTGAAGAGGTGCCCCCCCCCCCCAACCATCACCCGATTTGTATTCATACCTTTAAACTTTGACTCATTACAACTTGCCTCTATGAATGACCATTTTGTTCCGAGTTACACCCCAGGTCAAATTGGGCTGTTAAATATGGATGGAAAACATGTTACATGTGTGGGGCAAAGTGTAATTTTATCAATAATATATGTATTGTGTATATATGACTCTACATCGCGTGAGACTCACGTGTGATAAATTTTGTCAATTTTGACGACCCAATCTGACCCCAGGTGTAACTCAACAAAATGGTAGTTCGTGGGTGAGTTAAAGTGAGTCAAGTTTAGAGGGTTATAGTGAATCAAAGTTTAGAGGTATGAGTGCAAATGAGGTGGTAGTTTGCAGGGGCAAAGCGTAATTTATCCTATAAATAATTGCTAGACTATGCGTATGTGTGGGTTGAGAGTTGGTTGGCTTGCATATTTTGGTTGTTTGATGAGTTAACCTGTCATGTGCCACTCCCTTTGTCTATTTGCTAATGTATCTATGAATTTGATTTGAGGTAGATCTTAGGCCAGCAACCGCTAGAGTTGCATGCCAATATATGTCTTATGTTTGATGTAATTTTTCCATTTGTAATGTGTATGATGCCGAAGCCTTGTTAAATATTGTGACCAAATATGATTATTAAAATAATAGTGGATTTTCATCCTTTTTTTTTAACTGTCTTCTGCTCTTCAAATTGTACTTTTTAACTATTCATATGACTTTATGCAAATATCATGAATTGAGCTGTCTGAAATTATGCAGGAGAGGCACACTCCTTGAAGGTTGAGAAGATCTTATTTCAAGGGAAGTCTGAATATCAGAATGTCATGGTCTTTCAGGTACATAACTCTCTTGGATTATAAAAATCATACTTATTTCCACCTAAGTCTGGTCTTCTTTATTATTAAACTCTGATCTTGGGATTGTTTTTCAGTCATCAACATATGGAAAGGTTCTTATTTTGGATGGGGTGATTCAGCTTACCGAACGTGATGAATGCGCATATCAAGAAATGATCACCCACCTTCCACTTTGCTCAATTCCAAACCCAAAGAAGGTCTTTATATACTTTAGAACTAAATCACTTACTAAAAATGCTTCCATTGAATGATCTACTTTGCCATGCTTTCACTAAAATGACTTGTGCAACTAATTTCAAGGGTGGAACCTCGATGGCCTTTGTGATCCACGGATCATCATATAATATGTTGGGTGCATTAAATTTCATGCTTTAGATGTCATCATGGCTTACATATAAAGGTCGTCTGTACTTATAATTTTTTTTATACAGGAGCAGTGAAGGCTTAACAGTGCTGGTGATAACTTGAGAGGCTTTTTTTAATTACAATTTTCTGCTAACAAGGTCCATCAGACACATTGTCTTTGTCTTATTGCTGTTACCCTACATTAAAACATCTTTTCTTGGACTCTTTTTTTCCTGTCTTTTCCTGACAAAACTGCAGATGGTTATTACTGGTGGAAAATGGGAAGGAATACATTCATAGAGTAGAGAAAAACACTTTTACTTACAATACAGTTCTTTTCTCTTTATCTGTATTCCATGGATTCCAAGTGTTCAGGCTGATTGGAATAAATCATTCCATTTTCATGTTGTGGTTGCTGTTGAAGTCATACATTCTATTGTAATAGTGAACCAATAATTCTTGATAAGTGTATGTATTCTTGTTGTCTCCTCATCATATCTTCTTTTTGCAGGTTTTGGTCATTGGAGGAGGAGATGGTGGAGTTTTGCGGGAAGTGTCTCGCCATTCTTCTGTTGAGCAGATTGATATTTGTGAAATTGATAAGATGGTAGTCGACGTGAGTACCAAATTGATAAAAAAAAAAATCACATTCTTTAATCATCAAGGAGCAACTACTCCAGCACTTGAAATTTATTTTTCCACCTTTTCCAGGTTTCCAAACAGTTTTTCCCCGAGGTAGCAGTTGGCTATGAGGATCCTCGGGTGAATCTTCATATTGGAGATGGTATGTTCAGCTAATTCTTCTTCCTCCTAATGCTCCTTATTTCAGTAAACTGATATTTTAATGGGCTCTTTCTTACTGGTCCAGGAGTTGCATTTTTGAAGGCTGTTCCTGAAGGAACTTATGATGCAGTTATAGTGGATTCTTCTGACCCAGTAGGTAAGGATGTCTCCCAATTACATCATTTACTCCTCATTCAGAACACAGAATTTGTAATTTGTATTTTCAAGGTTTTCTGTTTGATTTGATCAGGTCCTGCCCAAGAGCTTTTTGAGAAGCCCTTTTTTCAATCAGTGGCAAACGCTCTTCGTCCGGGGGGAGTTGTGTGTACTCAAGCAGAAAGTATATGGCTTCACATGGACATCATTGAGGGTATTGTGGAAAACTGTCGCCAGATATTTAAAGGCTCTGTCAACTATGCATGGACCACGGTGCCTACATACCCAAGGTATACTTTTCTGAAACTTATTTAATATTCCCTGCAAACTCTCACTCACTCCCAAAATCCTCCCCAAGAGATATCTTATGTGTTTGGATACATGTTTGTGTGTGCGTGCGCACATCCACGTGTTTGTGTGCAGAGCAGGTTTTAATCAAGTTTTCTTTTTGTTCTAGACTGAATTGCTAGGTTATTAAAAGTACAGGGTTAAAGAGTGAAAGTTGCGAGTATGGAGACTGCCTTATTCTTTTATAATTGGTGTCTTTAAATGTTTTTATATCCAGTGCTAGACATAGTCATTTTAGCACTTCAGTTCAGGCTCTCTACTATTGGTTTGTTTTTGCATTGTGTAGTGCTTAGTGTGGGTGGGTGTATGGCGAGAGTGACTCTGCTTATGTGATGCTCATGTTGCTTTTATTGAAATTTGTGTTTCAGTGGGGTGATTGGTTTTATGATGTGCTCTACTGAAGGACCACCTGTTGATTTCAAGCATCCAGTGAATCCAATAGATGCAAATGAAAGTAATAACAATTCCAGAGGACCCTTGAAATTTTACAACTCAGAGGTGTGATTCTGCTTCATACCAAGCGCTTCTGTGGTTTTTTTTTTTCCTCATCTCATCCACTAATTCCTGTAATTCATTTGAATTTAACATTTTCTTTATGTATATATATATTTATTCTTATTCTCAGATCCATACAGCGGCTTTCTGCTTGCCATCTTTTGCAAAGAAGGTGATTGAGTCAAAGGCAAAATGAGGAAACTTTCTAGATTTTGGAGCTGATCAATTATCATCTTCACTGAATTGGTCCATCTTGCAGTGAACCATGGAATAATTTGAGTTTTAAATTGATGTTCTTAGTATTGGGATAAGAGTTTTAGTTTGATTGTTGATGGATTTAGCGATTAATGCTATTCCTTATGATTAGGTTTCATTATGAAAATTTAGTAACATTTGAATTAGTCAGTGCCAAGTGATTCCCATCCGATTGAACTGTCCTTTGGGGTTAGGATCTTTTAGTTATTTCAAAAAAAGCAATAGAGCTTGTCATTCCTATAATAAAATTCTCTCTTCTTCATGCTGATCCTTTTTTTTTTTTTGGGGGGGGGGGGGGGGGGGGTGGGTTTTAAAAACGGCCTTACAAGTTATAAGTATTACTCAAGCATGAAAGTATACACATAATGCCCTTGTAACCCTTTCTCCTTTGATTAAAAAAAATGTAAAGTATGGAAATTAGAATAAAATTTGAACAACAGATGCGAGGTTCATGGTGCCCCAGCAATCTGGTCCTTACCATATACAGAACTGCTGATTTTGGTTCCATTAACTGAAATTACTTTGTGCTCCTGAGCAGCAGCCCAGGGATTGAAATCATTTACTTGATCATGGATGGAAATTTCTCCGAATTATCTCAAGCTTAATTTTGACATGTCTATTTGAGAAATTTCTCTACGGTGGAAGTGGTTTGTTGGGATTTCAATTTCACTCTTTTGCATGCCTGGTCAAGAATGGGACCAGCAAGCTGCAAATATTGGCCTTTCAAAAATTCATTCTTGAGGATGATTCTTTTAATAATTATTCTGTCGCTCTAGCGCATAAATCTTACTAGAGATTAAAGAAACATCCCCTTAATTTTTTGATAATGTGACTGAATGGACCTTTTCCACTCTTTTCTCTAGAAGCATTTTTATTTCTTCTTCCCCTTTGCTCGATCTCTGGTTAGATGGCAAAAAGATCCCATGATGTAATCTTGCTTGTTTTCATGTTTGTGCCACTTTTATGGCTCTTAAATAGATTTTGCCCAAAACCTTGACATGTAAGCGGGGCAATGTCTTCAAATTGCCACTGATTATTATCGTTTTCAAATTTACAACAAAACTGAGAGCCTAAAGCCCCTGATTGGAACTGTCTTCAAAATATGGCTCTGTGTTTTCAAAAACAAACCAACAAACAAAAACAGAAAATTTAATTTAAAAAAAAGTTATTTGAATATATTTTCATTTCTCTATGCATTTCGGCCCCCACGATTTTATTGGCTAAACATGCGGTTCTGAACAAATTTGCAAAAAAATAAAAAAAGTTCCGTTTAAGAGTGCGCTTGAAAAAAAGATAACGGTTTGAAAATGTACAACACGTTAAGGGTTGCGTTTTTAAAAAAATACACTTTTGAAGGATAAACTATAATTTTACTCAACACTTAATTACATTTTTAAAAATCGTGTTCATTAGCTGCACGTTTTGTGTGGGTGGTTCCTCCTATGTGAGGGGCCTACCCATGTGAGTAGTAAAAATAAATAGGTAACATCCTTTTGCTTTTTGCGGTCAAGAAATAAAGAAAAAGATTATTCTCGTGGAGTGCAACCATTTTTTAGAGAAAGAAGAAGAGATTTAATTTGGGCTTTTCTCATAACCATTTTTCATTAGAGATTCGAGAATCGTTTATGGTCCGATCTTGATAAAATTCTAGTATGTTGTTCCTGACAATGAGATCTACATATTAATTGGTGTCAACCGTTGGTTTTCTTTTCCAGCTGTTTGATTGTCCATACCGACTTGGCATTTGGTAAGTTCTTTCTTTGTTGTCATTGTTATAGAGAAACATTTTGTAATCTCATTATTATTAATGGTAGAAGATTTAACTGAATTAGGTCCCGTTATTTTTCCCTTTAACACTTGAGAGTTTGTCACGTATAAATTTTAGTGTCTTGCTTGTAAGTTGTTTGATTTAATTCTCTGCATTGTTGGTGAGTTGTTTTGTGCTAGCTTGACTATTTGTACAAAGAGAGGTGGATTATAATTTCCGCTGCACTTGTGTTTTTGATTCACACCCCCTTCACCCCTAACATTTTGAAACCGCTAAACCAAATCCACACGCCGAACAAAAAACAGTTAGGTCTATAATACCATTTCGATGTTTTCAATTGTTTTCTTTCTCACATACTTGTTGAAGGCTGTTAAAACCCTACTCCAACAGCGAAAACCGTGCATTGAATTAATAATCACCTGAATGCAATGTGCCTTTTTTTTGTCAAACGTAGTCAGAAGAACACTGCAAACACAATGGGCAATCATTGAAGCCGGTGATTTGGCTGGCGATGACTTCAAAAACTTGTTACTAATCAAATATTTGAGCTGACTATCTCAGAAAACCGTGACTTTCTTTTTTTTTTGATGAATAAAACAGTGACTTTCACTCATACTCTAATCTATTCTCTTATCCTCATAACCCACTTGAGAAATAATTCTTTTTATTATTCTGAACATCTTTTGTTTGTTTTGTTTCGGTAAGAGAGATGTGCAAATTTACGTATGAGTCCCACATATTCAATGAACCCACTTTATTAATTTCCCAACAAAGAAATGAATGTACGTGCATGAAGCAAACAAGTTTCTTATTGCAACAAGCATAAAGGCGATAAGAAAGCAACTGAAAACATCTTTGTTTATAGACTTATAGACCTACAGTTATATACCGACAGCTTTGGTTTCTCTTCCTACTTCCTCATCATCAACAATCTTCTGTAAAGTCCGCGTCTTGCAATCATAGAAATATACGACACAGGCCACCCACTTCATCACATTCCCCAAGCAGAACAAGCTAACTTGTGCAGCAATTCCCCACACTCCTTCACAGAATCCAAAATAGAGACATGTCATCCTTAAAGTAGCCAGTTCCCAAACAAAGAAAACAAGCATCAAATGCAGCCCACGCCGCTCACTAATTTCACTAAAATAAGCAGAAAGTTCCAATGCTTCAGCCCCGTAGGCCCCCTCCAACACTGAAATGACAATACCCATATTCCACACAGCACTCCATTCTAAGTATTTTGCTAACAGGGCTCCAAAAAGGGGACCATTAAGCGCTGCAAAGATCACAAACATAGAGTTGGCCAAGAAAAAGTAGCAGCTTTTAGCTAAATATGTGAGTCCGACTGAAGCTGTAGTAATTGAAAAGAAGAGAACGTAATAGGATGTAATTAAAGTTCCTCTCATCCTTGATCCGTTGGGGCCATTGGTCTCTTTGCTATATATCTCTCTGATGCCAAATCAACGGTGGCGATTATGGTACAAAGCTCAAGGAGATGACGGGGTACCAGATAGAGTAAACCCAGTTGAAACAATTCGTGAAGAAAATCTTTGGTGGATTTCTCGGGTATAGCAGGACTTAAGTGGAAGGCATCAACAAGAGTTATTTGGAGGAAAATTTCGAAGTAAACCATGAAGAAGAAGAGATGTAAGGAAGTGAGATGAAGATGATGAAGTAGAAATTCTTGGAAAAGATTCTTGGAGCTTTTCTAATGATATCAAAGACCCCCACCTTCTGGTTCTGCATGGCAAGATTGTCCTCCATCAGATTCTGCTTCAGCAGAGACTTTCATTCCAAAGGCTCAATTTTGATACACCATAAAAAAAAAAAAAAAAAAAAAAAAAAAAAAAAAGAGTTCAATGCAATTTCAGCCGTTCCTTACATTGAACGGCATGAAAAATGACCCTTAATAAAAATATGATGTGTTATTGATAAAAATTTGGTATACTTTTCTTTAAATTCTTGTTCTTTATGTTGTAAAAAAGTTTAGAGCTAAAAATTATATTTTTAGAAAAAAAAAAAAAAACTAATGGTAAAATATAGCATTTCTGTCTGTTTAGAACTTTTTAGTTGGCCAACGAGACTTAGAATTTATGTTGAAGCACCCTTAACAGCACTAATAACAATTTTTTTAAAATTTTATTTATTTTTTTATTGTAGATAAAATTATTAAAGAAAAATTCAAAAAAATCTTTGCAGCAACTTATCTAAACTATAGAAACACCAAGAAAACTAAAAGTTGTTCTCTTCATCTAGATAACCAAAAGTGGTTTCCTTAGCATTTTAATATAAAAAACTTTCTCTCTCCTCTCTTTTTCATCTAACATTTAATTTAAAGAATATTTAAATGATATAGTGAAATGATAAGAAAAGCTGTTGTGAAGATTATTTAAATAAGGAAACAAAAGTAGTTTAGTTCTCTACATTAAGAAAAAATCTTAGAACAGCTGCAGTTAATGCTCTAAGCAAGGCTACTATGACTTGAGTCTCTTTCTTGGGTGGGGCTGGAAAATAAATAAATAGTCAATATATTTAAGATAATTACTTATTTACAAAATATCGTCCCCATTCATCTTATTTCATCGTATTCGCGATATGATGTGATTCTGAAGGATTAATTGAATATGGACAGTTTCAATAAGATTTCTCAAACTTTTATTTTTTTAAAAGACGTTTGGGGATTAGGAAAGCGTAAGGAGTATAAAGATGTTTAGCATATTTATTATAAAAATATTATGAACATTTTTGCTAATTTAGAGGGAGAGAAAAAAAAAAAAAGAGTCAAACGGACTAATCTTTTAAGATTCTCAAGAATCCTAAAAGTTATCTTTAAACAATTTTATAATGTAAATATTTCTCTTCTTACTAGGCTACAATTTTATAATTAAATAAACTAGGGAAAGAAAACACAAAATCCGCTGCAGTAGAATAGCAATTCTAGTGAATGATGGTATTGGGTTCGTCTCCCGTTGGGCTGAAATTAAATAAGTAAATAAACAAGGGAGGTATCCACAAGAATCCGCTGTAGCACCATGGCAATTCTGATGATTGAATCCCGGTTCAAATCCCGGCAGCGGAATAGTTTTAATTTTTCTAAAACTATCTTTTCTTATGGGGCCAGTGAGCTTGTTGTTCCTTCAAAGATGACCAATATTATGATGCTTAATTTAAAATACACCAAAAAGTAAGCCATTTTATTCATCATTTACCCAACAAAGAGATGCAAACCTAACGAGTGCCTTAACAACAACAATCAAATTTAGAGGCAAGACAAATGACAGCAATTACAGTAATTACTCATGCATCAACAGCTTTGGTTTCTCTTCCAATTTCCACATCAACTTTCTTCTCAAAAGCCCGCTTCTTGCAATCGTAGAAATATAGCAGGCAGACCACCCATTTCAGCACATTCCCCAAGCAGAGCAACCCAACTTGTGCAACAATTCCCACCCCTCCTTCATAGAATCCAAAGTAGAGGGACGACAACCTTAAACCCTGTCCCCAAACAAAGAAAACAAGCATCAAAAGCAGCCCACGCCGCTCACTACCTCTGCTAAAATAAGCAGACTGAAACAATGCTTCGATCCCGTAGGTCCCCTCCATCACAGAAATGACAATACCCATATTCCACACAGCACTCCATTCTAAGTGTTTCGTCAACAGTGCTACATAAACAGGTCCATAAAACACTAGATACCCAGCGAACATAGATTTTCCCCAAAAAGAGTAGCTTGTTACGAACCACATCAATCCGGAAAGGGTACAAGTTGAAAAGAAGAGAACGTACAAGGATGACACAAAAGTGCCTCTCATCCTTGCTCCGTAAATGGGTCTATGCATCATCTCCTTGAGAGTGATTACTCTCTCTTCTGCATGTATCTTTGATGCTAAATCAACGGTCAGAATTATGGTACAAAGCTCAAGGAGATGACGGGGCACCAGATAGAGTAAACCCAGTTGAACCAAGGGTTTAACTAATTCATGAAGATAATCTTCGGTCGATTTCTGCCAATAATAGTAAGAGTAATAACTAGAATGCCTCATTAGGATATTTGAGGCATCAACCAGAGTTCTTTGAAGGAAAATTTCAAAGTAAACCATGAAGAAGAAAAGAGGGAGGGAAGTGAGAAAGATGAAGATGATGAAGTTGAAATTCTTGGAAAAGATTGTTAGAGCTTGTTTAATGATATCAAAGACCCCCACCTTCTGGTTCTCCATGACACGATTGTCCTCCATTAGAGTCTGCTTCAGCAAAGCATGATTGTCCTCCATAAGAGTCTGCTTCAGCAAAACATGATTGTCCTCCATCAGATTCTGCTTCAGCAAAACATGATTGCCCTCCATCTCGGAGCCCTTCATTCCCAATCTTAAGTCAACAAAAGTAAAATATGAATATGATGAGAATGGACTTGACTTTCTTTTGCTAGATGGATGCTCGGTGGCCCTACCTACGGCTATGGACCCATTAAATTAATTATCAATTTATTTCCCTCTATATGGTCTTCACACGGACCAAGAGAACAGACGGAAAAGTCTCCATGCCCTGGCTGGCTCAAAGCAGATCGTTTCGAACTGCTATACATCATTCTACCCACTAAAAGCCTTTCTATCAACGAATGCATTACACGCTTTGGTCAAGTACATGTACGTCTCTACAATGCTTCTCCGTCAGATTAATTACATATCATTCACAACTGTCCGATCTACTGCATCAAGTTCATATGTTCCTTGGGTCAAAATTAAAATTGAGGTTTTACAAATTCATATTATACCATTTTTCCATCATAAATTTACAAAAATAAAAAATAAAAACTGAAGACAAAATTGACAATCTCCACATTTTAAGTCTGATCAAAACGTATGTATTAGCTCTGAATTATGATTACAGCGTTCACACCGGGACTTCTCTTTTTTACTGCATTACTACTAGTCTTCTATACATGAGACCTAGCACTGGGCAAAAGAAGATGCTGTTTATGCCCTATAGTCACCTCCTAGATCGCGAGTTCGACATATGCATCGAAGACAGAACAACCCTAAAATTCTGTTCTCACTTACAAAAAAAAATAAAAAAAAATCTGTTCTCTTTCTCTTGCTTCTGTTTTCCTGTATTTTATCACACTCATTTTACATAGGCTTAAAGCCAATTAAACCAAGTCACCTTAATCAGTATGAAATGGCTGTGAAAAGTAGGATAACTATAAATACAAATATAAGACGTAAAACATCTAATTATCCCATTTTTTATCTTATATTAGAACAAAGTATGCCTATCAGATTCTAATATATATGTATATACCATAGAGAAATACTATTTTAAAATCTCTCGTCCATCTCCAATATTTTTTTCAAATTTACCATCAAATTTGTAAGACCCACATGTAGGTTCTACGATCCAATGGTTGGTTTGAAAAAAAAAAATCATTGGGAGATGGATAAGAAATGGAAAGACAGCATGTCTCTATGTATAATAACAAGGTAAGGAATGACAGGAATGCCATACTTGAAATTAATTTACTAACTTAATACCTTCCATCTCCTAAGCCAAAAACAAAAAACAAAAAGCACCTAATGCAAAAAAGTCAAAACAAAAAAAAAATCTTGCGAGCAAACTAGCAGTAGGTACACAATGAAGAGAAGAAAAATCAGTTAATGATTTGCAATGACCACAGTGGTTGCGGTTACCAAATTTACAAGCATCACAAAATATCATGTAGATGACTGAAATTAGGGAGCATTGTGCACAAACTACTGAATGATCTAACAGAATAAAAACTCGAGTCCTGAAGAGCCTCTAGGAGCAACTAAATCCTTCTTTCATGTTGATTCTCAGCACATTTTTCCAAGCACCAGGCATTATTCCATAAGTGATTACCATGAACTTCTATTATTCAGGAAACACAGGACCAAAGGGCAATAAACAACTTCATCTTCATCAACCAGCCATTAAAGAGGTGAAGGTGTTAACTAGGCGGAACCTTTGTTGCAGACGAGATCATTAAAGAGGGTCGTAGGCAACCAAGTTTCTGAATTAATTTTTGATACATAATAGAAGCTGAACAAGATGCAGACAAGTAGATAACGTGGTGCAGAGAAGCAGAGAGGGGGAGAGCAATTAACAGCTTCATCTTCGTGAACCAGCTAACGAAAAGGTTAACTATAGGTTAGAAGCTTTGTTGCAGATGAGTACACTAAAAAGGTACCGCACACAACCAAGATGCAGGAGCAACAACGACTAGGTGACTGGTGCAGAGAAGCAGAGATGGGGAACCATGGGCACTAAGATGCAGTATGCGGCGAAACGAAGCCGTTTTAGCCGAAAATTGCACCTCAACACAAAACATGTAAACCTTTTAGGAATCTCTAATGCAAACAGATCTAAGTTACCAAAATTAGTTAAAGATAAAATATATAGACAGTAATAAGGTAGCAATTTAAAGTAGGAAAGAGACCTCCAAGTTTCAGTAAGCTGAAGAGAGAAAGCCGACGCAAAACAGTGTCCAAAGCACCCCTTTTGGCGGCTTAAACACTTTGCAGACGCTATCCATACGAAAGTTTCTAACAATACCCATTGTCACGACATGAACATAACTAACATGGTTCTTGTCCGTTCAAGCAAATCTATAACTATAGTAAAGCATTGATGGCAGTTCAGGTCATTTTTTCAGTATTTGCTTCAGTTCACATACCACCCACCATTAATCACTGCAAGAAAGGGAGAAAACATCAATCGTAAGAGCTTGGATGAAGAATTAAAAAATAATTGAATGGTGTTCAACTCCTAAAAAAACTGTTATGAAGTAAAGACTTTTTTAACTGCTGAGGTCACCGAACAAAAAAAAAAAAAAGTTCAAGTGGTTTGTTTTTTAAAAGTTGTCCATTCATGTGTTACAATTCCCGAGTTTATTAACTACCAACAGCATTACATTGTAGAACTAAGACATACCCATTAGCATATGGTGAATCATGGCGAGCACGGCGATATGGAGGGGACCTGCTATAGCTGCGACCACGTCGAGGAGGCGTTATGCTGTGGCGTGGTGGAGATTTTCGCCCACGGGGACTATAACTCCTGTCATAGATGTAAATAACAAGAAATCATCAACTTTTGAAATTCAAGCTCATTATATTTAATGAAATACCAAGCCATCCGATAATTATAAATAAATGAAACTCCACGCTTCATAATGCCTTGTCATACATGAAAAAAAAAGTCAGGCAAAAGTACAAACTGAAGTTTCATGTAAGCTGAACATAATCAAGCAAAAATATTATTTTGTGCAATACAAGAGTATTTGGGTTTCTTTCGAACAGAGAAACTTTCAACTTTAACATATTAACCAAAAATAAGAATTGAAGTTGACACATAATACATAAACTTGGAAATTGAAGTGGATATGCATTGAGAGTTTTTCACATGCTTCAATTAGCCATATTTGAATGGATAAGACAGATACCCAGAGAAACCCTAAATAAATGCGACCAAGCATACCAAGATGATGCAAGACAAAAAATAAAAAGAATTGAGTAAAGCAAAACCAAAGAAAAAGAAAGGGAAAGATATTCGACAAGGCTGATACTGGAGAAGAAACTTTCAAAGGGGGTAAAAGGCTACTTTGGGGCTAGCCAAGCAAGGCAAGTAGATACCACATATCACAGTTAATACTGCCCACCATGTAATTCCTTCAAATTGAACAACTAATGCATATCATAGGATAACATCAAACTGAACAACTAAACATTACAGTCAAGTATCACATGAATACTTTATAACTTAAATCAGTATCAATGATATGGTTTTCAGCAATAACGACAGTACCATATACATGGCACACATATAAGAGCCTTTTTTTCATGACTTATTCACAATTAATTTCATATCCTTGGCTCTGGGCTTCAATTATTGTATGACTTGGGAAAGGCAGTCAAATCTTTAAATCAGTTACATTGCAGAATTCTTCAAAACTTGCAATGCAAGGTATAGAAAAGAAAGCAACACCACACCCTTCAACACACCTGCGCCCATAACCATAGCTTGGACTCCTCCTTCGTCGAAGAGGGCTAGGGCTTCGACGCCGTCCACTTCCCAATCCGCGTGAGCCTACGCGCATGCGACATTCTCGAGCAAAATGACCAGGTTCACCACATTCATAACATTTCAAGTCATCACCCCCACCGCGCCCACGTCCACCACCACCACCGCGGCCTCCACGGCCTCCACCACCCTTAGAATTATGAGAAAGCTCCACGCGCCAACCATTTTTACCTGAAAAGGCAAAGCCTTATTTTTAAAAAAAAAAACAACAAAAAAAAAAAAGTCTTGAGGTTTGAAAATCAGGAGAAGAAAGCTCCAACTTTCAAAATTCTTGACACTGAAATCCGAGGAGAATTTAAAATCCAATCTGAAGATAAAATGGATAGCACAAACAAGATAAATCTAATTGCAAAACCAGAGCAATTTATGATAGTTTGAATAAGATACAAAGGAGGAAATCCAATATAGCAAATTATCTAGAATTTGTCAGACAGACTTAGTTACATGAAACTTTCCCGTGACCAAGGAATAAGTCATCTAGAAAAACTTAAAAGTCCACAGAACAGTAAATAAAGAGTGTACTGAAAAAATTAGTTAAGTAGCATAATACTTATGTCTATCAACTTCTATACACACCAAAGTAATCAAGTAACAACAAATTACAGATGCTTCATACTGACCATCCAATGATTGAACTGCATCAAGAGCATCCCTGCGATCATCAAACTCAACAAATGCATATCCTGGTGGTCTTCGAGCAACCCAGACACTGCATAATTTCATTGAGATCTTATAACCTCGTGCAGCTATAAAGTTGTTTTTCAAACAGTAAACTGCCAAGACACCCAAATGACAAGCCCTCCCTACCCACATAAGTAAAAGAAAACGGCCACTATCATTTTATTCCATATTCGTCACAAAAATAAATATACCACAGAAAACAGGTTTTGCATTAATTTGTCACTGCAAATTAAACTTACACTTGGCAACAGTTCCCTAATATGGAACAACTACGAGCAGTCATGTGATATAATCATATCAACTCCAACACAGGCGCAAGCACGCACATCATATTATCATTGATACAAATACTGGGTTGAATTTTACTCACTGAAGCCTCAGGAACACTAAAACTTTTCACAAAACTGGCACACATTAAACAGTAAACAAAAGTGTTTGTCCGACTTTAAATTTCATGAATTTGAGTTGATTCAAATGGAAATATCTTTAATCTCTTCGGAAGCAATGAAATTACAGTTCTGCTAATTCAAATCAAGGGCCCCCTTATGCAAAAAATGGGAAGTGGGGCCTTCAATTCTATCGAGACCCATTTCAAACTCTAGAGCCCCAACTTCAAAGCAGCTAAAAACAATGAAAGGTTAAACATCAATAAATCAACACAGCAAACAATTGTAATACCAACAATCTATTTTCAAAAGAAAAAATTTTACCTCCGAAGTACGCCGAACATTCGAAATTCATCTTCAAGTTCCCTCTCAGTCACTCGGGGATCCAAATTCCCAACGTAAACCCGAGACATTGTCGCTACCCAGTGAAACCTAAAGAAGAAATCACAACAAAGATCCAGACGCCCTAGTCACTCCAGAGAAAAAAGTAAGCGTTTTTTCACCCAAATCTATTCCTATAACACAAATAGTATGTCAAAACATGTACTTTCCTAAACTTCATGCAACGAGCCCGTAAAGAATAATAGATGCTCAAAGATGAAACTATTCTTCCCGGAAAGGACTGTTTCCCGTCGAAACAAACAGAAAATTAAAGGGTCCGATCATCGATTACAGATTGTGTTGACGATCGGAGACATCTAGAGTTTTGTAGACACGTATCGAGAAAAGCGAGTCGATGAGATGTGACAGAGAATAGAAAATACAAATTCCTTACCTTGTCGAAGACAGAATCTTTAGGATTCTGAAAGATCAGGAGCGATCGACTCGCTTTAGAACCCTAGACCAGAAAGCCTAGAGGAGAGACGGGTATTTCGTAAGTGTAGTCTTGAAGAGCTACTTCCAGGCCCTCTTTATAATGGGCTTTTAAGCCCGGCCTTTTAAAGAAAATTCTCATAGCCCAAATCTTCTTCTTTTTTCCTACATTGGACCTACCTATTACACAATATTTCTTTCCCCCTTTTTCCCCTTTCCCGATTTGAAATAGAAAAGAAAAAAAATAAAAAAAATACACAATATTTCTTAGACTAAGTGGGTCAAAATCATCAAATTATGTATTTTCAAGAATAATAAACTCAAACGCTCGAAGTCCATAACATAGAGAATGTTGGAAAAAGATCAAGTACACCATTTTTTTTTTTAAAAGAAATAAAGTTGGGGTGCAATTAGTTATTTGCATTGTATGTAATAGCATTTCCTATAATAGTAGTTAAAATATTTAGTAAAAAAGTCCACATTTTTATTTTAATTACTATTTTTCTACACACACTCCAACATAATCTTTATTATATTCTTTATTTAATTTAAATACTATTTTTCATAGCTTTTTTTATTGTTTTCTTAACGAAAAAGAAAATTAAATAATCAATATTTTTAACACATGTTGTAGCCTTATAGCACAAAAACTATTTTGACTAGTCTGCTGAAAAAAAAAAAAAAAAGTGCTGATATTAGCTCAATAGTTTGCTCGAGATGCTTTAATATGGATAGTTTTATAAAAAGAGCAAGTGCAGGCCTACTTGCTCGAACAAGTACTCAAATAACTTGAAGTGTGGAGCCTACTTGTCTTCTTTGTGTGACTGCACGTAGTTCATAGTATAAACATCTAATTACACCAAATTCCAATCTGAACACAGTATAGTGAAGGACATTGATAAACAAATTGAGAAGTGTCAAAACTTGAACGGGTCGAGCAAAGTCTCATTTCAATTTTTTTGGACATTTAATGCTTTCTTGACCACGAATGATAAAACAAAAACCCTCTTTATTTTCAAGTAAAATGAAGATAAATTATTTCATGATCGATTTTTATTTTGTTGTATCTAATAACATACATAATGTCGTTTCTTTAAAACTGTTAAATAATATAGTAACATATTTATTATGTAGTATTATATATACAGTTAAATATGTGAACTAAAAGCTTGACCATTAAATGACTCAATAATTAGATATGTAAAATACAATCTTAACCATAAATGACTCAATTCAATTTCGAAATCTTACTCCAGTTGTGGGCACTAAATAATTGGTCCGTCTAGTGCATATCAACATCAAGAATAATTATTGCATGTAAAATAACCGTTGTGTAATATTAAGAGGAAGCATTCATAAGTAATGTATGAGGTTTAGACCTTTGTAGAAGTTGAAATATAAGATGGGAAAGTGTTCATGCGCAAATAAGATAAAATTTTCTTTCGATTTGAGTTGGGGTAATTTTTGTTTAAAATTTACTCTATTAAATTAACATGGGCTTAAAATACACGTGATATATTCTCATCTAATTTAGAGGTTATAATATATTTTTTTTAATCACGCATCGCTTTGGTAGATTTCGTTGAAGCTAATTAATAACAAAATAACAAAACTACTGAAAACGATTAATGGGAAGTGGAGAAATGAATGGACCAACCAGAAATCTGTCTGTCTGAGCCAATGGAGATAAGATTCGTGTCATCTTTGGCAGCTTATGATTATTGTCTTCCTCCGAGACCAACCGACCCACTATTGACCAGGCAACGATATCTGTCAGTGTTACACAATTCATCGAATAAGCAATCAGAGGTGGCAGCACTTTGCTTGGAATTTGGAAAGTTGTGCAACTACAGCAGTTTTTTTGTGCCCCTCATGAAAAAAAGAGGGTAGCGTTTCAACTTTCATGTTTCTTTAGATCCGAGGACTGTTGCTACTGAAGAGGGCGAGCTTGAAGCCAAGAGGGTTTCATTTTTGTGCAAAAGCTGAGGCTTTTGGAGGTGGGTTTTGTGGAAACATGGAAGAACATGATGGGATTGAAGAGAGCAGTGTGAGATTGGTGGGTAGTGGTGGCGGTAGTGGCGGTGGCAGTGACTCCAGGTGGGTTGATGGGAGTGAACTCGATTCAGACTCACCTCCGTGGTCTGTGCTTGAAGCAAATGAGGGCAGAATAGGGTATGGATCTATGAGGAGGAGGCTGGCGAAGAAGCCCAGGCGAGTTGATTCTTTTGACGTTGAAGCCATGGAGATTGCTGGCGTTCATGGCCACCATTCCAAGGTAAATATATAGCTACTGCTGTTTCAAATTTTGTATCTTATTGGCTTTTTTTGCCAACATGGAGAAACCCATTGTTCATTTGTATCAAATTTTGTACCTTCCTAGCTAGGTAAGTGTCCTAAAATATATTTAGGAATAAGGGACTTTGAAATTAAACTTAATGCTTTTGAAAAAGAAATATACCATTCTCTTCTTATCTCTCTAAATAAACATTTATGTTTAACAATTTGAGTGTATTGGCATAGATTCATGGCAGTAATTCGAAAAAGATAAATGGAGTGATTGAATGACTGGAGAATCTCTTATTGTCATGTTAGCTCTCTTTAACAGATTGGTACACGATGCATAGTTTGCTTTATGCATCTTTGGGGACTTTATCTGGGCGTGTGAGAGAGCCTTTACTTGTAGGCAAGAGCAGTCAATCTGTTGTCGCCCTGCCCTTTTAGTTGAGTTCATGACTATTGTTCTTTCAAGTTAAACATCAGCAAAACCTTCGGTAGATTGCAGCATTAGCATCGAGGACAACTTTTGAATATTAGTTCAAGGCAGTATATCGGCAAAATCAGGATTTAGAAAGAAAATCTTACTTTTCTTATTAGTATCCTACACTACGATGTGTGTCCAACAGCTTAAAGAGTTTTTTTTTGTAACCTGGCATCTCATCCCTTCATAAAATTGACATTCCATGTGAAGAGTGTATGGCTTTGGAAATAGTCGAGAAGGAATAAGCTTGTAAAGTATTAAACAGTCCCAACTATAAGATGGCATTCATAAACCACGCACGTGCACCCACAGACACACAAGCACTCAATCATTTCATATTTGCAGACAGAAATACTTTTACTTGATCCTGTAATATAAGAATTTACATGTGACTGAAATGGACTGTTTCTCCATTACTGAATTCTATCGCTTTAATAAATCAGGATCAAACCATATGGAACATTATTGCATTAGCATTTCAAACGCTTGGTGTTGTCTATGGTGACATGGGCACAAGCCCTTTATACGTCTTTGCTGATGTGTTCAGCAAGGTGGAGATCGAGTCAGAAGTTGATGTCTTGGGGGCTTTATCACTAGTGATGTACACAATTACTCTTCTCCCTCTAGCAAAATATGTTTTTGTAGTGCTCAAAGCCAATGATAATGGGGAAGGTAAGAGTTCTCTAGTTTGAGTTACTTTCTCCTTTTATTTTCTGTCATCTGGTAGAGCATGTAATTGTTAAGACATGATGATTCCAATTGTAGGAGGGACATTTGCACTGTACTCACTGATTTGCAGGTATGCAAATGTTAATAAGCTGCCTAATCGGCAGGCAGCTGATGAACAAATATCAAGTTTTCGGCTCAAGCTGCCCACTCCAGAGTTGGAAAGGGCTTTAAAAATAAAAGAGGCTTTGGAAAGGAGATCATCCTTGAAAACCCTTCTCTTGCTGTTGGTTCTGATGGGAACTTCCATGATAATAGGAGATGGTATTCTAACCCCAGCAATATCAGGTACATTGTCACATCTATATCTTGTAACTAAAATTCCTAATATTCTAGACATGCCGTGATTAGAAATAGATAAATGCTACCAGAGGTATTTAACCAATAAGTGTTCTACATTCTAATTACAAGGGTGTTTAGCAAACCAGAGAACTGGTTCAGTCTGATTCTGAATCAATTCTAAAATAAAAACTAGTTCAAATTTGAACTGATTCTGTTTATATGCTGTTTGTCCAAACCATATTGCATTCACATTTTATACATTTACGAAAGCATGTATGCACTAATTCTGAATGAAAAAAAGGACGAATCAAGAACTACCAAATTTTACAAATTTTTTGACAAACACCAAAAAATTAAAACCAGTGATACTATGCATAGCTAGCCTGATTTTGTGGTTCGCCAAACACCTCCAAATAGTATATTATCTTCTGCCGACTCTTAACTTCTAGCATACTAGTATGAATAACCCTTTAACTAATTAACTAATTAACTTGATTGAGTTAACTAATATCACTTTTATCCTATCATATGTTTTTGAAACTGGATTATTCATGCTAGTACCTTGCATTAGTGGGCCCTGTTATTTTTTACATGAGACATACTAATGTTGATTAGCAGTCAGTGATTACGCTAACACATATGCTTTTTATTCCCCTTCGTCTTTATAGGCCATTGACCATAATCAATTCCTTACAGCTGGGACAAAGGCTTTCTTGACTTGTTTTAGTTGATTGTTGACACTTTCTATTCACTGTCATATTTCTTTGGAAGTGAAATATCTTTATGCTGCACACCTGGAAAAGCAATAATGTGCTGTATTACTTTTGATGCAGGGCATTTACTGCCTGGGGTTATGCTAATGTATAATCATTTTTCTTGTTTCAGTGATGTCTGCTGTGAGTGGACTGAAGGGTGAAATACAAGGATTTGGTACAAGTGGGTATCTTTCTTTTTGTTTTAAGGTTTATTTGATTCCCAGGCTTTAGTAGGAAAGAACTGAGGGCTAGGCAATTTATAACAGGTGGGTCATGAGGCTGCTGTTGTGAGATTCCAAGTTTTTAGTCTTTCCTTGTGATATCTCAGCAGTCCTGAAGAATTTTGCAAATGTACCAATTTGTAGGTTGATATTGATCTTTGGAAATTTCTCCTTGAAGTAGCTTGACTTCAACATTTATGTCTTTGTCATATTTGTTTAATATATGAACTTCAAGCCCCTCAACACGGATCAGTCAGTGACAATTCTACATTATGCTAGACTGCCTAAACAATCTAATTATTCTCTTCATTACATGATACATTTTAAGACTAATTAGCATTTGCATTTTTAGCAGTCCGATTGATGCATTTTCTTTTTCTATGGCTGGTTTGTAGAGATGTGGATGACAACCAATATTAGCATTTTGCACAGGGTGGCCTATAATCTGATTGATTTCGTTTACAGATGCTGTAGTTATCATTTCAATAGTGATCCTTGTGGGGTTGTTCAGCATACAGCAGTTTGGGACTGGTAAAGTTGGTTTCATGTTCGCTCCTGCACTTGCTTTGTGGTTCTTCTCTCTGGGATCCATCGGAATTTACAATATAGTTAAGTATGATATTACTGTTCTAAGGGCATTCAACCCAGCTTATATCTATCTGTTCTTCAAGAAGAACAGCAAAGATGCGTGGTCAGCTCTTGGAGGTTGTGTTCTATGCATTACAGGTACATCTCACCTTAAAAACATGTAGGTTGACTAGCAACTTTTTACTGATATCTCTGCCAACAGACAGACATCCTCTCTAAGAGAGATAAGACCCTTCCTGCTCCTGTTTTTGAAATATCTTAAATCTCATCAGCAGCTATTTATTTTACATAGCCGAGTGTTTGTCTAGAAGTGGAAACCATAGTCCCTAAAGTCATTGCGTACCATAAAATCTTCGGTATGGTCCATTTAGCTCAAGTTTGATGATATGAAAATACTGATGAGTGTCAACAGACAGAGACATCCTCTCTAAGGGAGATAAGACCCTTCCTGCTCCTGTTTTTGAAATATCTTAAATCTCATCAGCAGCTATTTATTTTACATAGCCGAGTGTTTGTCTTGAAGTGGAAACCATAGTCCCTAAAGTCATTGCGTACCATAAAATCTTAGGTATGGTCCATTTAGCTCAAGTTTGATGATATGAAAATACTGATGAGCTTGTATAACAACTGTTGCAAACTGCAGCAGTAATTAACTAAAACAAAAATTTGATGCTATATTATGGGGATGGCAATGTGGTGCGTTAAGGTAACCCAGTGATGTAGGGAAGTTAGGGAAAAGAAAGGAGAAAGAAGCTAAAAAGGGGGAGAAAGAAAGAAGAAGCTTAGGGGGGAGAGAAAGAGAGAAGAAGCTAAGAGGAGAGAAGGAGGGAAAGAAGGAGAATCAATTTCACATATTTTTTATTCCATCAAAGTCCGACACTTAAAATAGACTAACGACTAATCCCTAACGTTGATCTGTTGGGCCTAGCCCACTAAATAGACTAATAATTTAACCATGAGACTGGATGAAGTATATCTATGGTAGGGCGGTATTGATACAAACCTTGGATAAAACTCACCCTTGAAAACTGGCTTGCAAGGCAAGGGTGCCTAAGAGCTTATATACACATGGTTAATATTGTACTTAAACCATGTATGACATTTAGGATCGTAATATACCACTACTCTTTACAGCCGACGTTTACAACGGTCCACTCTATCGACACGGACCCAATGATGGCCCTTTCTCTTTTAGCGACTCCACTCATATATCAGTATTCAATAACTTAACACTATGCCCATACATAGTACCAAGACATTTTAATTTAACCTATAGGTCGGCCTCTCCATGACTCGATCACAAAGCCGCAATCCATCCAATCTCATACTCGACGAGTTGCGTTCGATTCCATACTCGACGTTGTGGCTGGTTCTGATACCAAATGATATAAACCTTAGGTAGAATTCATCGTTGAAAACTAGCGTTTCAAGAGGATGGTGCCCAAGAGTTTATATCGACATGGTTTAAGGTTGTACATATGGGACATTTAGGATCGTAACAGGTATGGAGTTCAGATATCCATCTTGCCTTGCTCCACCCTATTGCCATTTCTAGGCTATGATGCTTGTGAAAATTCGTAATAGTTGGTTTGGCATAAAATGGAGGGGTATTTTATTTTTGAACGGTTTAAAACTCAAATCACCAAGGGCTTTCTGATTTGATGTGTTGGCTAATAAGTATGCTGAATTAATTCTTCTCTTCTTGATTGGTGTTCTCAGTTTATTTGCCTTTTATAATGTGCTAGGAGAAGCAGCAAAGCTACGCCTGCTAATTAGTATCATGAAGCAGGAATTAGCTTTTGCTGGAAGTTGTTGACAAACTTTTAATAAATCCAATGAGTGATAGCTGCCGTGTCTGAATGAGAAAGACGCTCTTTGTTCGTCCTTTTTTGAGTTGTCCCATAAAATTGCAGAAAAGGGACCTCTTTATTAAAATTATTTAGTATTTTTGCAGGAGCGGAAGCTATGTTTGCTGATCTAGGCCACTTTTCTGTACCAGCCATACAGGTTTGTTTCTGCACTACCTCAATTTATTCTTCCTTGAAGAATAACTTCATGGATTTCCTTTACTAGAAGCTTCTTATAATTAATCCATACTTTTACCCAGATCGCCTTTACTTTTGTTGTGTTTCCCTGTCTTCTCTTGGCTTACATGGGCCAAGCTGCTTTTCTGATGAAATACCCTGCTTCTGCAGAAAGAATATTCTATGACTCTGTGCCAGGTGACTCCTTCTAATGGTTGCTTACATTTGTCCATCCCACTCGAATATTTTATGTTGTATTCAAGAGAAATGTATTTATATTTAGTACTTGTATTGACACTTTCGTTCCTGGACCTTGTGAACGAACAGATACTCTATTCTGGCCAGTTTTTGTGATTGCTACCATTGCTGCTATGATTGCCAGCCAAGCAATGATATCTGCTACATTTTCCTGTGTGAAACAATCTATGTCTCTTGGATGCTTCCCAAGGCTAAAGATAGTTCACACCTCAAGAAGGCTAATGGGTCAAATTTACATCCCTGTAATGAATTGGTTTTTAATGATCATGTGCATAGTTGTAGTTGCCATCTTTCGGAGTACCACGGATATTGCCAATGCGTATGGTTAAGTATCTTCCTCCTCCTCTTCTTCTTCCTAGAAGTCTCTTTTTTAAAAAATAGTCCAAAGATTTTTATTTAAGTTCTATATTATATTATGAATTTCCAATCAATGTACATATACCAATGTTTTTCATCCCATAAATTGTGAACATAAGTTGTGTATTGTATTTAAAATTCTGAAGGTCAGTTATTGCTGGAATTGCAGAATATGTTTATCTTTTTCACTCAACCTGTGATGCTTCACTGTCATATCCAAGCTCTCTTTTTCCTCAAATAAATCCTGACATTTTGTGTAGACCTTTTCCATGGTACCATATGGCTGATTGCATATTGTTGATGGTGTCAAATAATTCCTTGAAACCCAAAGTTTTGGATGTGCTATTAGGCTGGACCGTGAATGTTCTTTTATTAACAAGATGGAATTTAGTTTACACTTACCGACACTTATCCTATGGCAGTAATTTCTGCTAATGCAATTGAATTTGTTCATGCAGGAATAGCCGAAGTTGGTGTCATGATTGTGAGCACCACCTTGGTGACACTTGTAATGCTTCTAATCTGGAAGACCAACCTGTTTTTGGCTTTGTGTTTCCCACTTGTTTTTGGATCAGTAGAGCTCATCTATTTGTCGGCTGTTCTATCTAAAATAAAAGAGGGTGGTTGGCTTCCCCTTGTTTTTGCTACTTGCTTTCTCTGTGTGATGTACACCTGGAACTATGGGAGTGTGTTGAAGTACCAGAGTGAAGTCAGGGAGAAGATATCCATGGATTTCATGCTTGAACTTGGCTCAACCCTTGGAACTGTAAGAGTCCCAGGAATTGGAATGCTATACAATGAGCTCGTCCAAGGCATTCCCTCCATCTTTGGGCAGTTCTTACTGAACCTTCCAGCTATCCACTCTACAATTGTGTTTGTATGCATTAAATATGTCCCAGTTCCAGTGGTTCCTCAAGAGGAAAGGTTTTTGTTTCGAAGAGTTTGCCCGAAAGACTACCATATGTTCCGCTGTGTTGCTCGATATGGTTACAAAGATGTGCGAAAGGAAGATCATCATGCGTTTGAGCAACTTTTGGTTGAAAGCCTAGAGAAGTTCTTGAGAAGGGAGGCTCAAGACCTTGCGTTGGAGAGCAATTGGAACGAGTCGGAGTTGGATATGGATAGTGTTTCAGTGAGGTCGAGAGATTCTGGAGCCCCAGGTGGCGATGGGGACGAGGATCTTAGGACTCCATTAATGCACGATCAAAGACTGGAAGAAGCAGGAACTTCTGCCTCAGAAGAAGTTGCTGCAGCATTGCCATCTAGTGTCATGTCAATGGATGAAGACCCAAGTCTGGAGTATGAGCTCTCAACTCTTCGTGAGGCAATAGATTCTGGATTTACATATATGTTTGCACACAGTGATGTGAAGGCAAAGAAAAATTCATTTTTCCTTAAGAAATTGGTAATCAATTACTTCTATGCATTCATGAGGAGGAACTGTAGAGCAGGTGCTGCAATCATGAGAGTACCTCACATGAATATCATTGAAGTTGGAATGACAAATATGGTCTAGCCTGTTTACCGTGTTTCAGAATCTGCCTTTTTTTGTTCAGTTTTGATGCTCATTGCTACCTCAATGCTGGAACCGACAAGTTTTCCAAAAACAGACTAGGAATGATACCGTGATATTGGCTGCCTGTCGTAATTTTTTGAATCCTTGATACGTTTGCGAATAACTTTTTCCATTAATAATTTGATATTTACACATTGCCAGTACTGCATGTGTTTCTCTTCTTTGGGGACGATGGTGAAACGTTGCCTAGACATGTGCATACAATAGAACAAAAGCCTTGCTGATCTTGTGCATTACCTTTTCTTCACTCAATTTTTTTTATTCCATTTCAAAAATGTTTGGTCATGCCTATTTCTATTTCTCAATTTTTACGATTTGATTTAAAATTGTATTTTTTGTCTATGAAATCGTAATTTCAAATACACCTTAAGCTTTTTTCGTAGGGATGGTGTTGAGTGTAAACATGTGAATTTTTTTTGAGGGGCCAAAAAAAGAAAAAGAAAGAACTAAAATATTGTTTTTAACAAAATTAAAGGCTAAAAAATATTGTGGCATCACTTTCTCATGAATGTAGATGCAGGAGAATGTTAAATTCCATGAACAAAACGTTACGTAAGTGTTTTTTCCCCTCTCACTCACCATGCATCGCTGGCAATTACTTTTATTTCACAAAGCTTTATACCTACTGCTTTTTTATTTTTTTGTAAATTTTACTTTCTTGGATTCCTTTACCACCACATGTTTTGAGCCGTCGTTGAATCTTGTGATATGAAAGATATTAGTCGTTGAGCCAAATTTGGTTACTTTTGCTGCAGCAATCTTTTTGACTTGCTTGTCTCTCAAGGACTTGATTTTTTGAAAATATCGGCAGCAAACGGGAGAAATCTGATGTTGTCTGCAAACGGGAGATATCTGATGTCCTTGTCATACTTCCATCATTCGTATTAGACCATAAAAGAGGTGTTAGAAAATAGATACATGGAATTACATAATTAAAAGAAAACAGAATAAAAATTTGTATGGAAAATTGCTAAACTCTATATCTGTTTTTTTTTTTTTAAGATAAATATTGCCTCTCAAGTTTTGCAATGGAAATATAACAATTTATCCTCATACAACAAAAAATTGTGTAACAAAAGAGAATAATATATATATATATATAAAAAACGAATTTTTAAAGATTGTCTTTTAGAGCATTAGCAGCAGCTTCTCTTAAACCCCATTCTCTTTCCTAATGTATGAAAAATTATTAAAAAAACACAAAAAAGTCCTTGCAGCAGTTTTCCTAAGTGTTCCCTAAACTATAAAAACACCAAGGAAACCACTTTTGGTTTCCTTCATTTAGAGAACAAAAAATAATTCCCTTAGCATTATTTTAATATAAAAACTTTCTCTCTCTTTTATCTCTTCTTTATCATTTATTTAAAACAATATTTAAATAATTTCTCTTTCCTTTCTCTTTCTTCTAGCATTTAATTTAAATAGTATTTAATTCATATAAAGAAAGATGAAGGGAAGCTGCTGTGAAATGCATTTAAATAGTAAATTAAAAAATAGTTTTATTTCCTACATTAAATAAAATTTTTTTAAAAAAAAACTGCTATTAATACTCTTATAAAATCATAAAAATAGCAGTTATACACAACAGAAAAACGCACATAAAAAAATAAGTCAATGGCTTGTACGCGACATATAGCAACTAATATGCGTACCCAAAAGTCATTCTAAAATAAGAAAAAACAATCTCTTATTTAGCACCAATAATTCTCGTAACTTTTCAACGTATGACAAAACGTAAGATATAAATGAAGAAAAAGTTCAAAATTTCAAATTAGAGGAAAACTTCAATTTTCGCAAAATAATTTCAACAGGAGTTACATCACTTACATGTGACCATCTATATATATCTTTTTGTGTAAAATTTGCGACTTTCATGACTGAGAATTCAATGGAAGATTCTCGTTTCCGCCTAGTCTTTAATTTCATTTGTCGATGGTATTTCCCATTTTGTAGCCAACATCAAAACTGCCGTCTTCTCAACGGGAAGTGTAATAAGGGCAGGCTACTACTACTAGCTAGAAAGATTAAAGTTTTATTTATCATCAGAGTCGTTGGACCCAATCATCCTTTGGACGGTTTTGTCTTTTGACAACTTCTGTGCCTCACAAATTTGTTTGGCATACTAAACCCTATAGTAAAGTGTATGTTCTCGTTGTTTGAAAATATTGTTTCTTTTTCTTTTCTTTTTTTTGGGATAATTAGTGCATATCGATGATGATATCAAAGTAAATGTATTAAGTTTGAATCAGCTTATTTATGTAATTTATTTATCATCTAAATTAAATATTTTATGTGTTGAGTCTCACTTATTAAAAAAAAATTTGAACTCTAATATTTTTTTATTTCAAGAGGAATTATTTCATAATTGAGATTAGACTTCACAAACTATGAAATAATTTTTTTTATATCACTGAAAATAAAGAGGATGGATGAAATTTTAGAATATTAATTAAATAATTAAATATATTTTTTTATTAATTTAAACTTTAAAAATGCATAATTAGTGATTCAATAGTTGAAATGACTAGAAAAAACTGCCCATGAAAAACTTTTTGAGTAACAATAATTTTGTATGGAACTCCTACCGACTACCGTCATTACTGACGTTTCCGTTGCAAATTTTAAATATAAAAAATCAACCATACCTTTTCTGAGCGAGAAAACCTTCAAACCGGACGTGCCTGGTAAAACAGAGTTTTACAGCATCCAATAAGCTTCTGACACCTCAGAAAAAAACACCAAATGCAATAAGATTAAAACACCATATCAAAACTAAACTAACCCATTTTAATCCAAAGCCATCCCACATCCCCAGCCGTACGCCGCCACTGCCACCGCCGCCGGAAACCGCCAGTGACCGAACGCCGGCATCGTCCGCCAGAACAGGCCGCATGGCCCGGCCACGACCAGACAGGCCGCATGGCCAACGGCCACCGCCAAGATCTGGCCGCTTGGCCAGCGCCGCGGCAGACCAGGCCGCATGCCTGCGGCTACGCCGGCCAAGATCTGGCCACTGGCCGACCAGACCAGGCCCCATGGCAAGCGGCCGCGCCGGCCAAGATCTGGCCGCTTGGCCAGCGACAACCCTCTCTCCGGCCAGACCCTTCCCCCCCTGTTTCCCCTTCTTTGAAACCCATCTGGCCATCCCAGCCCCTTTCTTCAAGATGCGGTCTGTCTGGCAGCGTGGAAGATTCCGGCGTCCCGATCCGCCGCCGGCGTTCGACGGAAGAGGTGGTGCAGTGATTCTGTGGTTTGTCGATGATGAGAACCTTTGGAATGGCGATTCAGTGTTTCATGTATAATGTATTTGGAGATCGAGTGATTTTAGCTGAGTTGTCAAAATTTGATTGGGGGTGTAAAATAAGGGTTTTACACCCCATCCGGATAGAAGGGGCACTCTTTCTGAGCTAGAAACCATACCTTTTTTGTCATCCCAAGCGCCACTTTTAAGGTTTAAAAAAACGTTTATGTTTTTTTTTTTTTTTTTTTTTGGAGTTACATTTGGAAACAATGGAGGAAGATTTAAAGCAGTTCATTTTTCGCTACTTGATTTTTACAAAGAAAAAAAAAAGTAGGAAAAGTTAAAATGCTTCTATAATAATGATAAAAAAAATGACCATGTACGAAAATTTGCTCTTTAAGCATTTTAATAATGATAAAAAAAATGACCATGTACGAAAATTTGCTTTTAAAAGCGTTGATTAGCAGACCAAAACGAAAAAGAAGATAAAAAGAAAAAGAACATCCTCAATAATAGGGGTAAAAAAAAGAGTTACTTACGAATTATGATAACAGCCAGTTGGGCTAATTTTGGTCCAGAAAATGGGCATTGTACACCTTCAAATTTGGGTTTGGGTGATCCTTAAGGATGGGACAACCGGACAAGCCAGGTGGAACGAAAAAGAAGAAAAAGATGATCAGAAGGGTTTGCATCATCAAATTCAAATGGGGGCCATGATTAGAGAGGAACCAGAGATGGGTCCGGTGCACCCTCGTCAAACCGTGTACATACTTCCAAAGCCCAATAGGTGTTTTAACTTCACGTTGTCAGACAGTAACTCATATGGCGTCAGTCAGCACTTTGCCAGTTTAGGTAACGGATCGAGACCAGTTGCATGTTCGAGAAAGGGCACGCTATGGTCGCGTGTACGGTGTACCGGGCCATCGTGGTCTGTCTGCCTCTTATTGGCCCACGTAGAAATTCACAAATCTCCAACTTGCAACGTGCAGAAGAAAGGAAGTAGCTGCATGAGCTCAGAAGCAGGACTTTTCTAAAGTTTTTAACCGAGGATATGCTTGAAACAAGTGGACAAAGGGCACGATATTATTGGAGTAGTCTACTTGTATATATATCTTTCTCACTTATGTTATGCCTATTCCGAATAGATTTGTGGTCCAATTGAAAAAAGACAATTATTGCCCCTTTTACTTTTCCATGAAATATCCTATCTACATAGGAGTATATTAAGATGGTCTATATATATACACACATTTAAGGCAGAAAAAAAGGGCACAAAATTAAGATTTTTTTAATCAGTGGCCGAACTATAAATGAAGGGTTAAGTCTAAATTTTTTAGGCAAAATTGAGACATAATCTTGACCCCTGTTCTATTCCTGCACACACACATTAGCATGCTAGAAGTCATAATAAAAATTACCTCAAAGACGAGTATCAAGAGTTTTGAGCATCTTATATTTCTAACACTTTCAACTTCCTACATAAGAGTGTATTAAGATGGTCTATATATATATATAAGGCACAAAATCAAGATTTTTTTAATCAGCGGCCGAACTATAAATGAAGGGTTAAGTCTAATTTTTTTAGACAAAATCGAAACATAATCCTGACCCCTGTTCTGTTTCTGCTCGCACACATTAATATGCTAGAAGTCATACTAAAAATTACCTTAAAGACGAGTATCAAGAGTTTTGAGCATCGTATATTTTTAACACCTTTAACTTCCAAGGAGTGAAGTTAATAAGGGAAACGCCATTTGTTTGTTTTAAAAAAACTTAATAAAAGGGTATAATTGAATTCAGTCGTCTACCAAAAGTTTTAGATCCATTTTGTTTACCAAGTATTTCCAATTGGATGGAGTAATCTAATTTTCTATTAGTATATGGAGAAAATGTAGAGCAATGACCTTTGAAAATTGAGACGGGTTTGTTTATATATTTTTTTGAATCTTTTACACTTTCATGGATTACTATTTTTTTTCAGACAATATATTTTTTTAAAAAATGATATAAAATGAAAAAAATGAAAAAACAATTTATCTTAAATGGAAAACCGAATATAAAATTTTACCCTCCCAAATTTATGGTAATTATATTCATACTTGTTGAGGTGCCCAAGATAAAAATTAAGGCAATTAATTACAAATCACATATAAAAGATCCCATGCATGCCAATACTCCCATCTAATTGGGTCGTTCCGATCCGATCCAATCCAATTCAATCCAAGACCACAAAAATTATTATGAAATTTATGAGTTTTATGTAAAATTTTACATATTTAATTGTGATTTTAAAAAATAAAATAATGAGAAAAAGATACCAATATATTTGCGTGCAGCCTTAAAACGTCAGTTTTCTTATGTCTGAATTCAACTTCTAATTTTATTTTAAAGTCAAAGCAATATTTGAAATGTGTTCGGACTTCGGAGGGTTAAGTCAAAACAACACGTATCTAACTTACAAAAAAAAACAACAACACGCATCTATCTACACCAGAAAAAACAAAACGAAATAATATTATTCAATCCTCGTGTGGGGGAAGAAAATCCCTCAATGTGACGCTCGTTGTGAAGAGTAAGTGGTAAGTCTCAAAAGATATTCCACGATGCTATATACAAACATATTCCAGAATGTTTTCACCAATATTATTATAATTTTAATTAATATATATACTATATACGATCCATTGCTTTTATTATTCTATAATATATGTATTAATTAATCATCCCTAAATAACTCTTCTCGTGACCTAACCATTAATTTCCCGTGGTGGTTCAAAAGGCTAAACCATTATTTATTGCCTTAATTAATTAGGATGCTTATCGACCTAACACAAAATAATGTTTGCTTTATCGTCTCGATCTCGCATGCTTCACATACCTAAGCGCAGCCAACGACACTCTAATTTTTTATTTCAATTATTCATTTGTATTATATATGCTCTACGGCTTTGAGAATCGGCAAAGCGAATTGGACCGACCACCTTTGTCATTAGCGGGATGATGTGGGGGGGTTTATGGCTTTATGCACGCAAAGGTTAATTCATCAATAAAAGTGTTCCACCTAATAGTAAAAGGCATTTTTTCTTGCTAAGGTAAAATTGGAAAGATAGATCAGTTTTCTTTTAAAATTGGGTTGGATAAATTCTTATTTTTAATTCAGTTTATAGAATTATGATGTGTTTTTTAACATATGAGAATAAAGGGACGCATCATAATTGCAAAGGCTCCTTTGATTATTTCAAGTTCAGTCAATCAACTCAAAAACAAATGAACAACGTTATACAGCATATACCAACAAGTCATTAAAAAAAAAAAGAAAAAAAAAAGAGTAATATTAGAAGGGAAGACTTATATCTTTGTTATGTTTCTTTTAAAATTGATATAACTTTTAAAATTACCATTAAATTTGTGATAAATCATTATTAAATTTTGATCTAATAATAATTTTAAAAGCTACTTAAATTTTAGAAAAACACGTGAGTATTTATTCTAACTTTACTTAAAAAAAAAAATCATATAACATTATAACTACGTTGATAAAAAAAGTATTGTGAGTACATTTGTTAATGTATTTTAAAAGTATTTTTATTTTTAGTTTGAAATAGTATTCTATGAGTATAATTATATTTTGAGTTGTTCATTAATATTTTTATTTTAAAAAAATAAAACAAAATATTTAACAAACCTAACTCATATTACTATATAGCACAAAATTTGCACAATATTCCTTTGTAAAAAATAAAAAAAAAACCACCCTTACTAACAAACAATCTTGCGTGAATGTCATTCACATTAGAGTACTGTTTTTATTTTTTCTTATGGTTTTATCTTATTTTATTTTTTGAAAAATTTGTAAAATTGTTCGATGTATCAATATTTGTGTATACTTAATTGTTAAATAGGCTACTTTAAATCTTATGTTTGAATACATTTTCAATTTTTTTTTTTTTTTTTTGTCTTCTATTAAATTTATGAGTAAAAAAAAAAATCTTGCGTTCACGTCGCCGACTTGTCTGTCTTTATCGCACAGTTGGCCGAATTATGTGCCATTATTGGAAATGGTGGGGTCCCAATTTTCTAAAACCGGAGACCGGCTTTCCAGCAGTGTGGAGTGTGGTGTTTTCTCTACCAGCCATGCCCATGCGTAACACCCCACGCATGACGCGTTGCATATATATTGCTGCTGCGGCTCGAGCAATTTGAATTACTTAAATATTAACAATAAAACAAAATCTTATATTCTTTTACATTTCTTACATGATAACGCAAAAGCAACTAAAATACACATTGGTTTAATGAAGTTAATTAAATATTTCCCATAGAAGAGGGCAAAGCATAAATGAGGGACTAAAGTTAAACCTAATTTTTCGGCCACTATATTAATATTTTAAGAAAAAATTTCAAAACTGCGGGAGTCATAAACCTCCTCCGACCCCTTCCCTCTAGTTACGTTTCTTCTTATAAGCTTACCACATTTCCTCTTCTAATAGGTAATTATTTGGAAGTTGTAGGTTTAGATATGTGTTTGATGTCATTTTTCTACACATTTATTGTTCATCACTTTTTTAAATTCATATTAAATATATGGAATTCACATATAATTCTCATAAATTTAATGATGAATTTGCACGTTTTTTGTATGGATATTGATAAGAGATGTGCAAAGAATGAAAACAAACATTTTTTGTAGATTTATGAATCGAGTAATGATAGACGTTTTTTTCGTGTTCATAATAATTTATGTGTCTTTTAGAATTATTATTGGATCAAAATATAAAAATAATATATTACAAATTTAATGTTAAAAATCACATAAGTAGGATCCATGAGCATAATGATAGATGTCACAAATTTTAACTAAAAACAAAAAAATAGAGAAGTCTTCCAATCTCACTTCGGCTAGTTGTGATTGATGAATTATGCTAATAATTAAACTCTGTGCTTCCTTTGTTAACAATTGTCTGAGACTTGTCTTGAAATTGTAGATTTGTAAGTACAGTTTGTATTGCACTCTATCTATTATCTCATTTGTTTGGTAGTCTAATGAAGAGATTGTTACAATTAAAAGTTTGAAAAAAATATTATCAATCGGTGGTAGTTTGAGAGAAGTATATGAATTTTTTTCATTAAATAACTACAAAAATAATACCACACAAATTAATTAATATCCTGATATGATAAGGACATATATGAAGAGGGAGATATTATTTTTTTGGAAAGGACTGTGGCATTCATGATCTTAATTACAACATTCAGGTAGAAATAAAAGAATTTGTCTAAACAAACAAGAAATAAATGACTTTGATTAAATATCTTAATCATGGGACATAACAGTTCAGGACCTTATAAATTTCAAGAAATTAAAAGTGTAATAATACAAGTCATTCTCTATATTTATCTTGTGTTAATCAAAATTAATGTAATTTTTAAAATTACTATTGAATTAAAAATTAATAATAATCTATTATAAATTTAATAATAATTTTAAAAATTATATCACTTTTAATTGATACAAAATAGACATAAAATTGATATATACTTATTCAATCAAAAGTCTTATAGCACAATATATATATATAAGCAAATATTGGGAAAATGGAAAAGGGTTAAGGTGGGTCATGCTCACTCATAATTCTTACAGCAGAAAGAAAATAAAGAAAAGTATGAATGCTTTTATAACAATTATGAGAAGTGACCCATTTGACAATTAAGTATACTAAAAAATTAACATTTTTAGAGACCTTGACCGCAGACCCAGAAAAAAAAAAACTTATAGCACAATATTGTGAATGCTTTCCTTTGATGCATATAAAGTAAATATTGAGAAAGGGGAAAAGGGTTGAGGTGGGTCATGCCTACTGATAATTCTTACAGCAGAAAGAAAAGGAAGAGAAGTGAAAATGCTTTCATAGCAATTATGAGAAATGACCCATTTGGTAACTAAGTATACCTGAAAATTAACACTCTTAAAAACTTTGGTCGCAAACAAAAAGAAAAAGAACTTATAGCACAATATTGTGAATGTTTCTCTTTGTCCCATTTCAAGAAATCAGTAGGAGCACCAAATTACGTACGAAGTTCAGGAATTGATCGCCAACCATCCTTCATAAATTTGATAGGCATATAAAGGTGCGAAAAAGAGGACTAATTTGGAATGTTCTTGTAGCTGCCTTTGTACGTTTAAGATAGTGACTTTTTTCATTTTCTTTTTTGGAGCATTATGCTTTTCCAGACGCTTCCATTTATGTATCTTTCCAGACGTTTCCTTTTGAGATCCCACACGGCATGCCATGCAAATAACATACTTAATAATGATCCCTTTTCCCCGTTTTTTATTTTTTTATTTTATTTTTTTAAAAAAAAATACTTAATAATGAATGGTTCAAAAACTATCACGTCATTTAAACAAATTTCAACTCATTCTCGGCCTATTTGCCTCACTTCTCACCCACCGTCGCGGGAGCACCTCCCTTTGCATGTTCTTCCGTCACCTCTTCTACCCTCGAGCCCTAATCCTGCCATCCCTCCATTGTTATCCCATCATGTAAGGTAGCCAAACTATCTATTTTGTCATTAGTTTTTTTTATAAGAATTATAATATAACATATTCTGAATATCATTCGCTTTAAAAGTTTAAATCTATAATTAAACTTTTTGCAGTAGACATTTATAAAATATGAGATTTGATTCTTTTATACTAATGCATACTCAACAAAAATTATCCCTATTAATTTTTCAAAAAACAAAGTAAAATATAGTTAGCCGGGTCAGTTGCTTGGTTCTAAACATGTATAAACGAATGTCCAGCGTCTAAAAATGTGAGGATTTTTGGACAATGAAAAAAAAAAAATTGTACTAAAAACGAACGTGTAATTAGACAAACGTGTAGCACGACTCATATATCAACTATCATTATCAAATTAAAACAAATGAAACAGATGGGTGGTTAAAAATTGACGTCAAAAAATTCAAAATTTTAACAATATGATGGTAAATATCAGCGCAGATATCTGTATATTATTTTGTGCTAATTAGGCTTAAGAAAGTTCATCCCCATCTTATTTTGCAATATCAAAGTGCCTTTATTTCTAGTAGGTTAATATTAATTGCTAACATCCTAGTGCGATCGGTGGGTGCTAGATTGAAGGGACGAGAGGAGGTATAGGGCCCTAAACCTTAATATGAGCAAGGCATATAATAGGATGGAATGGAACTTTTTAAAGGCGGAAATATGAAAGCTTGGATTTCAAAAAAGATAGATATAGTTGGTTATGACTGGCATTGGGTTTGTTACCTACTTTGTATTAATTAATTGTCAGCCACATAAGATTATCTCACCATCCAGAGGTATAAGGCAAGAGGATCATTTATCCCCTCATCTAATTATTCCCTCATCAGAAAAGAATATGGAGCAGGTTGAATAATTTGAAGGTGAAATTCTTTTCACCAATGTGGAAGGGAATTTTATTAGTAATTAACCGCTGTTTCATTTAAAAACAATAGTCGCCCAACATTTGCTAGAATATGAATTATTTTATAATTCAAATTAAATTTCATAGCATTTATCAGTACTTATATTGCGTATATTATCACGTCATTTAAAAATGATAAGTTTAATGGTTGCTCTCAAATATTTAAATTGGATCAAATCTCTTCTAAGTTAAAAGCAAGGAATAATTCTTTGTGAGATACCACCGTAAAGAGACAACACAAAGGGGAAAAGCATGGGCGTCTGCTTTAAAGTCCAAAGGCTATTAACCTTCATGGCTTTAGTAGCACACTGATAGCCTATCACATAAACTACGAGTCTTTTGAGTTTAGTCAACTTCTTGTTATTCATCAAAATCATGCATGGGTTTCGCAATTAATCATCCTGATAGCTGCTTTACTCCTTTTGTATTAATTACTTTATTATCAAGTCTCCAACTTTATGAACCACAACCTTCGTATCAAGGGTTTTTCTTTTTTTTTTTTTTTTTTTTAATATTTGTTTTTTACTTTCTTTTATAATTGATTGGACCGAAATGTAGATTTCATTTTCCTTTGTTTTTCAGTCAACTACAATCACAGTACCAAAATCTTTTTGATGCTTTTTAGTCTTTGTCCCAGTGCAACAAATCTTTTCCACTGGTGGATTGTTATCATCCTCTGTCTCCAATCGACATTGATGTTCATTAATGAGTAATTTGACAACTTTTAAACTTATACAATGATTTGTAAAAAGGTGAAATACCAAGAATTACTGAAGTGTTTTTTTTTTTTTTTTTTTTGATTCAAAAGGAAACTCGACCATTTATCAGGTAAGGATTATTATTATTATTATTTCGAAAAAAAAATCAGTAATTCTTGATATTTCACCTTTTTACAAATCATTGTTTAAATTTAAAAGTCGTCAAATTTCTCATTAAAATTTGTACAGTTAATAGCATCTCTTAATGGTAGTGACTATTTTAACTATTTAAAGTAATATATATATATATTTTTTAAAAATTTTAATTATAATTTTTTAATACAATTTTAACAGATTATTTATTTCACATTTTAAATTTTTAAAAATATTATTTTTTTAATATATTTTTTATTGTAAAAGTTGAGGGAGAGGAGAGAGAAATTTTTTTTAAAAAAAAAAAATTGAAGGTGCTACAGTAGACCGCTGAAAAAATAAAATACTCTATTTAAAAGTGTGAACTGGCGGCCTTCTGTGGTTTAGAAATTGTTAAACTACTTAAATTCGTAATTACGATAATCTTTCGTCTTCCAAATTCCACGTAATTGAAAATCACCATTAAACAACTATGAGAATTCAGACCACGGCCATATGGCGCCGTAATAAGAAAGAAAGAAAGAAAAAAAGTCTCCCTTTTTTTTCTCTTTCTTTAAAAAAAAAAACCTAAAAACTAATCTGATTCGCATCAATTTTAATTTGTAATAAAATTTATACTCCATTCAATTTTTGTGGTTAGAAATGATGGCGTTACTACTCAAGTGCTAGTTTTTGATCAGTAGCCAATAGCCATCACTTTTGCACCGATCAGGATTTATTATAGTTTGAAAGAAAATGTTGACTTTAAATTACGTAAATTTATGTAGTGGTTTGTTTCGAATAGTTTAAAAAATGTTATTTATTAAAAATATAATATGTTATTAAAATAATTAAAAATAATTTTTTTTTCAAAATATTGAAAAAATACTTTTTTTCATTAAATAAAAAGATAATTTTTAGCTTAAAATTTTTTTATAACATAAATCTTAAGAATTAATAAAAATATATCTAATTCATGCAATTCTCATAAATAATATTTTATATTTTTAATATATAACATTTTTACGTAATAAGTATAAGAAAATTAATAAATTTATGTAATTTAAGAATATAAACTTTTTTGATACTTATCGCCGGTCATGAACTTACAGCTACACGTGAGTCAAACTCGTTCGAACGTTGAAAATTCCCCACAAACCATACCAAACAAAAAACAAAACAAAAACGTAAAAAGAAAAAGAAAAGAAAAAAATCTTCCACGTTAGAAATTTATAATGCAATCTTTTAGCAGAAAAAAGCAGTTTGATGTATCCATAATCCTATTTTTCCTGCTGAATTTCAGATCACTTTGGCCACTTCACCCGTCTCTCTCGCACCCTGTACACACCCCAATAGTATACCCAAACGCAAAAGCACCCCTCCCCCAACCAACTGCAAAACACTCTGTTTTCTCTCTCTCTCTCTCTCTCTCTCTATATCTTTCTCTTTCACTTTCTTTCTCAAACTCTCACGCAATATATTCCATAACTCAGACTTCTGGCTCCAAGTTTCGACCGTGTGGCTTTTCGTGTTTGTTCTGTTTATGTCGCCATCGTCATGGTTGTTAACCTGCTATACACATTTGGTACTTCAATTAAACGAAGTATAATTTTTCTCCGAATATTTTAATTTTATTAGTGAACAATTTGGTGTATATCTCACTAGCTTCGTAGAGCACGAGACTAGGGAAGAGTTTTCACGACCGGGTCGTCCTTTAACTCCTTCCATATGCAGTACAAACATCGCTTTCTACAATCTCTGCAGCCCATCGTTGATCTAGAAAGTCGCCTCCTTTCTTAAACAATCAGATATTTTTCCTCCAAAAATAAATATTAATTGCGTTTTTGGCAAATGGGTCTTCCTTGAATCTCTCAAATTCGCAGTAAAAATGCCTTCCCTGAATTTCTGAGACCACTCATCATGGATCTGGAACCTGGGATTTATCAAAACCAAGCTAAGGTGAGCTGGGAGTGTCCACAAGCGTGCATTAATTTCTTTCTCTCTCTCTCTTTTGTTTTTTGGAGTCAAACCCACTGGAATTTTTGTAATCAAATTTTTGTTTTTGGTTGCAGAGAGAGTCATGGAAGACAGTGCTGACTCTGGCTTATCAGAGTCTTGGCGTTGTCTATGGAGATTTGAGCACTTCACCATTATACGTGTACAGAAACACGTTCGCTGAAGACATAAAACACTCGGAAACCAATGAAGAAATTTATGGCGTATTCTCCTTTGTTTTCTGGACCCTCACTTTGGTTCCTTTGCTGAAATACGTGTTTATTGTGCTCAAAGCTAACGATAATGGCGAAGGAGGCACATTTGCGCTATACTCGTTGCTCTGTCGACACGCTCGAGTGAGTTCATTGCCCAATTGCCAGATGGCAGATGAGGAGCTGTCGGAGTACAAGAATGGCAGCATTAGTTTGTCCCCAAAGACCGGTATTGGGTCGAGGTTGAAGTCTGCGTTGGAGAGGCACAGGGTTTTGCAAAGAGTTCTGCTTGTTCTGGCTTTGATTGGTACTTGCATGGTGATTGGTGATGGTGTGCTCACACCGGCTATTTCTGGTAAATTATATGAGCTCTTGTTCTTCTGGGCTTTGATTTAAAATTGGAAATTTTGAGTGTTTGTAAGCAATTGGATTGTTTTGATCGGTGCAGTTTTCTCTGCGGTTTCTGGTCTCGAGCTTTCGATGTCAAAAGAGCATCACAAATGTAAGATTCTTGACTTTTGTCTCAGTTTTTATTTGACTAAGAGTTGTTTGTCAAGTCCTGTATGTATATGATGGTTGAATAGCTTTTGGATGATTTTCTCCTTTAATGATTTAAGGGAGAATTATTTCTTACTTGAATCTCTTTCCATTCAAATTGGTGGATTTCAACAGGGGTCAATTTTGAGTTTCTGTTGTTTCGTTCAACTCCTCCAAAATCTACTAAAATTTTCCAGGTTTTAAGGCTGAACTATTACGCAGTTTTTTTCTGAGTTTCCATTATGCAACATTTTACTGTTCTTGTAAAAGGCGCTATTGTTTCCATAACAATCGTTATCTTTTCCTTTCTTTTCAATCTCCTGGGAATCGCTCTTACTTCTACTCCTCATTGTCACCCCACCCGTTCTCTCAAGGCTAAGTACTGTGTTGTGGACCCCGCAGCCTAATTGTTGATGTAGGTTGCGAAACTATGTCCACAGAATGCTAAACTGTCTGGCATGGATAGACCAGTGTAGTTCTCTCTCTCTTAATTTCCTTTTCTCTTGAAATTTCTTCCCTTTCAAAGCCAATTAATTGTGGATGGTTCTATATCTCGTATGTATGAAATCATATCTCAACCATTACATTATAACTCGTAATCTTGCATATCTCCCTTGGGGTTTATATTTAAGGCATAAATTTATGAATAAAAAGTTGAAAACTGGTTAGGTAGCACATTGTGAGAACTTTAATATCTCAAGCAGTGGGCCATTGAGGTGATTCAAATGGTTTGCCTTATTTTAAAGCAATTTAGGCAAGTGGCAATAATGGAGAAATTAAATATCTATTTCACTATTTTGAGTAAATCCCCAAAGAAATTCTCTTTTTTTAAGTGGACAGTGATAGTGTGTGACAATAATTTTGAAACAAAAGAAGTTATCTTCATAAGCTGCTTATCTACTTGAGACAGCTGCTTATCTAGCTCCTTTAGCGATAAGCTTTTCTGACTTCCTTGTTCTTTTCTCTTCTTGTAATGAGCCTTGATTCCTGTATACTTCCTGTGTACCAGGGCTGCGCTTTGCGCTTTTTATAAAATTTCTACTTGATTATCAAAAGAAGTTATCTTCATACCTCCTCTGGCTGCTTGCCATAGAGATCTTTCGTATCCCTATGCTCATCCTATTTAGGTCACCAAAACCTGTAATATAAGATATTTGATTGACTACAATTACTATGATATAGTCACTGTTAACAATAGGGAAGAGGACCCAAGAGATTTCATGCTTCAGGAATTAGTCCCATGCATGCCTAAACCTGTTAAAAGAATGTTTTCAGTTTTGTCTCCTTGACAGCCTCTTTAGCTTTCATATAGCATCTGGTTGGGTTTACACTTGTGGCAGGTAGATCATGTCCACCATGAGCTTTGTTTGGTGTAAGGTGGAATTTTAGTGGCTGCATAATCTAGGAGTAGGGCCAGTAGAATCTCAATACATATAGGAGGGTTGATATGAAGCGAAGCAGGGACTATGTGGTGACACACATTAGTATCAATTTTTTTTTTTCTGTTGTCAATACCCTATTGAGTGCTGATATGCCAACTTATTTGAAATTTGGTAATATCTGGGCTTATAGTTGAGATTTGGCAATCGCTCGACTTGTTTAAACATCACAACCATGGTTTGAGGTAGGGGAAAACCGGTTGTCTGGGGAGATTCGGACTTTTGGTCCTAATATTGCTGCAACTATAATATGTATTACTTCTTGTTAAAGTGTAATAAGATAATGTATATATTTGAAACAAGCAAAACCATAAAAGAAAAGATTCTTTCCTATTTTAAGATATCAGTGGAAATCACCATTGAAATATCAAAACTCTTATGATGCAAATACTGTCCATGGTTCATGGTGGATCAATTTCAAGGTTCAAATTGATAAGGAGGCTAGTTCTTGTTGTCATATCACTAGTTACTACCACTTCTACTAGCATGGCCCCCACTACTTACTTGAATGTCAAGAAATGCAGTTCTACTTTAATTTTTTTGTTTTAAAACCGCATATGGTACTCCTTTGTTGGTGAAGGGACCAACATTTCATCTTTGTCGATTCAAAATCTCTGGATTCAGTAACTCAGAAGCTTGGTCACATGATAGAAAATAAGAGTTTTTGCTTCATTGTTGGTTTAACTTGCCTGATTTCTTATGTAACTGTTTGCATTACCAGTTAAATTTTGCAGCTCTTACTTGGTCTCCTTTACTCTGAAAGACATGGCACTGTATCCATCTTTCCTCCTGAAAGTTTGATAATTTTTACAGATATAGAAGTTCCAGTTGCATGCGTCATACTGATATGCTTGTTTGCCCTACAACATTATGGCACCCACAAGGTCGGCTTCTTGTTTGCTCCTATAGTCTTGACATGGCTATTGTGCATTAGTGCCATTGGTATATACAATATATTTCGGTGGAATCCTCATGTATATCGAGCACTTTCTCCATATTATATGTATCAATTTTTGAGGAAAACTCAAAGAGGAGGTTGGATGTCCTTGGGTGGAATTCTGTTGTGCATAACCGGTAAGTATGGACTTCTGGTGGTTAACCTTGATTCTAGTGCCATTAAAAGAAAGTAGTTTGTTTCTTTCCCTAATACCCATTTTCACTCTTCCAGGTTCAGAAGCCATGTTTGCTGATCTTGGACATTTTTCACAATTGTCAATCAAGGTATATCATTTAACAACTCAATTTTATAAATTCTACCAAGGTTTCTTTACCAAACTAACTTAGCATGGCTTATTATTTGAATGACTGGACCATGTACAGTAGTATCTGAAATTCAACTTTATGACATTTGGCAGTGTTGTTGAGATTATTAACCCCTTTTTTTAGCCTATGCTCATTATCTGATTTGGAGACAGTTTAAATTTCATGGCTCATCTCCTTGTCGTAGGCCCATTTTTTAGAAATCTAGAGACGAAATCAAACCCTAGCCTGTAGAGTTCATATCCTTTCTCTCTCTCTCCTCTCTCTCTCCTCCCTCCCCCCCCCGAAAAAAAAAGAAAAAAAGTGTTTTCATCACAATTGTGCTGCAAAGGAGGTGTTATATAACTTAAGGACATATTGTTAGCCATGTTAGTATCTGGCTGGTGCATATTAGGTATATGGAATTATTTTCTGATACTAAAATCCTTTAATGCAATGCAGCTCTCCACCATTTAATACCTGTGATGAAGCAAATCTTGATAATCTTGATTCACTCTTGTTCTGTCACTTGCACTATGTTATAACTTAAGAATATATTTTATAGCTTTGGCTGTCATTGGGGAACCTGTCTACCAGAGAATTTTGCTTTACCAATTTTTATTAGTGGTTGAAAAAATATGATTTTAAAACATAGGTCATTTGGTGGCTTTGGGTTCACTGTTTACACTATTAAGATTTAAACACAATTCATGCCTACCATTAGCACCCTAAATTATTTACCATATTGTGAGTATGTAAGAAAACTATAAGTTATGATGTCTCTTCTTTTTGTCATGAATTTCCTTATATTTCTGTTACTCATTTTGTATAAATGTTATGTCGAAGATTTCATGAAAATTTCCTTGCCGAAAGCAACTTGTCAAAGTTGTGGTTAATTGTTTCTAATTCTTGTAAAAAATGAGCTACTGGTCTAATAGGGATCTGATAGTTGGCGGTTTACATCTATACATCTCCTGATACTAGATTTTTAAGCTAATGAAAAAATTTGAATGAGAAAAAAAGGAACCTGAATTTTTTTTTTCCTTGTAAACAAGCATGTTTATGTTACTCAAATGCTTGTCTGATTCAACCATAACATTCTTGACCTACCCATTTTTTTCCTTTATAAGTTTCTTTTGCTTTGTGGTGGCTTCAACCATTCAAGGAAAATGTAGTTAGTTCTTTTCCCAAGAGACACTGACAGTTCATGTGCATATAGGTATCTTGTAATATGCTAAGATTATGCTTTGTTTAGAATATATCTAATGGTTCTCAAGTGTCATATCCTAATTAATGTTAATAGCTGAATAAAATGCCCCTGTGGTTTTATCTGTGTTTGGTGGCAACTTTTGGGGCTTTGGAGAAAAGATAGGGAGCATGAGCTTCAATTGTGACAGATGAATAAACTTCCTTTTCTGTATTCGCCATTTCGAGAACACCTACATTTCTAATGGATATTCACATTTCTGCAGATTGCTTTCACGGCTGTGGTTTATCCAGCTTTGGTTCTTGCATATATGGGGCAAGCTGCCTATCTATCTCAGCATCATTTTAGTGAGAATGATTACCGTATTGGATTTTATGTGTCTGTACCTGGTAGGTACCTTCACTTGTTCTCCATGAAGGTTATGTAATTAGGATTAAAGGCAGGTTCTCAGCTAATAAGAAATACCCCATGCTTTTTTTTCCAGGGAAGTTAAGAATTCCTGTTCTGGTAATAGCCATACTTGCTGCAGTAGTGGGAAGCCAGGCCATCATCACTGGAACTTTCTCAATCATTAAACAATGCTCCGCTCTGAATTGCTTCCCAAAAGTGAAAATAGTCCACACATCAACCAAAATGCATGGTCAGATTTATATCCCTGAGGTCAACTGGATCTTGATGCTGTTATGCGTGGCTGTCACTATTGGTTTCAGAGACACAAAGCGCTTGGGTAACGCATCAGGTATGACTATAATTGTAAGTTGTTGAACTCAGCATGTATCCTTTTCTGGTAAAAGTTTTCCCAAAGGATTTGCTTATATGGAAATGAATTTCACCATCCCAGCATTTAGAATAAAAAGTTCTGAGATTTTTCATTTATACTTTTCAAGAATTTCAATCCATTTGTCAAAAGGGCAATTGTTCTTCGTTTGGAATAAAGTTTGGTATTTCGCCTCATCTTTTGCTTCTTTCAGCTGAAACCCTTACCCTGATGCTTTGTACGGAACAGGTTTGGCAGTTATCACCGTCATGTTGGTCACCACCTGCTTAATGTCTCTTGTTATCGTCTTGTGCTGGCATCAGAGTGTCTTCCTTGCAATTTGCTTCATATTCTTTTTTGGAACAATTGAAGCTCTCTACTTCTCAGCTGCGCTCATGAAGTTCCTCGAAGGAGCCTGGGTCCCTATTGCCCTTTCATTCATCTTCCTGATCATCATGCATGTTTGGCACTATGGCACACTCAAGAAGTACGAGTTTGATGTGCAAAACAAGGTCTCCGTCGACTGGCTACTCAGCCTCGGTCCCAGCCTAGGCATCGTACGAGTCCATGGCATTGGCCTCATACATACTGAGCTTGTCTCTGGAATCCCGGCAATCTTTTCCCACTTTGTCACTAACCTTCCTGCCTTCCACCAGGTCCTAGTTTTTCTCTGCATCAAATATGTCCAAGTCCCACATGTTAAACCTCAGGAACGGTTTCTAATTGGGCACATTGGCCCCAGGGAGTACAGGATCTACAGATGCATTGTACGATATGGATATCGTGACGTTCACAAGGATGATGTTGAGTTTGAGAAGGATCTTGTATGTAGTATAGCAGAGTTCATACGATTTGGGAGCATTGGAACCTATAAAACAATTGAAGATTTAGGTGGAGCAATTGAAAATTTATGGAAGGATGAAGGCAAAATGACCGTGGTTGGGACCTGTTCTACCCATGCAAATGGAATTCAAATTGACCATGACGATATGAGCAATGCAGACTCAGTTGGCACATCAGAACTTAGAGAGATAAAGTCACCACCCGTGATCCGATCAAGAAAAAGGGTAAGGTTTCTGGTGCCTGAGAGCCCCAAGATAGACACAACCGTGAGGGAGGAATTGCAGGAGCTGATGGAAGCTAGGGAATCTGGGATAGCTTACATACTGGGGCACTCACACATGAAAGCAAAGCAAGGATCTAGCATGGTGAAGAAGCTTGTAATCAACTATGGCTATGAATTCCTGCGGAGGAACAGCAGGGCAACCACCTATGCATTCAATCTACCACATGCGTCTACTTTGGAGGTGGGGATGGTCTACCATGTTTGATCCTGCTTCTTTGGAATCATATATAATTTGTCATGTACAGGTTGTAATCTTACACACAGTTCAGTCATTTTCACGGCACAGGTCTTAGCCACCTCAAAACTTTTTCTTTTTGGCTTTGTGAAAAAGGTGGAACCGCCTTGAACACATGTGAAACATAGTAATGGCCCAGAAGTCCTTCCTGTCGAGCCACATTCCATCCTGAATTTTCTTGTCACGGGCTTGTGGAATGATAACTTAATAGAAACCAGATAATTGTTGTTGGCTTTCACACTGCTGAACCTTTCATTATATTCTTATAGCAAGAAAGACATGATAGTGCTTTTGAAATGGAGCATTAGTTTTCATTTTGCTAATAACATTTACAAAAAGCTGAGGTAGGAACTTAGAAATGATAAGGTGAACGTTCTAAATCAAATCATAAATGGTCAGATAAACTTTGTTTTCTTCTAAATTTTATGCAGTCCAAATGGAATAAATACACGTAAGGAAATCTTCTAACAATGGGACAACTTATTAAAAAAATACCCTACGGTAAATGAAGCGTGCCAACTCAGCATATATATATGCTAGATGGACGCTAGAATGCTAAAAAGCATTTATTTTTTCAGAAAGAAAATAACAAAAACTTGAAAAATCCAAAAATTAATCACGCACCACCACAAGTTTCAGGTAATCTTCACCCCGTATCTTCGATTCCATCCGAACCGTTTGACTCATGGTCCCGTCACTCTCAAAAAACATTCTATAATTACCCTTTAATGTTTTTGTTACGCAAGCCTCAAAAAACATTTTATAATTACCCTTTAATCCTTCTGGCTTTGCTATGCCACCGTCAACTAAGTAGACATCCAAAAATCCGTGCCAAAATTTCCAGTGCACAATCTTTGGCATCACATACCCGTAACTTTCATACTTTTCACACATTGTCCCATAATTCTCCTCCCAACCCTCTAAACATTCACAATCGTCATAATTATCAAACACGAAAACCCTTTCAATCATGTTCTCCTTACTCAATTTCAAATCTTTTGCAGTTTCCAAAATTCTATCCAAGAAGTGGATGAGTTTGGGGTATTCACGCGATTCTTTGGGTTGTGAGTATTTGCAGATGGGCAGAGATCTCAAAAAATTTATCCTCGATCCAAGATCATCTCCTTCAATGTCCACAAACTCAGGATTAATAGTGTATGTCAAGACCTTTCCCCTCCATGGGCTTGCACAGAGTTCAGATGCCATCAGTTGAAATGCGAGGCAGAATCTTTGTTTACAATTATCCTCCCGATGAAATTGGTATCTATCATTAACAACAGAAATGCAGTTTACGAACTTTGCTTTGCTAGAGTAGGTATCTATCGTTCTTTTCCATTGCAGCTCAGCAACTTCATGACCACTATCGTAATCTAAGAAGCTTAATATCTCATGAGGGAGCAATTTAGGGTGATGCATATTTTGAAGGTGCCGCAAAAGTCCATCGCGATCATGTTTATAGAACAATCTCTTGTAAGTTTTCATAGCAGTAGATGTGATCCGATCATATCGAAGCAAGTTCCACTGATTGGCACTCATGTAAATTTCTGGCAACTCTAGCGCTTTGCGAAGCGGGACCAAAACTTGTTTCCGTAATCGATCTCGAACTCTGTAAGCGTAATGGGCCTCATCAAGCTCTCTGTATTCATGACAAGAATCGTAAGGAAAAAGCTTCCTTGCAACACTCTCGCAAAATAAAGTTGAACGATCATAGGAAGAGTCAAGAGAAGGGCACCATTTTGAAGCCAGACTGATTTTTGCTAGCTGCCCAGAAATCAAGTACTCGAGGTCAGCCTTCAGTAGCTCGGCAAAGAGACTGGAAATCTGATTGTGTAAGCGACGGTATTTTGGATCGTATTTGTACCTTTCAATAGCCTTTTTTGCCATCATAATTTTTTTCTCCTCTCTCAAATGTGCTGCAATCCTTTTCTGCATTACTTTAGACTTCATTCTATTTGCTATCAATCTCTTTCGTTCTTCTCTCCTCCTTTTCTGTCTTTCTTTAGAACTCATTCTCTTCACCATCAATCTACAAAGTAGCTCTCTCCTCTGCTGTCCCTCTCTCGTCTGTCGCTCTATCTCCTGCCGCTCTCTCTGCATTTTTTCAGTCTCTGTTCTTTCTGCCATCAATCTCTTCTCGTGCTCTTTCATAACTATATTCCTCTTCACAATTCCGTCACCCCGAACTTGTGGCCCATTGACAATCCGGTAGAGAATTTCCAGGAAGTCTTTCAAACACCCGAATCTGGCAAATGCCCTCACGTTGTGTGCTAATGTTTCAGAGTGGTGTTGGTGGAGCCACATTGCTGCTGTATAGAAATCCTCTCTGCTTTGTTTACTAAAATGACTGGAGCTCTTCAAGTAGCAAATGATTTTGAGAATGGTTTCCGGACAGTGATGCCAAGACAACTCCAAAAAGTCCTTCAGAAAAACATGTGATTTCAGATCAAATGGTCTTTTGGCACCTATATAATATGTACAAAAAAAAGAACACGGATTTGGTAGATCATCTTTTAGCAAATCGCAGAGTCTTTCCCTTGTCTTGTTGATTTTATCCCTTCGCTTGTTGATTTTATAATCATCTGGAAATGGATTCACAAAAGAAGTCGAACGAGGGACTTCTGGAGGCCCCAGTAGACCAAATTCTTCCGGGCTTGGACAATTGATTGATGGCTCCACAGAAATACATCTTAAACTAGTCCACCTGGTTGTAGTAGCTCCAGTCCTTTTAATGGACATGCGAAAGAGTTGAAAACCAAGGCGACTCATATTACTGCATGACAAAGACCCAGTGTAAGTTCAGAAGAATCGAATATGAAGGAAAATGTGAAACTGTGATGAACAATTCCAACACTGGCAAATTCTGAATGCATAGCTTTACAGAAAAAGAGCTGGGAAGGGATACAAATACCAGGTGGAATATTATTCACTGCAGGGTTGATTGTTGAGTTTTCTAAGGTTGCAACCAAATATCAAAAGTCATCACTAGAATACCCTCACAAACAAAACTTCAAGAAACAGAGAGACAGATACAGAGGAACGCACATCCAAGAAAATAACAAGAATGAATCCCTTCCCATGCCAATTAAGTAACATGGGAGAAACTATGATGATCACATGAACAATCAAAACAAAGAAATTCTCAACCTTTTTTTTTTGTCAATTAACTAATAGAGAGACAGAGAATCCTGCTTGGACAACCTATGTAATGGGTTGAGAATCAAAACATCTTGCAACCGCAAAATCAAATACCAGCCAGCAAAGCAATTTATGTACTTAAATCAGAAGTAAGGGAAGATACCATATAACTGGTGGCCAATTTCAAAATATTTATTCCCCTGGACACTTTCTTTTTTTTTACTTTCGCAACAAAAGTTTGGATCTTTCTCGTTGTGTCAGCAGAGCAATTACCAACCAAACTTGAAACTTTTAACATATCTCGAGACATCAGCAAACTGATGTCTCAAATAAGTTTGAAACCAATTAAAAAAAAATAATGACAATACAACGAGTTGTATGAAAGAAGAAGAAATATGGCATACCAATTACCAGGCAATACTCGTGGCAAACGTTAGATTTAGGCTCTACAATGGGAAAAAATTGGACAGTTCGGAGAGAGATCTCTCGGGGCTGCTATGCAGAGGTTGGGGGGGGGCGCTAAAGGGAAGGAGGAGAGAGGCAAAGACGAGGGGAGGGACACGTTTATTTATTCATTTTATTTTATTTTTGTAAGTTTGGAGGGACACGTTTAGGGTTAATAGGTTTTGTACCCTTTTTTTTTTTTAATGTCAGACGCTAATTTGTTCAGAGGCTTTACGCGGAGCTTCTTGCTAAATATTGGACAGTTCGGAGAGAAGATCTCTCGGGGCTGCTATGCGGGAGGGGGGGGGGGGGGGGGGGGTTGGCTCTAATGGGAAGGAGGAGAGAGGCAAAGACGAGGGAGGGACACGTTTATTTATTCTTTTCTTTTCTTTTTTAAGTTGGAGGACACTTTTAGGGTTAATAGGTTTTGTACCTTTTTTTAAAGAAAAAATGTCAGACGCTAATTTGTTCAGAGGCTTTACGCGGAGCTTCTTGCTTATGTCAGCGCACGCTTACATCTTTTTTTTTAAAAAAAAAAAAAAAAAAAATTCTATTTCAGTAATATATGTACGAACCTTTTACTTATTAAAAAAAAAAAATTCATAATCAGAGCTTTGTTTAAAAACTCTTAGTTTGGTCCTTTAAAATTCTAATTTCTATTATTTAGTCTAATTTTTCGTTAAATACTATCAAAATTTTTAAAATAACATCTTTAAAAAAAAAAAAAAATCGAAGATATAGGCGTAAATATTTTTACAAATTCTATTAAATACTGACCAATGTGTAACTCCTTTACAATTTTTTTGTTTGTCATTTTTATCCAAAAAAAATGAGAGGTATTTTAAAAATGTTGACATAATTTAACGAAAAATCAAGTTAAGACTCCGTTTGTTTCGACGTAAAAATGATTTCCAGAAATCATTTTTCGTGTTTTCTGGTGTTTGGTGGGGCGTAAAATAATAGTCAACGGAAATCATTTTCAGTTTGACCGAAAAATCTTCTTTAATTTTCATAAAATGATTTTCCCTTTTTAAAACCGTAAACTATTTTTCGAGTTTAAGCGTCACATTTTCAAATTGGTAGACCACAGTGTGACAAAATTAGAAGTTTATAAAACCAAAATTAGAGTTTTTAAAGATTTGAGGGATATTTCAAAATGGTTGAAAGCTCAAGAGGCTTTATAAAATTTTCCCTAAAATAAACAAAAAAAAAAAACATCATACACAATTAGGGGTGGGCAAATTAACCGTTAACCGCCTACCGACCGCTTATCGACCGCCACCGAACCGCCTACCGACCGTAACCGACTGTTGTCGGTTCGGTTAATTCGGTAGTCGGTTAAAAAAAAATTCGGTTAATTCGGTAGTCGGTTAAAAAAAATAAATAATCGGTTAACCGATTTAACCGATTTAACCGATAGTTTTTAAAAAAAATTATTTAATCAAAACGACGTCGTTTTGG
>FXXK01000850.1:0-21944 GCA_900184695.1 Betula pendula
TTATGGTTTTAAAAAGGGAAAACCATTTTACAGAAATTAAAAAAAGATTTTGTTGGTCAACTGAAAATAGTTTCTGTTGACTATTATTTTACGCCCCACTAAATACCAAAAACACGAAAATAAAAAATTTATTTTACGGCGAAACAATTCGGACATATGTTTTACAATTAGTTCCTAGGAAGATTTTAGTTTTTAGATAGTGGTTTAAGCAATTTCTTTTTTTAAGGGGTTACGGCTGAAATTGGTTTTGCTTTAATTTTTCTCTTTGTAGTTTGTGGAGGCGGTTAATGTCATACGAGCAGGTTTCCAAGTATATCCTAGCATTATAGCATATATGCTTTTTGTTTAATGAATTGCATATGTTTAGATATTTGGGTGCCTCATGAATGGTAGGGGTGTTAGTTGTGCTGTTAAAAACAACTCCGCATCAACTATTTGCACGTTTGCGTGCTTACTGGCGAATCCCTAAGTCCAGGCAGATATTATACCCACCGTCCACACATATACGGGCAGATAACAGAATATGGGTAAGCAATCCACCTTAGCCTTTTATTTCTATGTGATTCATGCATTTAGTATTGGCTAATTTGGCTAGGGGCTTAAAATGTCACTAAAATATTAAGGTTATGTTTGATATGTGAAATGTTTATTTTTTAAAATAGTCTTTATTAAAAATAAAAAAAATAGAATGTATTAACCTTTACATAGTCATTTTCATAACTATAAAAAAATAATTATTCCTTAAATTGAGGAAATAATTATTTATCACCGTGAGGAAACTTGGCAACTCCTTCCCTTTCTAAAAGTACTATCTCCCACTCCCTGGCTTTGTGTCGGGGATTTCAACGAGATTGTTGACCAATCGGAAAAGTCAGGAGGAGCTCTACGCAGCGAGCGGCAAATGGAGAGTTTCCGATCTGTTCTGGAGGAGTGCCATTTGGATGACCTCGGTTTTAGGGGCTCTAAATTCACCTGGACGAATTGTCGTGGAGCTGGGCAGTTTATAAAAGAACGACTAGATCGTGCTACAGCTAATTCAGAATGGTGTGCCCAGTTCCGTGTGGTGGATGTGTCCATTCTAGCAGCTCGGAGTTCAGATCATAAGCCCATCCTGGTTAGTTTCTCTTCCTCTCGAGGTAGACGGAGACAGTCTCGGCTATTCAGATACGAGGCCAGTTGGACTACTGATGTAGATTGTAAACCTATTGTCCAGAACGCTTGGGTTGGCAACGATGAAGGAACTAATGCTATGCAGACAGCTAGTCTTAAATTGCAACGCTGTCAAACGGCTCTGTCTAGGTGGAGTTCTGCCAAGTTTCGGGCTTCAGCTAAGCTACTAGAAAAAAAGACTAAGCAGTTAGAGAGGCTCCAGAGGGATGAAGAACCGGGGAGAAGGGATCAGATCATTCAGTTACAAAGGGAGATTGATCAGTTGCTTGAAATGGAAGATCTAAGGTGGAAGCAAAGGGCCAAGCGTCATTGGCTTAGTCAAGGTGATCGGAATACACAATTTTTCCACGCTTGGGCAAATCACCGTCGGAAGAAGAACCACATCAGTACCATTATGGATGAAGAGGGGACGTTGTGGACTCAGCCTGAGGACATAGATGCCGCTTTTATAAATTATTTTAGCACCCTTTTCACCTCTGGTTCCCCTTCGGGTATTGAAGAGAGTTTGGCGCATATCAACTCCAGAGTGACTACTGAAATGAATGCCTCTCTCCTACGGGAGTTTACTACTGAGGAAGTCCATATTGCTCTTTCACAGATGCATCCCCTCAAATCCCCGGGGCCAGATGGATTCTCAGCAGGTTTTTACCAAAATCATTGGGAGATTGTGGGTCAAGAAGTCTGTGCGGCTGTCCTCAGTTTCCTCAACTCAGGCCACATAGAAGCTGATATTAACACTACGTATCTTGCTCTTATCCCCAAGGTGTCCCATTCTACGAAGGTCACAGATTACCGGCCCATCAGCCTTTGCAATGTCATGTATAAACTTATGGCGAAGGTTATTGCTAATCGTTTGAAGTTGATTTTACCGCATATTATTTCTCGACATCAAAGCGCCTTTGTCCCCGGACGCCTTATCTCTGATAATGTTTTGGTGGCGTATGAGGCTCTTCATATGATGGATACCCGCCTCAAAGGTAAAAAGGGCTTTATGGCTCTTAAACTTGATATGAGCAAGGCATATGACAGGGTTGAATGGGACTATCTCGAAACCATTATGCGTAAGCTGGGATTTGCTGACCAATGGATATTTCTTATTATGGCTTGTGTACGGTCTGTTCGCTATTCAGTATTGATAAATGGCAGCCCCCAAGGTCTCTTTTCTCCTACTAGAGGTCTTCGGCAGGGGGATCCACTGTCCCCATATTTGTTCCTTTTGTGTTCGGAAGGTCTGAGTTCTCTTGTGGTGGGTGCTGAAAGGGCGGGCAGACTTACAGGATTACCTAATTGCTAGAGGTGGACTCAAGTTAAGTCACCTCTTTTTTGCTGATGATAGTTTACTGTTTTGTCGTGCGAATTTTTTGGAGTGGTGTACCATTCATGAGATCCTGGAGGTCTATGAGCAGGCTTCGGGGCAGAAAATAAACAGGGACAAGACCTCTATCTTCTTTAGCCGCAACACCAAACAGGGTTTCCGTAATCATCTCTACTCTATCCCGGGAATTTCAAGAACTCAGGGTTTTGAGAAGTACTTGGGTCTACCAGCCATTGTGGGACGTGCAAAAAACCGTGCTTTTGCTGGTATAAAGGGGCGGGTTCGAGCTCGATTGACTGGTTGGAAGGAAAAATTCCTTTCCCAAGCCGGCAAGGAGTTCTTATCAAAGCTGTTATCCAAGCCTTTCCTACCTACACCATGAGTGTGTTTCAAGCTCCCAAGACTTTGTGCAAGGAATTAATGGGATGATGAATCAGTTCTATTGGGGTCATAAAGAGAATGATAAAAAGTTGATTTGGTCAAGCTGGAAACGTATGGGTTTATCAAACAAAAAGGGGGCTTGGGCTTTCGCGATTTGGAGTGTTTCAACTTGGCTTTGTTAGCAAAGCAAGCTTGGCGCCTTCTACATCATCCTGACTCCTTGGCTGCTCAGGTTATGAAAGATAAATATTATCCTCAGCAGGAGTTTTTGGAAGCCTCACTGGGAGCACGTCCCTCTTTCGCTTGGCGTAGTATATTCAATTCTCGAGATCTCCTACAAGAGGGTTAGTTTGGCGCGTTGGGAATGGTAACTCTATCAGGATTTGGAAGGACAAGTGGCTTCCCTCTCCAGTGTCACACATGATTCAGTCTCCCATTAGAGTCTTGCATCCTGAGGCAAGGGTATGCGAGTTAATTGATGAGGATTCACGATGGTGAAACTACCCGTTAATTCATAGTCTTTTTGATGCAGAGGAGGCTTCAAAAATTTGCAGTATGCCTCTGAGTTCCCATGGACAATCAGATAGATTGATCTGGGCAGGAACGTCCTCTGGGGTCTTTTCTGTCAAAAGTGCATACCATCTTGGTAAAGAGTTGCTTTTTTGCGTGATTCAGGGGAGAGTTCTGGTGCTTTTACATCTGGAAAAATTTGGCAGAAAATCTGGACTTTGCAAGTTCCTGAGGCTGTCAAACGTTTATTTGGAGGGTATGTCACAACTCTCTTCCAACGAGAGCCAACTTGTTCAAAAAAGGCATTCTTTCGGATCCCCTTTGTCCATTGTGTGGACTTGTTCTTGAAACTATAGACCACATCCTGTGGAGTTGTGCAACGGCGTCAGGGGTCTGGCAGGAGTGTCCAAAATCCATTCAGAAACTGTCTATCGTGGTGCGCAGTGGTTGATCTTTTTCAATTTCTTGTGGATAAGCTGGGTAACGAGGATCTTGCCCTTGCCACTTCGATTGCACGGCGTCTATGGCTACGTCGCAACACTTTTGTTTTTGACGGCTTTTTTCTCCTCCCATCAGCTTCTCACGCAAGCCATTGTTTCCATCAACGACTTTCGATCTGCACGGTCCAGAACTGAAGATTTGGGGGGAGCAATTCCTGTTGGCTACGTCAAAAGTGGAAGAACCAGCTGCCGGTATGGTAAAGGCTAATTGGGATGCGGCTATCGATTTTCGGAATCGGAGAATGGGAGTGGGTTTTGGTTGTTCGTAACGTAGATGGCTTCGTTTTAGTAGCTATGTGTACTGTTGTTCCATTTATCACCGATCCTACAATAGCGGAGGCTGTGGCCTTACAAAAGCAGTTTCTCTTTGTATTGAATTGGGTTTTCAACGAATACATTTGGAGGGCGATGCCATGGAGATTGTCCAAGCACTCAACAACCGAATCCGTGTTGGCGGCGTTATGGTCACTTGATTGATGATATAAGACTTAGTTTGGATTTGATCCAAGCATGGTGTGTCTCCCATACTCGTAGGGAGGCAAATGAAGCCGCCCATTGTTTGGCAAGTTGCCATTAACCAGTCTCTAGATTGTGTATGGCAGGATACGGTACCGATTTTCTTCACCATATTGTACTTGCTGAGCAAGATTTTTCAGATTATTAATGAAGGGCTTAGAACCCATTTCAAAAAAAAAAAAAAAACGAAATATAGGTTGCAATCCACCGCCGCCTAAATATATAACTATTTTATTTATGTGTGTTTCATAAATTTAGTATATGACTAATTTGACTAGAGTTTGAATGCCACTAAAATACTAAATTGATAATGTTTTGTCACTATTCCACTTATGGACATTATTTCAAGGCAATTAAAGTGTTTTTTTTTAAGGAAATAATTCAATTAAACTGTATTGTTATATAATACTATATAATAGTTAGCTTGGATAAAATTTTTCGCCAACACTAACTTAAAATAAAAATAATATATTAATATATAAAATATGCCAAATACAGTTTAATTGAAATATATTTTAAAAAAACACTTTAATTGCCATTGAAATAATGTCCATAGTGGAATAGTTGGACATAAAACATTATCAAATTGTTTTTAGGTTTTTTTGGCATTTCCAAGACTCTAGTAAATTAAGTCTATACTAATCTTATGAAACCACATAAAAAATTATTATATGATTTAGGCGGCGGTGGAGTTGCCAACCTATATTCTCGTTTTTTCTTTCTTTTTTTGAAATGGGTCTACCTACAGGATTACCTATTGCTAGAGGTGGACTTCAAGTTAAGTCACCTCTTTTTTGCTGATGATAGTTTACTGTTCTGTCGTGCGAATTTTTTGGAGTGGTGTACCATTCATGAGATCCTGGAGGTCTATGAGCAGGCTTCGGGGCAGAAAATAAACAGGGACAAGACCTCTATCTTCTTTAGCCGCAACACCAAACAGGGTTTCCGTAATCATCTCTACTCTATCCCGGGAATTTCTAGAACTCAGGGTTTTGAGAAGTACTTGGGTCTACCAGCCATTGTGGGACGTGCAAAAAACCGTGCTTTTGCTGGTATTAAGGGGCGGGTTCGAGCTCGGTTGACTGGTTGGAAGGAAAAATTTCTTTCCCAAGCCGGCAAGGAGATTCTTATCAAAGCTGTTATCCAAGCTCTTCCTACCTACACCATGAGTGTTTTCAAGCTCCCCAAGACTTTGTGCAAGGAATTGAATGGGATGATGAATCAGTTCTATTGGGGTCATAAAGAGAATGATAAAAAGTTGATTTGGTCAAGCTGGAAACGTATGGGTTTATCAAAACAAAAAGGGGGCTTGGGCTTTCGCGATTTGGAGTGTTTCAACTTGGCTTTGTTAGCAAAGCAAGCTTGGCGCCTTCTAATTCAATCCTGACTCCTTGGCTGCTCAGGTTATGAAAGATAAATATTATCCTCAGCAGGAGTTTTTGGACGCCTCACTGGGAGCACGTCCCTCTTTCGCTTGGCGTAGTATTTTCAATTCTCGAGATCTCCTACAAGAGGGTCTAGTTTGGCGCGTTGGGAATGGTAACTCTATCAGGATTTGGAAGGACAAGTGGCTTCCCTCTCCAGTGTCACACATGATTCAGTCTCCCATTAGAGTCTTGCATCCTGAGGCAAGGGTATGCGAGTTAATTGATGAGGATTCACGATGGTGGAACTACCCTTTAATTCATAGTCTTTTTGATGCAGAGGAGGCTTCTAAAATCTGCAGTATGCCTCTGAGTTCCCATGGACAATCGGATAGACTGATCTGGGCAGGAACGTCCTCTGGGGTTTTTTCTGTCAAAAGTGCATACCATCTTGGTAAAGAGTTGCTATTGCGTGATTCAGGGGAGAGTTCTGGTGCTTTTACATCTGGAAAAATTTGGCAGAAAATCTGGACTTTGCAAGTTCCTGAGGTTGTCAAAACGTTTATTTGGAGGGTATGTCACAACTCTCTTCCAACGAGAGCCAACTTGTTCAAAAAAGGAATTCTTTCGGATCCCCTTTGTCCATTGTGTGGACTTGTTCCTGAAACTATAGACCACATCCTGTGGAGTTGTGCAACGGCGTCAGGGGTCTGGCAGGAGTGTCCAAAATCCATTCAGAAACTGTCTATCGTGGTGCGCAGTGGTTATGATCTTTTTCAAATTCTTGTGGATAAGCTGGGTAACGAGGATCTTGCCCTTGCCACTTCGATTGCACGGCGTCTATGGCTACGTCGCAACACTTTTGTTTTTGACGGCTTTTTTCTCCCTCCCATCCAGCTTCTCACGCAAACCATTGTTTCCATCAACGACTTTCGATCTGCACGGTCCAGAACTGAAGATTTGGGGGGAGCAATTCCTGTTGGGCTACGTCAAAAGTGGAAGAAACCAGCTGCCGGTATGGTAAAGGCTAATTGGGATGCGGCTATCGATTTTCAGAATCGGAGAATGGGAGTGGGCTTGGTTGTTCGTAACGTAGATGGCTCTGTTTTAGTAGCTATGTGTACTGTTGTTCCATTCATTACCGATCCTACAATAGCGGAGGCTGTGGCCTTACAAAAAGCAGTTTCTCTTTGTATTGAATTGGGTTTTCAACGAATACATTTGGAGGGCGATGCCATGGAGATTGTCCAAGCACTCCAACAACCGAATCCGTGTTGGCGGCGTTATGGTCACTTGATTGATGATATAAGACTTAGTTTGGATTTGATCCAAGCATGGTGTGTCTCCCATACTCGTAGGGAGGCAAATGAAGCCGCCCATTGTTTGGCAAAAGTTGCCATTACCCAGTCTCTAGATTGTGTATGGCAGGATACGGTTCCCGATTTTCTTCACCATATTGTACTTGCTGAGCAAGATTTTTCAGATTATTAATGAAGGGCTTAGAACCCATTTCAAAAAAAAAAAAAAAAAAAAAACCAACTTGTAACTAATTTATGTCCGTCCAAAAATGAGTAACATCCAATCATTTTTCCTAATTATTGAGTAACAAAAATTGGAGATATAGTCACTAACGTTTTTTCAACATTGATGGCTCCCGTTCGTTTTTGGTGAACATAACAAAACTAAGTTGTTGGCTTCCTTTTTTTGACAGCTTTCATATTAATTCCCATTCGTCACTTCCGCCTTAAATTGCCACATCGACCCATTCCCATTCTCTTCTATCTTCCTCCAAGGACCACCGTCACTTTCAGATATACATATATACACCCCAAGCACCACAAACTCTCATCTCAAACTCCACATGGAGTCTTCAGAAAACAACATCCATCAACCTTTGCTTCAAACCAACCCACCATCTTTGTCATCCCAATCATTCACCACAAAGCACCAAACAAGCGGCGAGCTTGAGACCATATTGTCCGACACTACCCTACCCTTCTTGCAGCGTCTCCGACCCGCTACATGGATCGAGCTCAAGCTCCTCTTCCACCTCGCTGCTCCGGCCGTTATTGTTTTCATGATCAACTATGTCATGTCCATGTCCACCCAAGTCTTTTCTGGCCGCCTCGGTAACCTCGAGCTCGCTGCCGCCTCTCTCGGCAACACTGGCATCCAAGTCTTTGCCTACGACCTCATGGTATGAGAATTTTTAAAAAAATAATACTATTTAGTAGATTGTTATACGATTATCTTTTTTTTTTTTTTTTTTTTTTCATTCTTTCAAACAGTTAGGAATGGGGACTGGGGAGTGCGGTGGAGACTCTATGTGGGCAAGCATATGGAGCCCAAAAGTACGACATGCTAGGCATATATTTGCAAAGATCAACGGTGCTCCTCACTTTAGTGAGTGTTCTCCTTAGCATCATATACATCTTCTCCAAGCACATCCTAATATTTCTCGGCCAGTCACCAGAAATTGCCTCCGCCGCCGCAGTTTTCGTCTACGGCCTAATCCCGCAAATCTTCGCATATGCAGTAAACTTCCCCATCCAAAAATTTCTGCAGGCTCAAAGCATAGTGACCCCTAGTGCATATATTTCAGCAGCTACGCTAGTGATACACCTTTTGCTAACATGGGTCGCAGTTTACAAGATCGGACTTGGCTTGTTGGGTGCATCGCTAGTGCTGAGCTTTTCATGGTGGATTATAGTGGTGGCCCAGTTTGTGTATATAGTGAAAAGTGAGAGGTGTAAGTACACGTGGAGAGGGTTCTCTGTCGAAGCTTTCTCGGGGTTGCCAGCGTTCTTCAGATTATCAGTGGCGTCTGCTGTGATGTTGTGCCTAGAGACGTGGTACTTTCAGATTCTTGTTCTACTTGCTGGTTTGCTAGAAAACCCTGAGTTGGCTCTCGATTCTCTATCCATTTGGTAAGACAAGTTGCTTTCTTTTTTTTTTTTGGTTTCTTTTAAGAATTTTAGCTGCTTGTTTTGTTTGTTTCTCTCTTATCATCATTAGTAATGAGGCGAGCTGGCCACACAAAACAAATGTCTCCCCCTTAATTGCTCTAGTTGGGTTTAGTAATTACCATATGAGTCACAATCTTTCATTTGACATTTACGATATCAGAAACCATTTGAAAGTTGAACCTCTTCAAATCGGATGAGACTGTGCAATATCTAGGGTATTGCATATGGTATAATAGGTTTAATATGGACCGTTCATCCAAAATAAACGGTCAAAGATTTCAGATCATCCAAAAAAAATTTGCGTCTCATTTTTACAAGTTGCCTTGTCGCTGCCCTCTTCTAATTGGCCTTTGGGAGTTCCCAAATTAACCACACCAAGTAGCCGAAGAAATGGTTTGGCCACCCTGCGCAATGGGACAACAATGGGGAAGCGGCAGGATAGGAACTTGATAGTGGTGGTGAGATAACGAAGGAGTTGAGAGAAAGGCGGCGGTGGACAGAGAGAGATGAGACAACCGATAAAAATGAGATCTAAAATTTGTTTAGATGGTGTACGTGGTAGTTTTTCGGTTGTTTATTTAAAAATGTTTGTGCAAAAATTTCCTCCAAATTTCTCGAAATTATTAGGCAGCATTTCTAAGCAATCCACATGTTTAAGTCATGAGATTTTCGGATGACCTTATAATGATTTAATGGTACTTAATTAATAACCATGGTCCATCGCAATTAAATAAGATTTTATATAGAAAAGAACCATTTCAATAAATAAGTCAACCAGTAATACAAAGAAAGTGAAACATGAAGAAAAAGAATGTATAATTAATTCAATTGATATTGCTGCCACAGCTTCAAATTCTAGCCAAAGAAAATGGACAAGGATTTTTCTTGCTTTCTTTTTTTGTTGGAAAGCAGGTTAAGTGGTTCTTTAATTTCATATATACTTATGTATTGCGTGTTTGAAGTATGCGAGTTCATGATATAAACAAAACGTTGCTTAATTAGTTCATTGTTTAATTTATTTATTTTCCCCCCTTTTTAATGGGTTGCTAGCTAATTACAGCACAACAATATCTGGATGGGTTTTCATGATCTCGGTTGGGTTCAACGCAGCTGCAAGGTCAGTCTATTATGTCCTCTAATTTTAATTTAAATGTCTCTGTTTTTTAGGACTTACGTTTTAAATTAAATAAATATATATTCACTTAATTAATCAAAGTTCTTAGGCTAAAAATAACACCTTTCTCCCACAAGCAAGTACTCTCATATATATTACATACCCCTCATAAACTTTAACCAAGTACAACTCATTTCTCACGTTAAGGGTAATTTAGTTATTATATATATATATTTTTCTGTCCAACTTAAGGGCTAGCTTATTTTGACTAAAGGGAGTAAGGGTACAACCGTACAAACTTATACCGAAACTTTAAAATATGATATGATTTTCATTCGGTTAAATTTTATGGGGATACACTACACAGAGATATAGTACTTTGTGGGAGAAGGATAATTATAAACATAGGCCTGGGTTGAAATGAACAGTATTTTAGCTCAGGCACATGAACAGTAATTTGTGAGCTCCATGTATTAAAAATATATATATATATTTTTTTTTAATCTCATCCAGCCCAAGCTAAAATACCGTTCATTTCAGCCTGGGCTGATGTATATCAGTACTCGTGGGAGAAAAGTATTATTTACCCAATTAAGTTCTTATTTCCTATATTAATTCTAGGGTTTTTTTTTTTTTAAAAAAAAAGAAAGCAAACCGAATTTTTTATTAAAATTTGTGTCACTCCTAATATAAATCAGATTTTTTTTTTAAAAAAAAAATTATTAATAATCATGTCATTTCAAACCATATATTTATATATATATAAAGTTGAGAGGAAAGAATTTATTCAAAAAAAAAAAAGTTGAGAGGAAGGAATTAAAAAAAAAAACGTATTTTTTGGTTACATATGTGTTATTATAAGTTATAGAGTATGATTTGTTAATTTATGACAAGCAGTGTGCGAGTGAGCAATGAGCTTGGAGCAAGAAATCCAAAGTCAGAAGCATTTTCTGTGGTGGTGGTGACAGTGATCTCTTTCATTATCTCTGTAATCGTAGCGTTAATTGTGCTTGCTTTGCGCGATGTGATAAGCTATGCCTTCACTGAAGGTGAAGCTGTGGCTACCGTTGTCTCAGATCTTTGCCCACTTCTTGCCCTCACCCTCGTCCTCAATGGAGTTCAACCCGTCTTATCAGGTATATATTGCATTAATTATCACGGATCGATAAGTTTTGATTCAAATGGCCTTTTCCTGTTCCTTAAAATTGTAGGTCTAAACCCATTAAGAACATATATGCTTGCTATACACTGAAATGATGATGAGTATTATCCGAATACAAAAAGCCGGAATAGAATGAGCATTTCTATTAATTTGTTTGGTGATATTATATGAATTATGACCAAATTTCTTAAAACATATTTCAACCAAAACTTTTAAAATATCCTTACATAACATAGGAATAGCACTGTTTTTCTCGATTGGCGCCACCCTCAACCACCCCCAATAGGTCCGAGAGTGGTGTGACTACCCCTATAGTTTTTTGGGATTTTTTTTAGAGCTATTCTATTCCTGAGAGAACAACTACTTTGGACCTTTTTAAAGAAAAATAGTTATTCCTCATTTTGGGGGCAGTCATGACGACTCAACCAAATAACGAATAACTACTTAAGTTATGTTTGGTATAGGGGAGCTTATGGAGAGCAACCTATTCGTCAGGATTATGGTAGGGAGGAATCCCGAGAGTACCGAATGAAGATCGATCTTCCTTCATTCAACGATCATCTTCACATCGAAGATTTCCTTGATTGGATGACGGAAGTAGAGATGTTCTTTGATTATATGAGTATTCCAGAGGAACGAAAGGTGAAGTTGGTGGCCTACAAGTTCAAGGGAGGAGCATCTACTTGGTGGGAACAGCTACAAGTCTCGCGTGCTCGACAAGGTAAAGGCCCCGTGACTTCATGGCTGAAGATGAAGAGGCTTCTTAAAGCACGGTTTTTACCATCCGACTTTGAGCAGTATCTATTCCAACAATACCAAGAATGACGACAAGGAGCTTGGACGGTCCAAGCCTACATTGATGACTTTTATCGATTGTCGGCTCGTAACGATCTTATGGAGATAGAGGCTTAGCAAGTGGCCAGGTTTATTGGGGGGTTGCGCTTTGCAATCCAGGACCATGTATCTATGCACTATGTCTTTACTTTGACTGAGGCTGTTAGCCTTGCCACCTGAGCCGAGAAGCAGCTAGATCGGCCTAAGGTGTCAACCTGGGACAAAATCCGAGCAACTCAACAAGATCTTCACAGAGTCAGGACAGGCAACCCATGGTTCCGACCGTGACTCCAAGTCAACCCATGACTTCCGGGGGAAGAGGAGTTAGTAGTAGTACGACTGTCACGAGGAAACAGGTGATCATACACCCATCCAACAACCTATATGCTCAGCCCGGTCTAGAAAAGTGTTTCAAATGTAACCAATCGGGGCATAGATCACATCAATGTCCTAGGCGGCAGATGGTGAACTTGATCGAGACCGAGACAGGAGGAGGAGAGGATGGAGAGCTTGAAGAAGAGGAAGTCCCGGCTGATGCTGATGAAGGGGTATATCTCTCTCGATCCTTGGTCATTTAGCGTTTACTGATAATGCCAATACAAGAGGAGCACCCACAGAGGAATAATGTCTTCCGTACTCGTTGCACAGTCAACCAACGAGTATGTGATGTCATCATTGACAGTGGCAGTGGAGAAAACGTCGTCTCAGAGGCGATGGTTAAGAAGTTGGGTCTGAAGACCGAGAAGCACCCATCACCATACAAGATCGGATGGATCAAGCAGGGCACCGAAACACTAGTTATCGAGAGATGTCGTTTCACGTTTTCAATCGGTAAACACTACTCGGACTCGGTGTTGTGTGATGTGGGGGAGATGGATGCGTGCCACATAATTTTGGGTAGACCTTGGCTGTTTGACGTGGACGCCCAGTACAAAGGTTCAACGTCTACATTATCTTTCGAGATGGTCGAAAGATAATATTTCGGCCTTTGCAAGGAGAGATGTTCAACACTTCACTCGTATTTAGAAGAGGCAGCTTTTTGACCACAGGATCGAAGTTTATGGAGGAAGTCAAAGGCACCCAAGAGATGATCGCGTTGGTGATTGAGGGAACTACAGTCCCTAACGCGCAGGAAGTTCCCGAGCCTTTGCAGCCGATGGTGGAGGAAGTGGTTAGATCGTCAACGTTCAAAGTCGCGGACATCTTTGAATACTTTCCGCCAGTGGAGACTGAATTTAACTTGAAGACTAGTTATTTTCAAGAAGGGAAGACTGATGTAGGACGCTACATCCGATCGCCAAGAACTTTTCGAGAGCAATCTCCAAGAGCTTCTTGAGAGTCCATACCGAGACGAACTTCCCGAGAGTCCATCCCAAGAAGATCTTCTCGAGGGTCCATCCCAAGAAGATCTTCCCGAGGGCCCATTCCGAGAAGAGCTTCCCAAGATACCATACCCGAACTTGAGTTCGAGATGCATGGTGTTTACCGAACCGATCGTACATCCGAGGCGCGTGGCGATTACCAAGGAGTGGTAACTGAGAATCTACCGAGACTCCATACCGAGGATTCAATCCAAGTGAAGACCATTCAAGAAGAGGTACATCGACATCTAGAAGAATCATATGCCAAGTACAAAGCATCGGCAGATAAGGGTCGGAGATCAAAGATTTTTCAAGAAGGAGATCTAGTGATAGTGTACTTACACAAGGGGCATCTACCGACCGATACTTCTAGCAAGCTGAGGAACAAGAAATATCGCCCGTGCAAAATACTTCAGAAGATTAACGATGATGCATATATCGTTGACCTTCCCGATGTCCTGGCTATATCCTCAACGTTCAATGTTGCAGACATTTTTGAGTACTTTCTGCCAAAGGATTTAGAACTTAACTTGAGGACGAGTTCTTTTCAAGAAAGGGAGACTGATGTAGAACATGAATGTGACAAAAAAAAAAGAAATAGATTTTATTTGGGGAAAATATAAAAAAGCCCCCCATACTGACAACCTAATGAAACAAGCCCCCCGAAAGGACAAGTGGTATATGTCGACCCAAACAAACTACCAATATGGTATAAAGAAGCCCATTTTCAAAACTTTTTCCTAAAAATACCCTTAGTTTTTTAATAAAAAATAATAAAATTTAACTTTTTTTTTTGTTTAATTAAAAAAGAAGTTTGGGTGGTCGATCCACCACATGGGGGTGGATCGGCCACCCCCAAAGCCATGGAGGGTGGCTCGCGGCCACCCCATGGCCTGGGGGTGGTTTGCGAGCCATCCCCAGACTTTTTTTTTTTTTTTTCTCTCTCTCGCCATGAAGATTGCTTCCATGTTCCGGCTAACAACGTCCACCTCTTTCAGACCATGACAGAGCAGTTTCAAAATGCCAAATGTCTCTATTAAACCCATTAAACCCGCTCGACGAGAATCTCCGGCGAGAGTGGTCAAGGTACAGTAAGTATATCCAAGCCGCCTACCATGCATCCATTTCGATCCGTCCATGTCGGCTCAGGAGCCTCCCCAGCCGCGTCACGTGCTGCCGGGCGGATCTTGGGTCCGAAGTGGCGTCGACGACGGGTGACGGATCTTGGCTGGATGACCCCGCGGTCCAGCTGGATCGGGTATACATTGTGTCTGCGATGACAAGAGGAGATCAACCGGATGGGGGCAGAGGGATATCCATTAATTTTTTCTGGCCTGGGGTGGCCGATCCACCATCATGGGGTGGATTGCCACCCCAAACTGGTTGGGGTGGGCTCGCGGCCACCCCCCATGGCCTGGGGTGGCTAGTGAGCCACCCCCATAGCCTGAGGTGGCCTTGCGAGCCACCCACCCCATGGGGCCTTAGGTGGCTCGCGAGCCACCCCTCCATGCTTTGGGGGGTTGCCGATCCACCCCCAGTTGGGTGGATCGGCCACCCCAGGCCTTTTTTTTCTATTTTTTGTGGTTTTTGGGGCGATCCACACCCCAAATTCTTTTTTTTTTTTTAATTAAAAAAAAAAAGAGTTAAAAGTTTATTATTATTTATTAAAAACTAAGGGTATTTTAGGAAACAATTTTGACAAAAGGGTGGGGGGGTTGGGCGGTGGTCGTGGGGGGCGTGGGGGGGTGGGGGGCCGGGCGGGTCGGCGGGGGGGCGGCGCGCCGTTACGGTTTTTTATATTGCATATTGGTAGTTTATAAGGTTCGACATATACCTCACTTGTCATTTCGGGGTCTTGTTTCAATTTACTGTCTATTATGTGGGCTTTTTTATATTTTCCATTTTATTTTTAGTTCTTTTTTTTTCAATTTTATTTATTTCCTTTATAGGATTGTAATTGTTTTTCTTACTAGGATTAGGTTTACTTTCTCTACTAGGATTTGTAATTATTATTCTTGCTTTACTAAGGACTAGGTTTATTTGTTCTATTAGGACTATGATTACTTTATCTTCAAGTTTTCTACTAGTATAAATATATGAGTCTACATTATAAAAAAAAAAAAACACAATTGAATATTTATCAATCAGAGAATTTCTCTCAAACACTCTACAAAGTTTGTTACTTTTAAGCCTACAGGCTTGTTTTATCTTTTAGTCAGAAGACGCATACGCTTCTGATTTGTTTACCAAGTCTTCTGCTACGTCAGTTTCGTACGTGGAATGACTATTCCTTGAAATAACAATTTGAGAGGAATGACTATTCTCTCAATTGAAGGAATAATAATTATTTTATGGTCATCGGGATAGCTATTCTAAGGCTAATCCATTTCATTTCTTCCATTTTTAATAAAGATTATTTTTTGGAATAGCTATTCCGCATACCAAACGTGTCCTTAGTCTACATTTTATAAAAAAAATTATTCCATTCTTGGGTTTATTCTTATGTACCAAACGTGCGTGTAACTTACCAATGGAAAAACATTGTGTAATCACCTTTTTTCCAAGCTAGTGCATAATAGTCATTATTACTTTCAAAAGAAAATTAAGGTCTAACATGTGATACTCATTGACATTTTGCAGGGGTAGCTGTTGGGTGTGGATGGCAAGCCTTCGTTGCATACGTAAATATTGCATGTTATTACGGGGTTGGAGTACCATTGGGTTCACTTCTCGGGTTTTACTTCAAACTTGGTGCTAAGGTACTTCAACTTTTTGTTGATTTAGTACTCTTTGGAGCATAATTATCGAGGGACAATTTTTTATTTATTTTTTTCAAATTTTTTGTCTATTAAATTGATACGTATTCTTAGAACATGTTATATTTATATGCACATGAAAATTATATGTTGTAAGACACATGTCAATTAATAGACTGAATTGAAAGATTTTCTTCCAACTCAATTTGCAGGAAAATTTGTCCATCATGGAGTCTAATGTCCCTTTTTTTCACCAAATATGATTAAAGAAAACCCAAAAACCAGTTCGTCAAATATTGTGCAAAATATTAACTGCTTGAAAGGTTGTGTTCTTAATGAGGGCAGAAAAAATGTGGTCCAGATATTTGATTGTGGTGCATCTATATTACAGGGGATATGGCTGGGAATGATAGGTGGCACGGTGGCGCAAACTCTCATTTTGATGTGGGTAACGTTTCGGACGGACTGGAATAAAGAGGTAATTAATTAAGTCCTTAATAGTGCAAACTATCAATTAATGAATGTTTATCAAATCCTTAATATGTCATTGATAAATAAATAAACGCAACAAGCTAGTTTAATCTATCATATATAGTGCAAAGTTTTGCAAAGCTGCTAAGAGGGGCTATAAAATGCTAGAGATATATGCAATTGTGCACTTCTCATATTGGGCTAGGGTATCGCTGATTGAGCCATACAATTAGAGGGGCTTAATAAAAATTGAGGCTTAAAATAAGGCATTTTTAATTTTAAGATATTAGTATAATAAATTTTTAATATTAAAACTTAATTGAAAAATCATTCTTTTAGCTTTTAATTATAATTTGAAATGTAAAATTAAAAATTAAATTTTCATGTTTAAGTTTTGTTAATATATTATTCTCAATGGATAATATCATGACTAATTTATTTTATATTTCTTATAAGATAGTAGATTGTAACTAGGATTTAATTAGTTGTGTACTAAAGTCAAAGGCATGGTGATGATAAGCAATCAAAACTCGTAACAACGACCAATTCAAATCAACGGCGTCTCATAGTAAGTAATAAATAATAAATAATAATAAAAAAAAAAGATAAAAACAAAAAAAAAAAAAAAAAAGTGATGAAAAAAATAAGAGGGATACAAATACAAAAGGAAAGTGAGTCATGCTTTAGTTTGAAATCTTTTAAGATTTTAAACATCCTACCTCACCAAAAAAAAAAAAAAAAAACTATTTTCCTATAAAATCTATAATGTGTTCAAATGGTCTTTCTCATTTTATCTTCTTGAGGCCTTTAACCTTTTTTTTTTTTTAAGCACAATTAAATTAATATAAAAGGCCTTTTATAAAGGGCTTAGGCGAGGCCTAAGTAATTTGCCTTACCATTAAGTCCCCTCTAAATACAACAAGGATCAGAATTCACCTATAATTATATTGAAATTTTATTGCAATTGTTTGTTTCCTATAATTGGACATACAATTTGTGAGAGGCTCTGATAGAGCCTACCTATTCAAACATGTACTTGGATCACGCTGACAAATCGAAAGCCTCTCACAATTACAATCGGGCAAGGCTGCAATCCAACATATGAATTAATACGCAGCTGATAGGATCAAATTTGGCTTCACTGAGCGCCCTACAGGGACACAGGTTTGAGCATAAGAGGAGAGAAGGATACACACTCTTTTGTATCGTGAGAAGAAGTCATTGGAAGAGAGGATGCAAAGAAGGATGTCAAAAATTGTTATTGGATTCCGATGTGAAAGAGGGCATTTCCATCGTTCCGCATTGTTGGGATTGGTGGACAGGGTAAGACCCACGCTTGTCCAATATTTGTACAATGAAAGGTCACAAAAACATTTTGAGTTACAGAGTGTGGGTGTGCGTCTCTGATCCTTTTGAAGTCAAAACTATTGTCAGAGAGATGTAGAAATGCACAATTGAAAGGAGACCCAAAAGCCTTGAGATGGATTTGTTGCAACGTCAGCTTCGAGCAAAAATTGATAGAAAGTGATATTTACTTGTTTTAGATGATGTATGAAACGAGAATCGTGATACATGATTGAGCTTGGAAACACTGTTATTGGGTGGCCTGAGGGGAAGCAAAGTTTTGATCACTACACGTAGCAGGAAAGTTGAAGAGATTACAGGCACGGTGTCACCGTATCTTTTGGAAGGCCTATCTGAAAGTAATTCTTGGGATTTATTTAAGAGAATGACATTTAAAGACGGGAAAGAGCCAAAGAATCCAAAGCTAGTAGAAATTGGAAGGGAGATCGCAAAAAAATGTGCACAAGTTCCTCTTGCTATAAGGAGCATAGGGAGTCTATTATACTTCAAAAATTCAGAGGATGATTGGTTGTACTTCAAAGACAGTCAACTTTACAAAATAACTCAACAAGAGAATGGTATTTTCCCAATACTCAAATTGAGTTATGATCATCTCCCGCCACAGTTGAAGCAATGTTTTGCCTTTTGTTCGTTGTATCCAAAAGATTCTAGAATTGATGTGAAGCTGTTGATTCAGCTATGGATAGCACAAGGCTTTATTCATTCATCAGATGGAAACAGACGTCTTGAAGATGTTGGTCACGAGTGTTTTATGGATTTGCTTTGGAGGTTGTTTTTCCAAGACATAGAAAGATCAGATGATCCAATTGATATTTACACATGCAAAATGCATGACCTTATTCATGATCTTGCATAGTCAGTAGCAAGGGAGGAGTGCACAAATTCAAATCCAAATGCAAAAACAGTAGTTGAAAGAACTTGCCATGTGGCATTTGATTCTTTATATTCATTACCGGATATTTCAGCTCGTTTGCTCAAGGCTGACAGAATGAGAACACTTCTTCTGCGAATTCCAAATTATCCCTTCTATTATTGGCTAGGGCCAGTACTTAAGGGGAATACGCCAGTCTATGATAAACTCATTTCAAGTTTTAAATGCTTACGAGCCTTGAATTTGAGTTGCTCGAATATTCAAGAAGTGCCAAATTCCATCGGCAAGTTAAAGCATCTAAGATTTCTTGATCTTTCTTTGAATGAGGATATCAAACTACTCCTCGCTTCTATAACTAAGTTGCAGAATTTGCAAACACTAAGACTTGACCTGTGTCGTGGGCTTAAAGAATTGCCAGAAGACACTAGAAACTTGATCAGCCTTAGGCATCTTTGGCTTCACCGGTGTGACAGCTTGACTCATATGCCGCATGGACTGGGAGTGTTGACCGCTCTCCAGACACTGACGCTATACACTCTGGGGAAGAATGAAAGTTCTGTTCCAAAGCGAAAGGGTGGGCTAGACGAACTGGATAGCTTAGATGAGTTGAGAGGAGAATTATTGATCAAGGGTTTAGAGCACTTGAGATCTTCTCCATTAGAAGCCAAGGCTGCAAACTTGGAGAGGAAAGAATACCTTCGAAGATTGAAATTAAATTGGGACTCAGAAGCTGGTGATGATAGTGATAAGACAATTGCAAATGATGAACAGCTGTTGGAAAACCTCCGGCCACACCTAAATTTGAAAAGATTATTTATATATGGGTACGCCGGTGTGGGGTTATCTAGCTGGGTGTCCTCGCTCTCGAATTTGGTTAGTTTTACCATAGAGAATTGCAAATGGTGCCAACATATCCCATCACTAGACCGATTCCCTTCTCTCAGGTTTCTTTCACTTGAGAACTTAAGTGCTCTAGAGTACATGAGCAATGATGGCAATGACGTGTCCTCTTCGTCCCTCAAATTTCTCCATCTTCTGAATTTGCCTAAGTTGAGGGGATGGTGGAGGATGAGGGAAACAGTAACAGCAGAGCACCATCACCTTCCATTATTCCCATCATTTCCATGCCTTTCTGTTTTATGTATCAAAAATTTTACAAGCTTGGTGTCTCTCCCAAGGGAGCTTAGACATGCTCGCACTCTGCAATCGCTTGAAATTGAGAACTGCCCTAGTTTGGTGTCTTTACCGGAGTGGATAGCCGACCTCACTTCACTTGAGACGCTTGAGATCCTCAAATGTCCCAATTTAATATCACTGCCTGAAGGTATGAGCCGCCTCACCATTTTACGCCGTTTGACAATTGCGGGGTGTCCTCGCTTGGAGGAAGATGTGAACAAGGAACTGGAGAGGATTGGCAAAAGATTGCTCACGTCCCAAACTTTTCGAATTGGAAATTGTTCTATTGACCGTAACGAATGGAACCGTAGCCTAATGCACCAATTATTCTTCAAGTTTCTATCTCACTGATTAGACAGTAATTTTCTTATTCTTGTTGTTCATCTTCGCTTTTCTCTGTCAGCTTTTGATATGTAATATTTGATTTCATATGCGGAACCAACTGTAGCATGGAACAAACAAGGGTTTAAGAATACACACATTTTCAGACCTTGTCGACGATCAGATTTGCACAAAGCTCTCAAATTTTCAGTATTGTTTCCTATCTTTCACTTCAATGGCATTCCCGTGTCTAATATTTTGCTTTTTTTTTTTAAATGTTTCTTGCGTTTCCATTTGAATTTATATTCTACAAATGGTAGCATCACGTATGGGGTAAAAGACTTACAGCATCTTTAACAGACTAGTCAAAACCCTTATAATAGTCAAATTTGACTATTTTTAACCTATTTTTAACCTTTTTTTTGTTTTTTCACCAGTAGAATAAGCAAATTACAATTTTTCCTTACGGTATGAACAGTAATTCACTGTTCCCACTATAAACCATTGTTTATTGTTTTTTTATCAATCTCTCTCCCTCCTCTGAAGCTTCTCGACTTCCTTTCTCCCTTCTCTCTCAATGAAGCAATCAACGACGAGGCTTGACCCATTTGCTCCTCTTCGTGTTCACAGTCCGAGCACAGTCGGACTCGAACCCAGTTTGCTTCTCTCCGAATCAACCACAAGGAACCACATGTCGATGCAATCGATGTGGAAGCTGTGGCGGCACTTGGGTAGAGTTCGAATTGTTTCATTCTCTTCGAATTCGGAGAAGCAAACGGCGCAATCTGGAGTCAGGTCCGGTTGGGTCTTGAAGGAGTAGACGAAGACCGGCTGGGCGTGGAGTTTGACGGGATATTATGGCCGATTGGTGGTGATTGATTGTGGTTTGTTGTGTGGCTTGGGGGAATTATGGGTAGTTGATTGTGGTTTGTTGTGTGGCTTGGGCGACTGATTTTCTGGTGCGGAAAGAGACGAGAGACTATTGCAATTGGAAAATTTAGGAAGACTGGTACGTAGAGTTGCTTGCCTGTAGGAATTGTGCTGAATTGTTTTATGCAGAAGTGAGACTTGCAGGTTTCTGGTTTTGTTTCCAATTTTCACTGGAATGACTTAGTAAAAATTGGTTCAATGTTAGTGAAAATGTTTCATTCAGCGAAAAAAGGAGAGACAAGAGGAAGATTGTGGTTTGTTGTTTGACATGGATGATGGATGTTTGCTGGATTGCTGCTGTACTAGTGTGGATAGAGACGAAAGCAGAGAGATGAGAGGAAGATAATGGGTGTTAAAGAAAATAATAAAAAAAATGATTAAAAAATAATATCTGATGAGAGTAGATTGTGAAATAGATATTGGAGTTCGTAGTGAAAAGTTAATAGCTAAAATAGATAAAGTGGTATTTTGAGTAAAGGTAGCTCTCACTGGTGGAGATGCTCGATAGACCAGGGAAGTCACTCCCATCCCAAATTTTCATAAAAACTCAATAAATTTTTTGCGTAACTCTGGGTTTTCTTAGAATCAAATGCAAATTTAGATAGATTCTTTTTATTATTATTGTCACTAGAGTCTAACTGCAACTCACTCTTCAACTTGCTCTATTTCTTCTTCTCTGTAAGTTATTTCATAGTTTATCTCTGATTTTCTTTACTGTTTTACTTCTCCTACTCTGTGATTTCTGTCAAATTTTATCTTGGGTCTTCACGAAATTGCTATTCTTTGAGGAAACTACTTGGTGCTGGTGGGTTATTTGCTGCATTGTGGATTTTTGGCATGGACTTTTGATTTTGTTTTCAG
>FXXK01000850.1:52145-66063 GCA_900184695.1 Betula pendula
AGAACCAAGTGTAGCATGGAACAAACAAGGGTTTAAGAATAGACACATTTTCAGACCTTGTCGACAATCAGATTTGCACAAAGCTCTCAAATTTCCAGTATTGTTTCCTATCTTTCACTTCAATGGCATTCCCATCCCAAATGGTAGCATCACGTATTGGGTAAAAGACTTTTGATAGAACAGGTAAGTCACTCCCATCCCAAATTTTCATAAAAACTCAATAAATTTTTTGCATAACTCTAGGTTTTCTTAGAATCAAATGCAAATTTAGATAGATTCTTTTTATTATTATTGTCACTGGAGTCTAACTGCAATTCACTCTTCAACTTGCTCTATTTCTTCTTCTCTGTAAGTTATTTCATAGCTTAGCTCTGATTTTCTTTACTGTTTTACTACTACTCTGTGATTTCTGTCAAATTTTATCTTGGGTCTTCACGAAATTGCTATTCTTTGGGGAAACTACTTGGTGCTGGTGGGTTATTTGCTGCATTGTGGATTTTTGGCATGGACTTTTGATTTTGTTTTCAGAACTTATGTATTGTCTCCCTTATAGCTACTACGGTTAAATACAGATTTTTTTTTTGGTGTGATTTCTGTTAAATTCTCAGTTGGGTCATCTTGACATTGCTATGCCTAGGAGGGAAATGCTGGGTGTTTATGGGCATGTTATATATATTGTGTATCAGGGGCTGTAGATTGTGTTTATTTGTGTTTCTTCCCCAAGTCAGATATGGTTGGATGTTCAATTTTAAGAAAACCAAGATGCTATACTCTCATTTTTGGTCAATTTCGTAAAAATATTTTGTTTTGCATCTTTCTATAAGTTAAAAAGTAATGTGGGAGAATATGGTTAGGGTAAGTGTAAGTGTCATTCCATTGAACAAAAGAAAGCTCTTATACAACAGAAACTTGTTACTTTTCTTTTCTGGACTCTTATTCATACGAAACACAGCCTTTAACACACATGTTTAAGTATATCATTGCATAAGTCTGGCTAAACCAAGTACTTCTAATGAGGTAGTGGAGTTATAGGAACTATCTACCTGAATGTTTGTAGAAAATTCATAACCACTAGCTTGATTGTGCTAGCTCTAAATATTAGGCTAAAACATGATCTTACATCTAGAAGTATATTATCAATGTGGATGATGCTTAAAGGTAATCAATTCTTCTACATTAGGAGATTTTTGAGTACTAAACTGAAAACCTTTTCTGCATTAATGCAGCATTGAAGAGCTGCCTACCATTTATTTGTTTACAGATATATCTTTTAATATCTGTAAAAGATATTAACCCATTGATGAATGACATATAGCCTCATTGATGTTGGCAGCAGCGCTATTATCTAAACCTCTTGTCATTGAACTAATAAGTGAGCTAAAAGAAAAAGATTTGTAGGTTTATAATGTTGTTGGGTACATGAGCAGATATAAGGGAAATCAGGAAACCAATGAATTAACGCATTTGATACGTTTATTTATACAAAAAAAGCATTTTGATACGTATAGATTCTTTCTTTGCAGCTATAGTTGAAGTCCAATAACCTATTGGAAGGCAGAACCACATAACATTCTATACAAATGGATCATGAGCATCTGTGAACTAACATGCTACATTTCAAATTTGGGCTGTTTATGCTGGCTTTATATTGACCCAGACAATTATGTTTCCGTTTGTATAATAAGCAAACTGAGAGACTGCACGGAAAAAAATGTGTAAAACATGAAAAAGCAGCTAAATGAGATATGCTATACAATGATAATATTTAAAAAGAAATGTCACATCGTGTAAATAATTAAAATATAATTATGAATTCTACCCTTACATTAAATGTGCATTTACAGAAAAAACCTTATTCCACTATTTCCTACCATACAAGGTTTCTTCTCTGTGTGTGGATTACTCACTCAGTTGTACATATACCTCTATGCAGGTCTGTGCGAGACCCATTCTCCTCCTTTATTGATATAAAAGAGTCTTTTCTTAAGGAAACAAAGGTCATTGCATTGGCTTCGGATATCTCTCCAAGTGCGGACTCTCAACCCTTTCTTCCTCTGTTAGCTCCTTCACCATTGACACCATTCACAAATACTACGATGCCGAAATTATCAGGTTTGGTTTTTCCGCCCTTTATGGCTACTGTTAAATCTTATAATTTAGTTCAAAGTATTTTTTTTGCTGTGGTTTCATGGACATATCCCCACACTATTGTGTGACATGAAGAAGCTTTGACTTCCCCATGTGCTTAAATTGGACCTTAGTTAATCTTATCTATCTTGCCTTCCAAATTCTCTAAGTTGCATTAAACATCCTATGAAATTTAAGTAGCCCATTATGTCGATTATGTATCTTTATATGTATAGATCCATAATCCCATTGTAGAAAATGGAAGCAATCCTGAATGTTAATGTGAAAAATTGAATGGATGATGCATCTGTGAAATTGAAGCAATGATATGACCCATTGTAGTCTTTTTGACCACATAGTGAAAACACAAATACACAACTACAAAAGGTAGAACTGACGTATGAACTGCAAAGTTCATGGTCCCATTTATAATAAAGTGGTACCTTCTTATTCTATGTGAAGTTGTACTAGTTGATTTTTTTCATTGGATGCTTTCGAAGTTCTTCATCATAATGAAAATCTTTTCATAGTTCTTCCATCAAAATGCTTAACTAGATGCTGCTGATTATCTTCCAGGACTCTGTACATTAAACTTTTCAATTTCTGAAAGTGTGATGAGTATAACAGCAACTGATTGTTGGGCTTCCTCTGCACCATATTTAGCCAATGTAGCATGTTGTCCTCAATTTGATGCAACAGTAGTGATTATTATTGGGCAGTCCAGCAAGTACTCTAGTTTTCTAATAGTCTACGTTAGAAATAGTCTCTTTGAAAATCAAAGGAGCGAAAAGTTTCTTGGCCTTGCTACTTTCAGCTTCTGCTACATTAGGAACTTCTGTTAGTAAATATGAGCATGTAATTGTATGTCCCCCTTGTTGCCCTGCAAAAAAAAAAAGTTGTATAAATCCTGCTGAAAATTGAATGGAGTTAGGTACTATGAGTTGTGACATATACTTATTGCTAAATTTTATTTATAAGAAAAATGATTTGCTTACTATAACTAATTATACCATGCCAGACACTGCAAAATGTAGCTGTTGATAGTAATCTAATTGTTACATTTAAAATGCTTCTAGAAATTCCTTTCTTTATTCTTTAGTGAGAATTCAGTATTGTTAAATTTGTTTAATCCGTCTTTTCTTTAGAGTCTGGCTGCCTTAAGATGTAATACGATAAAACTTATTCATCCAAAAAAAAGACATGATAAAACTTCAGGGGTTGGCTTCCATTGGAGCTCCTTGGCCCTCTAAATCTTATGTACCTGCTTCTACCTGCAATAAAAGTATAGCTCAAATGTTAAATCTCATTTTTCAATGGAATCTATTTTTGCTTACAAAGTTCTGCTTCCACTTTTACTTCACCCCCACTTTCCCATTTTCTCCCTCCCACAGTTTTTCTTTGGATGAATGCCTCTCACTTTTTTTATTGATTTCTTTGGACTATATGGAATTGCAGCTACCAAACTTTCGGCACTCCCCACAGCAACATCTGCACAAAGTGGTAAGGGACTTAGACCTATATTGTTACATCAAAACAAGTCAGTTTTTTAATTTGTGCAGCAAGACACATCTTTACTCAACTCAACGAACCATTAATCCCCACACTAAATTGAAATTGGGGCTGCATGGATCCTTTTAGGAGATTATACAAATAAAATGAAAACGTAATTTGGCAATCATATGAAAGTTGGAAACCTATGTCTCCAATATGTCAGGCTGCTGGCTGAACTCTATTCACTTCCGCATATCAATTGGTAACATGCTCTATAGTTGTCATCCGCTAGATAATTCATTCTAAAGAAAATCATGATAATAATTGTCTTCTGGTATCATACTAAAGAAAATAGGGGTATTATATATAATCCTCCTGTCTAGACTAGCTTTCCCTACTTGCTCATGTCAAATTTTGATTCATTATTGCTTCCCTTGTTTTTTTTGAAGTCTAATAACTCTTTCCCTTTGAATGACCCACCCTTTTATGATGCTTTCTGGTCAGCGTTTCAGATTTCATTAGATGCCATTCTGGTACCATTTAGAAAACTTGCTGGAAAAAAATCTGATGTGGAGCTCATTAATTGGTACCCGTACAATTTCTCTTGATTAATTGTTATGATCTTCTCCAATTAATGAGCTTCACATCAGTTTGGTACCCATCTCTTAGTAAATGATCTGGTACCCGGAACATTTCTTGCTAACGATTCTACTAATTGTTTCTTCATTAAGTAATAGTTTCACTTAGATCCTTCACTCATACATTGCAGGTCAATAAATCGACAACTTGATGCTTCCCCTGCTTGTGATAAATTACTGCTTCTCAACATCCTTCTTTGATATTTGTATTCACTGTTACTTGGTTCTTTTGGCCACAAACAGAAGTTGCTCTTCGTGCAAAACAGTTTCGTAAATCTTGACTACAGTATAATTAGGTTTTTTTTTTTTTTTTAATAATGAAATATAAATGAAGTTTAATTTCTATTCCTACCTATGCACTACACAGTGTAAGTTAAGAGTGCGCATGCTATATTTCCTTATTTCTCTTTTTTTTTTTTTTTTTCCTTTGTTATTTTCTTTATAATTAAGGGGCATAATTTTAATTTTCTTAGAAGAGCTGTAATCTATTATTGGTACTTCCTTACCTAGAGTGATTATTTAATAATCTTGAAGAAGTGATATAATATTAATTAAATCACAGATTCTTATTTTCTATACTTCTTTAGGATGATGGTAAGTGGCATTGGAAATAAAAAAATTTAGACAGATTAAGTGATCATGAGGAAATAAGCATGTTCTCCAGTATCATTAGTCATTTACCCACTCAGGTTATGAGGAAATAAGCATGTCTCTAGTATCATCAGTCATTAACCCTCTCAGGTTATGAGATGGAGAAAGTTTTATCTAAACTTGATTGAAAAAAATTTTACAGCTCAGTCTATTAAGCTGACATGATATTCAAAATGCATGTGATTTTTACATGCATTTATATTATTATTATTATTAAGCTCTTACATGTGAGAATTATATGTATTTTGGCCATACTGAGTCGGAGGAAAGAAGGAAAATTTTGTCTTGATATATGGTGGAACCAAATTGGTATACTATGGCTAGAGCTTAGCTTTAGTCTAGATGTTATTATCAGCCTCTTATTCTGACCACAAACTGATCTGGGCCTTTTCTTTATGTTTGTTTCCTTTGTTGGGTTGTCAAATTGTTGTAAATTACAACTGGGTTCAGGCCGAATAGCATTATCACTTTATATAATGCGGTGATGAATGAAATTACGTGTTCGAATTCAATTGGTGCATACATAATTACAAAATAATAAGAAAAAGTTTCAAAGCCATAATTGTGGGAGTGGCAAATTTTTTTTTTTTAAATTGAGTTGGAAAAAGTTCTTTTAATTTATTTTATTAAATTGAAGTTTGTCTTTAGAACATGATTTTTATATAAGCAATAGAGAATCACATGCTATATTACTCCTATTAAAAATGCATATGAGACTCAAATGTTGATAAATGTCAATTTAATAAATTGAGTTGAAGAAAATTCTTATTATCAAATTTGAAAGAATATTTCGTTTGGGCTAAAATTTTTTCATGTAGACTACCACATTAATTTCGTTCGGGCTAAAATTTATTCATGCAGACGACAAAATTAAATTAGAAATTAGGTGTTGAATCGTAAACAAAGCAAAAGAAAATTTCAATTTGGCTTGTAGTACATAATTGTACATTATGGACTGCTGAGTTGGCGAGACAGATTGTAATTATTTACATTTATATCAATATTTATATATGGAAAGAAACTTTGGTCTTTGATGTCTCTCCTCCCTGCAAAAAAATGTTAACAAAATTTGACGTGTAGCCTCCTTTGCGTCTTGGGCAATTTCAACATGTAAACTCCCTTTTATGTTATTCTTCTTTTGAGGCCCAGCTTGAATATTGAATTGAAAAGATCCAAACTAAAACTTTTATGAAACATGATTTTGACACTTAATTTTCCATTTGAATTTAATTCCTTTGACAATTGTTTGGTTATGCGCGTTCCTCAAATTGAAAGGAGTATTTAATGAAGACTTTCAAAAAAATATGAAGTAGTTGATCAACATCTCAAACAAAAGAAAACGTTGAATTTATGTGAGAAACCCATTTAATTTTTACGAATTAATCTAATAAAGTAATATGTGTTTTTAAAACATGTAAGAAGTACATGCTATTAAAAAAAAATGTAAAAAATATATGCTAAAAAATATATATCACTTTATTAGACTGATTTGTATGTACAAACCAGCTTCTAACTATAATTAACCATTAGGTTTGAGTCTCAAAGGTTTTCTCCCGAGAGAACTTGTTTTTGAGAGAGCACGTCTCCCACCTTTTTGAGTGAGGAGGACAACAAACAGTGTACGACATTGATGTGGAGTCAGTGATGGAGACTGATCTTGATGTGTTATGTGGGCGCTTGTCTCTTTCTGAAGGGGAAAAGGAGGGGATCCATATCAGCGAAGGAGAGGTCACGGTGGGAAAGACAAAGCTCGCTCGTTGTTTGGTGGGGAAGCTTGGTACTGAGAAACGTATTAATCGGGAGGCTTTTCGCTCCCTTCTAACACGGCTATGGAAACTAAAAGGTACGGTGGAATTCAAAGAAGTACAGGATCACCTTTGGGTCTTCGAATTTTCGGATGTGCTCGACAAAGACAAGGTGTTGCAGGGGAGACCATGGCAGTTCGACAGGTATCTTTTGATCCTTCATGAATTTGATGGTGTCACTCCTCCAGCACAGATAGTCTTCTCCCACTCTCCTTTCTGGATTCAATTACATGGTATGCCTCCGATCTGCATGACCCGTGAGGTGGGTACGAAAATTGGGGCCTCTCTGGGAGTGGATGTAGCAGGAGATGGCGTGGAATGGGGAAGGAATCTGCGCATACGGGTCCTCATTGATGTGTCTCAACCATTGGAACGTGGCCGTGCTCTTATCTTGGCCGGAAAATCTACATGGGTATCTTTTAGGTACGAGAAACTCCCACTGTTTTGCTTTCATTGTGGGAGGATACTTCATGGGTCCCGGGGCTGTCCCAGCCATCGTAAAGACAAAGGAGTCGCTGATAGTAATTCACAATGGGGCTCGTGGCTACGAGCTGATGATTTCAGAAAGACCAGGGGGACTTCATCTGGTGGACGGCCATCTGAACGGGTCTCTCCGGCTTGGAATCCTTCGTCGCCAGTTGATTCCATCACCGGTGGAGTGCCGGAGCATCAGTCTGGGCCGATCCCAGCGAGCCCAGCCCCTTTCCTTTTCCAGTCCCAAAAATCTCGGGCAAATCCAACGGTTACGGGTCAACCTTCTATCAGGGCAGCAATGAAAGCAGGGGATCCAAATCGCTCCAAGTCCGGCGTAACGGCTGAAACCGACAATATTGTGGAGGATTCTTCGGCATTAAAGAGCAGCAATTCAGGGGTGGGTTACAAGCAGGCTAAGGAAAGTGACGGATCCGCAACTGATCAGAATCCTCCAACAGTAACCGAAACTCTTGCAGTTAATACGGCCGCTGAGGAATTAAACCACGTTCGTAGGGGGCCCGTGCATCTTTATGGGCCGTCCCCAACTGGGCCTATACAGAATAAAATTTCTTCAGTGATCTCCTCGGGTTTAAGCCCATTTTCATCATCTCAGACTAAACAACAAGGCCCACAAGAGAGTGCAGCAACTTTGGCCCAGGCTATTGTTCCAGAAGCTCTGGTTTTTACTCCGGGAGTGTCATCCAGCACTGCTGCTACTAAACAGAAAAGCTGGAAAAGGCGGGCTCGTGAGAAACATGGAGGAGTCTTCCAGGTAACTCCCATCTCTGTCACTTCTGGTAAGCGTAGTATACCCCAATGTGAACAGGAGGAATTGTCTGAACCAAAAGAGAAACGGGGAAAAGGCGGGCAGAATGGATTACGTTCTCCCATACTGGCGGAGGCTGTGCAACAGCCCCGCCAGTCATTATGAGTCTTTTAAGTTAGAACTGCCGGGGGCTTGGGAACTCCCGGACAGTTCGAGACCTCCGTCAGATGGTGGAGGAAAAGAAGCCCCGGATCCTATTCCTCATGGAAACTAGGATTCGTCAACATCGGATGCAAAATATTCGCAAGACACTGGGGTTTGCTGGCATGCTAGCCGTGGACCCAGTAGGTACAGGGGGTGGACTGGCTTTGCTGTGGAGGAACGATAATGAAGTGGCAATCCAAAATTTTTCGCTTCGTCATATATCGGCCATTGTCACTCTTCAGGAGTTAGACACTCCTTGGCGATTGACCGGTTTCTATGGTCATCCGGACCACTCTTTACGGGAGGAATCTTGGAAGCTTCTTAATTTCCTACAGCATTTCCAACCCCAGCCATGGCTTTGCCTAGGAGACTTCAATGAAATCGTTGATCACTCAGAGAAGAAGGGGGGTGCAAAGAGGAGCGAAAGGCAGATGGAATCTTTCCGGGAGGCCTTGAATTCGTGCCAGCTCCATGATCTGGGCTATCGGAGAGCTAAGTTCACTTGGAATAATGGAAGGGGTAACAACTAGTTCACCAAAGAAAGGTTGGACCGAGCGGTAGCCAATTCGGAATGGTGTGAACTTTTTCGGGACTTGGAGGTCGTGGTGCTACCAGCACGCACATCCGATCATAAGCCTCTGTGGGTATGTCTCTTGAACCATAGAGGTCGAGGAAATCACCAAAGAGTTTTCAAATATGAAGCCAAGTGGGATTTGGATGCTGAATGTGGAAAGATGCTCTCAACGGCTTGGACAGTAGATGGGCTGAGTAGAAACCCGATCCAGAATGTGCAGACTAAATTGAAACATTGTCAAGATGCGCTGCGACAGTGGAGTTCACGTAAGTATGGCCAGGCAGGAAGAGTGATAAAATCGAAGACCAAGAGACTTGCTATGCTACAACGGACCGAGGACCCAGTGAACAGGGAGGAAATCAAAGTTCTCCAGGAAGACATTGACCATCTTTTGGCAATGGAGGAACTACAATGGAAGCAACGCGCAAAGCGTAACTGGTTCAGGGGAGGTGATCGAAATACCCATTATTTCCATGCGTGGGCTAACCATCGTCGCAAAATCAATTACATTGGGAAGATTCAGGATACTAATGGGACCGAATGGAAAGAACCGGAGGACATCAGTCTGGCCTTTGTTTCCTACTTCCAGAATCTTTTTTCTTCTGACTCTCCTACTAGTATAGCAGAATGTACTATGGAAGTCCCTCATCTTGTATCACCAGCAATGAACGACCATTTGTTGGCGCCCTTCAGCCATGAGGAAATTGATTTAGCTCTCTCTCAGATGCACCCTACGAAATCTCCAGGACCGGACGGGCATGCTGCCTGCTTCTATCAAAAACATTGGCACCTGGTGGGGAATGATGTACGAGCAGCAGTTCTGGAATTTTTCAGAACAGGGGTGATGGAAGCGGAATTAAATTAACTTTCATAGCCCTTATTCCGAAAATATCTCCAACTGTAAAGGTGACTGAGTTTCGCCCTATTAGTCTTTGTAATGTGATCTATAAGCTAATAACTAAGGTTCTTGCAAATAGAATGAAACACATTCTTCCCCAAATAATTTCAACTACTCAGAGTGCATTCATTCCTGGTAGATTAATCACTGATAATGTATTGGTTGCGTTTGAGGCTCTCCACTCTATGGCAACTAGGATGAAGGGGAGGAAAGGATATATGGCTATCAAACTGGATATGAGCAAGGCGTATGATAGGGTTGAATGGGCATACCTTGAAGCAATAATGAGACAAATGGGTTTTGCTGAGAGGTGGATCTCTTTGATTATGTCTTGTGTGAGAACAGTCACTTACCGGATTCTCATCAATGGTTCTCCGCAAGGTCACATCATTCCCTCCCGTGGACTAAGACAAGGAGACCCTCTCTCTCCATATTTATTTTTGTTATGTGCGGAAGGGCTAAGCTCACTTCTTAGAAAGGCAGAGTTGGAAGGAAGGATTACGGGCATTCCCTTTTCTAGGGGAGGGACAAAGCTGAGTCATCTATTTTTTGCCGACGATAGCTTACTTTTTTGTAGAGCTACGTTTACGGAATGGTGCCGTATACATGAGATCTTGGAACTATATGAAAGGGCATCTGGTCAGACTATTAATAAGGGGAAGACCTCTCTATTTTTCAGCAAAAATACAAGGTGGGAATTTCGCTCTCATCTTCTCTCAATTGTGGGAGGCTCTTCACAGCAGTCATATGAAAAGTATCTCGAGCTTCCAGCTATGGTGGGAAGGGATAAGAAACGTACATTTGCAGGGATCCAAGGCCGAGTGAGGGCAAAGCTAAGTGGGTGGAAGGAAAAATTTCTTTCACAAGCCGGTAGGGAGATCCTTCTCAAAGCGGTCATCCAGGCGATCCCTACTTATAGTATGAGTATTTTCCTCCTTCCTAAAACGCTGTGTAAGGAGCTAAACTCCTTAATGTGCAATTTTTATTGGGGGCAGTCTGATCGAGGTAATACCATGGTATGGACTAGCTGGGTCAAAATGGGGAGTTCAAAATCCCATGGAGGATTAGGTTTCAGAGATCTTGAAGGGTTCAACCTAGCAATGTTGGCCAAGCAAGGTTGGCGAATTCTTCAAAATCCAGATTCTCTTGTGGCTCGGGTTTTCAAGGAGAAATACTTCCCATCCAATTCGTTTCTGGGGGCAGATTTGGGACCTAGACCTTCCTATGCATGGCGCAGCATCTGCACAGCCCGAACCCTCCTCCAAGAGGGCTTAATATGGCGTGTTAGCAATGGTCAGTCTATAAAGGTATGGAAAGACAAATGGATCCCTTCCCCCACAACCCACATGATCCAATCCCCTGTGACTATTCTTCATTCAGATGCGAGGGTGTCCGAGCTTATTGATAGGGATTCTGGCTGGTGGGACACTGCCTTGATACATAGCATTTTTACTCCAGCAGAAGCCCAGAGTATCTGTAATTTGGCAATTAGTCCTGGGGGTCTATCTGATAAGATGATATGGTAGGGAACCTCAACGGGGATGTTCACAGTACGTAGCGCTTATTTTCTGGAAAAAGAACTGAGAGTTCGCGATAGAGGGGAGTGCTCCACACCGGCATCAATCAGTGGAATATGGAAAGCAATCTGGAAATTGGGTATACCAGGGGTAGTGCGTACCTTCCTCTGGCGGTTGTGTAATAATTCCCTCCCAACGAAGGTGAATCTCTGCAAAAGAAAGATTGTACAAGAGCCCATGTGCCCTCTGTGTGGTTTGTTCCCTGAAACAATTGGACATATTATTTGGAGCTGTAATTCGGCAAAGGCTGTCTGGACGGAATGCCCACGAACGATCCAAAAGCTTTCTATTGCCGAGGATGATGGTCTGAGATTGTTTGAACAGTTGATGGAAAAGCTTGAGGAGGAGGATCTGCTACTGGTTGCTTGGCTGGCGAGGGGCATATGGTTACGCAGAAACTCAGCAGTCTTTGGACGTCCACTGCTTCAACCAACTACTCTCGTGCGGAACTCCATCGATGCCTTGTCTGACTTCAAACGAGCATGCCTCAAGTCTGCAACCGAGCCCTCCAATTCCACGATGACGCAACGCTGGCAACCCCCACCAGAGGATACCCTCAAAGTCAACTGGGATGCGGCATTAGATTTTAATTCTAAAACCATGGGAATAGGGGTGCTGGTTCGTGATCACAGAGGAATGGTCGTGGCTTCCTTCTGCACCACGCGTCGGTATGTAACAGATTCCACTGTAGCCGAGGCAGTGGCTGCGTGGCAGGCAGTCATCTTCAGCAAAAACCAAGGATATCAACGTATTATTCTTGAGGGAGATGCTTTAGAGATAGTGCAAGGCTTAAGACAAGGAAGACCCTCTTGGGCCAGGTACGGTCAACTTATAGAAGACATGCAGGTGAGTTTGAATGAACTACAATTTTGGTCGCCGAATCATGTACGGCGGGAAGCTAATGAGGGAGCTCACTGTCTAGCTAAAATGGCGTTGCACCAATCTCTTCACCAAGTTTGGTTTGGCACACCTCCTATAGAAATTCAATGTATTATCCTTGCTGAGCAAGCTGATGCGTAAAGTTTTTAATGAGAATATACATTTCCATTTCAAAAAAAAAAAAAAAGTACTAGCTAAAAAAAAAAAACAACTAGAAACCAAAACTCAAAAATGCCGCTGCAATGCTAGCTAAAGGAACAAATATGTAGTCATCTACTATCTTTGTGGTAGGAACGGACTCCATTGTTGCAACCGAAGACACTAGAGCAACCTTTTGTGTTGTGCACATCCTATCCAATTGGAAATATCCAAACACTTAATAGTAATACGACATATCCTATATTATAAAGATAGTGAATATTCAATTGAAATGAGAGGTAAACGACGGAAACAAGATTTGAACTTAGGATCTTTGTTCTGATACCATAAGCTTAAGCCCAAAGAGTGAATTTAATTATGTAATCATTTAATTTATATTTTAAAACAGTGACATTACTTCATTTGGAGATTCACGCAAAAGACGAGAGCTAACGCATAAAATCAATAACAGAACATAATATAAAAGTGATAAACTATTTTTGTATTTTTAAGAGTATTATATTTTTAAGTTGTTTGTTAATATTTTTGTTTTGAAAAGATAACAAAAGGCAAAAAAAAACAAAAATTTGAAATCAAATAAAGCAGTATGCATGTATGCATATATTTGGAAGGCATTCTATGCCACAAAATCAAAGATTCAACAGGCACCAGTTAAGAAGAAGTCCAACTAAGATACTTCATTTCAAGAAAATCTATACCGCATCCCTCAAACAGGCACCAGTTAGGCACTTTTTTTTTCTTTTTTTTTTTGATTTTTTTTAATTTTTTTTATTTTTATTTTTATCGAACTGTAAAATTCCATTATTTTCGGTGAAATTTTAGATTTTTTAAGGTGTAAAATATCTCTCTTAAAATTCCCTCTCAAGCACTTACACGGTTACACCACGGCACACCCAGTCACCAACCTTTCTCTTGCTGGCACTAACCCATGAAGAGTCACCTCACCAGCAAAAAAATGTTTTCAGGAAAATATTTTTTTGTATGGTACAGACCAACGAAAAATGTTTTCAAGATAACGGTTAAACACAAAATAAATCATTCGTTTTCTCTTAACATATTTTAATCTCAAAAAAAAAAAAAACTTTGATACAAATGGAGCCTTAATGAAACATAGATTCCTAGTATTTTTAGATGATTAAGATGTAACTATTTTAGCTCTTAAAAAAAAACCTAAACTTTGATAAATTACAACTTCCGAGGTCAATGTTTCTTTGTTTCTAACGGTTATAATATTAATTTAAATGATTTAGCTTAAATTTTGAAAATAAGTGATGATTTAATATGGTATCAGAATAAATGTCTTAAATACGAATATTGTCTCCGTTATTCACCCAAATTCAATTAAATTTTTAATGTGTTGGACCTCACTTGTTGAGGAATAGTTTGAGCCCACACGTTAGGGAGTACGTTTTTTCAAATTATGATTTGAAAACGTAGAAAAATTTGTGTTTTCAAATCGCAGACTACAGGGTGCATTTTTAGAAATGGATGATTTTAAATGGTAAACTAAGATTTTAAAGGCAAAATACTTAATCATTTTTCCTTTTAAATTGTGTTTTAAAATCGCTATTTTTAAATTGCAAACCTAAACGGACACTAAAGTCTATCATTTCCTATTAATTTAAACTTTTGCAATAGATGATGATTTAACACTAACATTATAAGCTATCTAATT
>FXXK01000850.1:79717-89856 GCA_900184695.1 Betula pendula
TAGCCTAAGCAACATTAGGGACTTTGCAATTAGTGCATATGAGACATATCACTTGATTTGCAATGGTCGGGTGGTCACCTTTGTCTCTAATTTTGCAACCTGAGTTTCTTTACCACTATTTTTAAGCCTTCAAAAGTAGACTTTTGCATATCTGGGCGGGCCACTTGTAAGACAAGAAACGGCTATCAAGATAGAGATTTTTCTCCAACTTTGGTGCAGACGGGGGATTGATATGAGAATTTTGGTTTAATCTTTGTGTAGGTGCGGTTTTGTTCTTGTTTGTGTAGTTTGCAGAGTGGTTGTTGCTTGGCTTTGGAGTCTATTACTTAGCCTTGTTGTTTTCCCGTTGTTTACTGGAAAGAGAATGTATTTATGCTTGTTTGTTGGCTATAATATTTCTTTTATTATCAAAAAAAAAAATTGTTGTTTTTCTCTTGTGTTCAATTGACCAAAATGATGTTTGATATTTTAATTCTTAAAAAAAAAGGGGTCCTATTAATTTTAGAGTCACGTAATCACATACCGGGTGAAAAAAAGAGGAAAGATGTAGCCTACGCAACGTTTAGCCTAAGTATCACTTGATTTTAAACCGTAGTTTCTCAAATTCTCTAACTTATTATTGAATCAGAAGCTTTTTTTTTTTTTTCTCGTTTTTTATACGGTTGATTCTTAGTCCCTTTATTTCATAAAATTCATATTTAAGATGGGTTGAATCTCATATCATTTATAGAAAAATAGTTATTGTTACACAAAATGACCATCAGTACATTAAGAATCTACTTCAAGATTGGGTTTTATATATACTAGCTCATAACCCACGCTATGCGCGGGATTCTTCATTACAATTTAATTTCAAAATTTAAACATAGTTTTTTCGTACATTAACGAATATAGTGACACAAAATCACACAAAACATTGCATATATATATATATAAAAAAATATAAAACTATTATAAGACCCTTAAGTTTATTTTAATCCATAAAAATTAAAACATGTTAAATCATTGTTCCCATAGAAGTAGTTTATAATAAAAAGAAGTAGAAAAAAAAAATAGCAAGAAAAAAATCCGGATTATGATTATTAAAGCATTAAAAGAAAGTTGTGATAATGTATACGTGATACCTATTGTATTTGAATAAAAATAAAATTGACATTCAAAAAATAATACAAAGAAAAAAAAAACGTTCTTTTCTATTTTTTTTATTTTTGAGTGAGAATCTGTCAAATTCCATTAATAATAAATCAGGAGCATCAAAGCTCTTACAGAGACAGCTTAAACCGCAGATTAAACATAGCACAACAACGCTTATGAATTAACGGCCATAGACTGGACAAAAAGCATCGTAACAAATTAAAGACTGTCTAATGCTCACAACCACCATAACCCAGAACAATCAGAAAATGAGCAGATCATGTTACGCCAGACTAGATCGCTAAGGTTAGATCGGGACATGTTCAGCCAGAACCGCACCTTTACTTCCGGTCGTGAGATGCTTCTCCCACACCCAATCTATCCCTCGACCTCTAAAGGCGCAAGAACACACACTCCTCTGTCATCCCTTGATCCACAGACCAGGGACCGACATACAAAATACAAGAAAATTAAAGAAACAAAAAATAGAATGCAAAAATATAAATCCACAAAGCAGATCTACGGACGAAGCGCGGAGCGGAGGGTGGGTGCCGACGTGAGGAAGAGAAATAGAAGAGAAATTTTCAAGTTTACAGATCTATTTAATGAAAAAGAATATAAAACTCGAAAGAAAGTAGTCCCGGCACTGCTGAAGCATCCACCAGAGGAGGTGGAGACCAGGGCACACACGTGGTGGAGGGGAGTCGATAACGTTGCTTGTGGAGAGATCCAGGCCTCCAAAAGAGGAGGAAAGCCACCAAAAGAGCGTGCTGCTACGAAACGCAAAAAGAGAAGCGGGAGAGAGGAAGGGGGGAGGGGTGGGAGGGGCCGATATCCCTCCTCCCGCCCAAAACCATCGAGAGCGTCCTAGTTTTAAAATTCCTTTTATTAATAATGAATACAAAATCAAATAATTTATTTAATGCTTAATTATCTTTTTGGTGTTTTGAAAGCGTTTCTATTCCTTTTTTGCACAACAATCAAATAAACTTTTTTTTTTTTGCCTTGTTTTGCTTTCAAAAGCAGAAGAAACACTTCCAAAAAAATCTGAGTAAATCATACAAACGAAAGAAAAAAAAAATTCCATAAAACATTCAAATGAATTAAAAAATAAGAACCTTACTTTTAGTTTAAACCATATAAATTAAAATATGTTAAAATATTTGTTCCCATATGAGTAATTTAAAATGAAAAGAAAATAATAGAAACAAGAAAACCTGTTAATTCTAATTATAGGGGGAAAAAAAAACCCATAGAACCAAGAGCTATATGTGTTAATACATTACTAAGAAAAAAAAAACCATATATGGAACCAAAAAAAAAAAAAAAACTCATATATATGTTACCTAAATGCAAGTCTCTCTTTATTAATGCCTCAAGCACATCTTTCTCTCTCCATTAACGCCTTTAAACTGGGTTTTATTTGTTCATAATTATTTTGTATGTTACTTTTGTTCCATGAGTTTTGATTCGTTTTTATGAAACCTTTTTAATCAAAGGATTCAATGTTAAAGAGGCTAATTATCTAACACTTAATTCAATTTATTAATTAAAAAATTTATGTTGGAAAAAATTCTATTGAGAAAATAGTACACACAACATTTGGAAATTAATGTTACAAATCAAAGTAACGGAACTAAACAAAAAACTTAGAAGAAGAATGAAATTACCTGCACGTTTTTTGCTAATTGTTTCCAAAAAAAAAAAAAAGTAAAAGCAACCACCTGTATTCAATATCAAGTATTGCATCTTTTATTTTGATTCTATTGTGGAAGCATGAAGGGCAAAAAAAAATAAAATAAAATTGAACAACAGATTCTATATCCAATTCAAATAACATATAATGATATTTTAAGTAAAGAGTGGAATATAAGCATAATATATTGTTAACATCATTATTCAACTAAAAAGCATAAATATATGTCACTTCAAAGTTATGGAAATACGTCCATGCATATTGCAAATGAATTTCAAATGAAGTAAAGAAATCATCTGTCTTCAATATTTTGAAACATTAATTCAAGAGACTGTTTACATAATATTGTAATCTTAAAAAAACAAAAACAAAAAGTAAAAACACTTTAGATGAAGATTTGATACAAATACCAAATAATGAAATAGAATACAATCAAAAATACTTATTGTTAACATCATATTATTTCAACTAAAGAGTATAATTTATACACTTCAATTTATGAATTACAAAGATATTTTATATCATATAGTAATTGACAAAAAATTAAAGACCCAAAAGTAGAAACCACTTTGGATGAGTTTTTCATTATATTGGTTATACATGCTTAAAAGGAAAATAAGCATAATGCTGACTCTCAAAGTGTAGGTAACTTTTGTTGAATCACAATAGACATGCAGGAAAACATGTCTTAAAAAATAACCTGCAGTAACAATTTTATGACTGTTTGAAAAATATGAATATTCTAACATCAAAACGGACGAATTTAATGTGAGAATACAGAAGCACTCATTCGAAATATTTTAAATCACACAATTTTAAACTCATGATTGGAGAAAAATTCACTATCTATAAACATAATAAACACATCAGAAATTAAATTTTATAAAGATATCTTAAGCACAGAAAACTCACTTGGCATTGAGGGTGGAGAGTTTCAAAGGGTAGTGTGTTATTTAGAGACTGAGAAATAGTGGGGAAGAGCGGAGGATTAGAGAGACGTTAGGAGTCTTATTTGCTATTTGTAGTGTTTCAAGTAAGAGGAAGAAAATTGGGACGTATTTTTATTTATACAATGTTTACAATCGGTGGAATATGAACGGACGATTTACTAATAACAGTTGCAAAATTGAAACGGTTTTTTGAGGTGTGCAAAGTTTGTATTGAGTGAGAATGCAAATGGTCTATCTCATGATTTATTATGAGAAGAGACTTTAATAACAACAGTTGGAAAACTGAAACAGTTTTTTGGGTGGAAATGTAAAAACAGTCCACTTTTCTTGACTTTTATTTTTGGCACCTTTTATTGAGGCATCTCACTAACTATATATATATTAGTATAGAATATTATATTAGAATAATTAATTACTAATATGGCTAAATTTTTTTATAATTAATGCGTGTAATACCTATATGACCAATTATGGGTAGTTAATGTAGTATATTTTTAAATTTTTTCTCTCTATAGTTTAAGAGAGTAATAAGTTTTGAGACTATAATATCCTATATTAAATATTTGAATTTAATGAAATCTCATAATTAATGGACCGGTTTGATTTTACTTAAATGATCGATTTTTTATTAAAAATGACCGGTTTAGTATTTAAAAATTATGACTCACTAAAAAATATAAGTTCATGCCACATGTCGCAATTTTAAGCATACCACGTGTCGCAATTCTAGACACTCTCAAATGCAAAACTCGGCTTTTATATATATATATTTGACGTCTTTTTGTTCCAAAACGTTGTTATCACACGTCATTTAGAATAAAAGCGATGTAAAAGATTTTTTGAAAGCCGCGCCATCTGCTTTTCTTCCCCAACCTCTCCCGCGTACTTAATTAATTCTCTGTTCTCTCTTCTCTCGCTCTCTCTCTCCACCGTATCTTCTTCTTGTTGCCTCAAGACCCTCTCTCTTCTCCTACATTTATAACGCGCCCTGGAATTGCAAGTTAAGTTCTGGGTTTTGCTTGTTTTGTTCAATTTCTGTTGCTGTTGTTGTAAAGTCTGTAGCATTTGGTTGATTTTTGACTCTCTGCAGCTCAAGATTCATCCGATCTCTCTTCCCCTTTGTTGTGCTTTGTTTCGATATGCTAATGACGGTGTATAAGCCCACCGTGAGTACCATTATTTTGGGGAAAAAAAATTTGTTGACTGTTGTTTAAATTAATGGCCGGAAGAGAGGAGCATATCCTGGGTTGTGAACCGGTTTGAGAAGAAAAAAAAAACGGATTTCTTTTGGGACTGAGTGTTTTGATTTTTGTTAGGTTTTGATACCAGTGGCTGAAATTTATAGGCAATTTGGCGTTGGATCTTGTTTCTGGTTGTAATTTGATTTTTGAGAGTCAAATGTGAAATCCGTTTTAGTCATTAAATATATGTTCAATTAACTAGAATGTTTTATAGGAATAGAAAAAATCATGTCTCTGAACCGAAGGAAGGTACAGGAAATCTTTTAAAAGAAACAAAGGGATCTTGTTGTACATATTGATTTGGTTTTTCCTGGTTTTCTACTCTCTTCTTGATTTTTCTTTTTTTTTTTTAATGAATTGTGTATAATATATTCTTGGCCCATATATATATATATATATATTATATTTAAAAGTTCTGACTTGTTTATGGCCTTTACATATTTGGCATTTTTCTTACTTTTAAGATAGTGGCCCATTTGGTCTTTTTATTCTTTCTCATACTCGTCTTTTTATTCTTTCAATACTAGTAAAAGGCACCCACCTTTGTTTTACGTAATTTATAATTGTAGTAAGCCATAAAACATGCTTTACAACTAATTGTTCTCTTAATTAACGTGGGACTAGTTGCAATGATACAAATTTCACCTCTTGATTAAGCATGTGACATAGACATTTGAAATTGTCTTCGTTTGAAAATAATTTTTTTAATTACAAAAAATGTGCTCAAAGTCTCATTTTGAGAAATGGAAGACAGTAATGTTACATTTTGTATTTGGAAAAGCAGTATTATGTTTACTCTATTTATGGAATTTATGTTTTAGGCTTTGATCAACAAAAAATCAAACTATTCAGTAATATTGTAATTTTGTTCAATAGGTTGTAGTATTTTATGTTTGTTTAATATCAGGTTTAGTTCATTTGATCACGTGATGTAAACAGGTTGTGTTTTTTCCTTTTTTATTTTTTGAAAATATNCATAAGAGATGTAAAAAATGTTTTACATCTCTTTTGACAAAAGCGATGTAAAAACTTTTTTTACATCACTTTTGTCAAAAAGAGATAAAAAATGTCTTACTTCGCTGTGTCATTTTTACATCGCTTTTGTCCAGAGCGATGTGAAAAAAAATTTCTTCACCCCAAGTTTTACATCGCTTTTAAAAGGATGTTAACAAAGTAATGTAAAAAGTTTTACATCGCTTTGAATGCTATAAGGAATGTTAAAAAAGCGTGGGTAATCAATGTTTTTTTTTTGTAGTGTGCGTAGATTAAAAAAAAATATAACATAGACAATTGCTTAGGCGCAACAAGGGTTAGAAATTCTTCTTACGTTTACTAAACATTGTCCAGAGAAATTAGGAAAAAATACAATTAATTAATCTCCTCAAATTATCACCCACTTAATATTTATAATACCAAACTTTAAAAAGTGGCACTTACCCATCCAACTATTGCACTATTACAAATTCCATCATTTGTTAGCATCTTGTTTCAGGGTGCTTCCACCATTCTAACAGGGTTTTTTTTTTTTTTAATCAATTATTTTTTTAATAATTTTAATAAATAATTTAAACAAAAAAAAATCACTTGCACAGTTGCACGTCATGTGCCTCTTTCTTTTTCTTTGTTTTGGGTCTATTTTAACGTTCGGTAACAACGAAAGGTGTAAATTTGTAACAATTTGATAGTTACAATGGACCTATGTGCGCAGGTGTGGAACTACTAAGAAGTTTTGGAGGGGGCTTGTTCCTCTAGCCTCAAAATGTTCTTAAATTTTTATTTTTTTATTTTAAATACCTTTATAATTCTTTGAAAATTAAATTTTTGCCTTCTTTATTTTTTTTTCTTTTTAATTTGGTTCTCACATCTAAAGTTTTAGTTCCGTTGCTAACATTAGAAGGTCATGCTCGGGTGGTGGAAGACTAGTTTAGACGATATATTTATTTGATTATTCTTTATTTATTAAATCAAAAAAAGTCATATTTCTTAAATTAGTTAACCAGGGCATATTGACCCTTGTAGAAAGGGTAAGCAATGCGAGTACTCAAGCTCATCCACAAAGGCTTGGGCACTATGATACCTCAACCAGTCACGTAACTTATAAAACCCTATTTTAATTCCTTAAAACCTCAGACAACTCAAATGCCTCTTTCTAAGTTTCTCTCTTCCTGATCTATACAATATTTATGCAAAGTTTTTCTACTTTTCTTGTGTTGTGTGATTAGCAAAATAGGTATCATAGGAACCACGTTCTCGCTCATGGTGGGGACTTTGTGTGGTGTTTATATCGCTCAGAACTACAACGTTCCCAACATTAGAAACTTAGTCGATTCTGGTTTTTTCATGGCTAAACATGTTGAAGAAACCTATCGCAAGCCCAAGATCAGCAAAAACCAGGACGACAACGCTTTGAAGTAAACTCATCCTGCAGGACCAAGACAACCTTTAACCCTATTTAAAAATCTAATCTTTTAATGTTATTGAGTTAGAATTTCAGTGTTTTCAGTTATTTTATGAAATTTATTGTCCTCCTTTGTTATGGGTTATAGCATGATTGATTTATGAATTAAATTTTCATGATTCTCAAATCGGTTATAAATTCGTTTCCGATCATGGTATAATTTGAGAGTTTAATTTGTCTTTTGTATTCCAATTGTTATGCTTTGGAGCTTATTCCTTCTTCCATTTCTTTTTTTTTTTATATAATTTACAAGTGTCGTAAATTGTCTTTAATTCTATTAATTCCTACCTTGAAAAGGAAGGAGCGAAGCAAAAGACAATAATTCTTTTACTGGGCAATTTGGACGAATCCTAAAAGATTACTTCGTTTATTACATTCATTAAAGTGAAGGAAACCAAATACCTAATTGAATGTGAATTTTCTTCCAGGGTTTTTTGCTAGGCAGGAATCTATATTCCCTTAGCTTTGGAGAATGCTTTTAAAAAAAAAAAAAAAAAAAAAATTGATAAGAATGCACACCCATACCTTAATTAATGTACACTTTTAGAAATAAATATATTTTTAAACTAACGACAGCTTACACATCAATGACTCTATTTTAATTGAATAAATTAATGGAATGATTTATATTTTTTTATAAAAAGTGACACGTGTTGTCATTTTATTGGTGTTGATATGGAACCTAACAGAATCTGTTAAAAATTTTAAAGGAATTTAAATCCAGGAATTTTTTTTTTTTTTCATACCACATAGACCTCTGAGTTCATTTTGATACCATGGAGAGCGATTTGAATTTTGGCCAACTACATAAATTGATTTTGAATTTTTTGTCATTTTATTTTTATGCTTAACTCAAATTTTTTCAACCAAAATTTTTTACATAATCGAGCCAAACTCAAACGAAGATAGAACAAATGCAAGCTCGAATAATAGCTTTAAAGAATTGAAGGAAGTGAACCCACTAGAGGAAGGACCCTGAAGGAAATGTTTGAGAAGCCTAGACCCCATATCCAAATCAAGAATTCCAAGGACCTTAAGAGCATGTCCATTTAAAGTGCGAAGAATGTTAAGAATAGAGTTTTGGGGAGATGGGCTTAAAAATTGTCTTAAAGTAGGATTTTATTTAATGAGAATGATTGATTATTTTAAAATTAGTTTTTATAAGTTAGTTTTATCGAGCTTTCGGTGAACAGTTTCATCATGTTGGTTCTATCGAGCTCCCGGTGACAGCAGGAAAACATCCAAAGCAGAGGACGATCATGGTAAAGTTCTTGTTGGTGGATAGACGATCAGCATACAATGCCATCATCGGCCGAACGACTCTAAATGAACTAGAAGCCATAACCTACATAGCCCACCTCAAGATGAAGTTTCCAACCAAAGAGGAAGTCAGAGAGGTGGCGATCAATGGATTGCTCGCTAGTGCTACAACACTTCCCTAAAGGATCTCCCTGAAAAGACCAACATCGGGGTAAAGACAAAGGAGGAAGACAAATAGCAACCACAGTCAAAAGAACCAGTCAAAGAGCTGAAGAAATTGATATCAGCAACTTCGAGAAGAAAGTAAGAGTGGTCCTTGAACATAGCCATAAGTGATGATTTAACTAACTTTATATTGGGGGAAGGCATATCCAGAGGCCGAAGGGGCAGGGAAACTCAGTGGAATAGCATGTCGGTGGAGGGAGCAAACAGTGAGTGACATATCTTGCTTGAAAAGAGCTAAATCTGAAATCTACTGTAGATCCAAGGCTAACACGACGATGGGAGGAGGGGTGAAACCAAAGGTGGGTGTTGCGGAAGGAAAAAGCGGTGCGGAGGCAGAGGAAGACCGGATCTTCAGTTTTAGGGAGTGAATAGTGAGTTTTAATCAACAAGACTAGAGTTTTTTTCACATGTTATTAAAAAATATACACATTCATTTTTATAGAATGGGTTGAAGAAAATTTCCTCCAACCCAGTTTGGAGGAAAAACTCCTAAAAAAATGACAGAGTTTTTCCTTCAAATTGGGTTTGGAGGAATTTTCTTTCAAACTGAGTTAGAGAAATTTTCTTCAACCCATTCTATAAAAATGACATGTGTCCCTTTAACATGTGAGATGCACATGTTTTTTTAATAGTAAGAACAAAGTTGAAAAAACTTTTATTAAAACAACATGTGTATCTCACATGTTATTAAAAAAATGTACACATGCTAATATTTCTGCACACTCAGTGGCTTCTGCATTTTTTAAGCACTAGAGATTATGATCCGATTACACATGAGAATTTCTCTAGAAGAAAAGAAAAGGAATATCGTGTGTTTTTTTAAAAATGAGGGTTTAAAATCTGAAAAGTTGGGAAACAAAAATAGTTAAATATTTCTCTTAATCTCTTATTTGTAAATACTGTAACATCCTTTTGCTAACAGTAAAATAAATTTGAGAAAATGACATTTCCATTCATAATCAAATCGATTCCAAATAAAAGAAAAATCTCTAATCGTCTTTCTTTTTTGGGTAAAAAAAAGGATTATTTTACAATATAAGAAGAAATAGTTCTACAATAGAATGCATAAAAAATAACTCCAGAGCCAATGTGACAAAAGAAAAGCTCATAAAAGCATTCCTAGTGAACTAACTATTATTTAGCTAAAAGTTGGTTAGGAAACTGAATTTTTCTAG
>FXXK01000850.1:90451-100625 GCA_900184695.1 Betula pendula
TTTAGGTAGCCAGTTTTCAAAAGTACCTCGCAATAAATTCTCTAAATTTCTCTGTTATAGAAAATTTACACATTTCAAGTGAGAGTTAAGAGAATTTCTACTTTGTCCAATATCAAGCTTAAAGATATTTAAGATTTAAAGAGAAAACTTTACTTACCCCTAATATTTAGACACTTTTGCAATCATACCCTCAAAGTTTAAAAAGTCACAATGTCGGGTTTTCATATTTTAAAAGTTTGCAATGTCGGTCCTCGTTAAGGTTTAGGGTTAAATCAAACGATAAATGAGTGAAATATCCGTTATACTTATGTAAAATTTTAAAAATTCAAATTTATCCTAATTCAATAATTAAATATTAAAAAAAAAATGGAACTAGCCCTGGGTTTGGATCAGACCCACAGCCAGAAGGCACTTTGGTGAATCTGATGTGATCTATCATGAGGAAAAATTTGCTCACCATAGCTTCCTTGATTCTTGATCCATGCTATAGTTTTTATCCAAACTTCTCTACCAAACACAGCTTACTCTTTTTTTGTTTATCCTTTTATCCTCAAAACATAATGCGAGTCTCTCTTCAAACAGCAACTACAATGTTACTCGAGAAGTAAAAACAGAGTAATTCTTTCACTCATCATTGTCAATATCTTTGTGATACTAGAAATATTATAAATGACTTTGCAATCATTAACTTTTAACTTGACGGTACTGACATTCATTTTGCAAATGTTGTCAGAACTATTTTTATGTCCTAAGACATTGGGGGGCATGATGACCTGCTAATTTGAAAGATCATAGAGGGCTAAAAATGATCATTACTCAAGATTGAGGAAATATGCATCCCATTAATCAACAAAACATTATCCTGTTTCGGAAAATGACCATTCCATTTATAAGCAAATCAAGTAATCTCAACAATTTATATTCTGATTATAATTTATAATCTTTCTAGGCTACCAAATGAACCGAAAGAGAGAGTAGTGAATATTTGCAGGTCCCATCATCTTGGTTTCAGTACCAGGAAAAGGTACCAATATACACACACAACCAAGTAAATCAATTGGAAAAAAAAAAACCAAGTAAATCACTTAGTCTCATTAAAAAAAAAAAAAAACAAAACAAAGTAAATCACCAAATTGCAAATAAATAGCTGAAAGCACTAGCTAAATCAAATATTTGAACTAGTTTGAATAACTACATCCAAAAGTATACAAAGTAAATCCCAATGTAATTAACAAATAACTCCAAAAACAACAGCTCTACAACAGCCTTTATTTCATACCATATTGTAGATGAGTAAAGAGTACTACCAAAAAAATAACCCCCCGATTTAAGCAAAGATGACACATTTTGTAGAGGTTTCCTTGCTATCTCCTCAGTTTCCAATCATAACTGCAAGTATAAATGCTGTTAAGATTTGGAATTAGATACTTTGAATGAAAGTAGAGGACCGTGGGAGAGAGAAACAGAGAGGAAAACAAATATATAACCTGCAAATGCAAAGCAACACACTAAATCTGCCTGATTGGACTTCTATAGTAAATGTATCTTTATATTTTCTTGCGAAAGCAATACACTGTCAAGTAATGTGGGAGGAAGAAAAAGTAAGGTGGGTGGAAAAATCAAAGAGAGACTATCTAGATTCAAATTAAAGCAACCAAAGTCCCAACAAAAAAAATATAAATTTCATATATATGTATGACATTTCATACAATTATTAACGGGTCTAATATTTCAGAAAGACTCGTACACCTTAAAAGAACATCAATAAGACCACTTAATAAAAACCTTAAAAAAAATCCTGAGTACTAAGTGGAAAAGTAAAAGAAAAACTGGAAAAATAAACAGTCACGCGATGCAGCAAAAACTTGTCACAAACAACAAGGTTCGAGTAAGACGAAATTAGGCCAAAAAGTAAACAATTAACTTGGCTCTTTATTTCTAGAGACAATGTCGGTTATCAAAAAAATGGTTATGAAAACAAATTAAAAGTTATGCATAAAGGATTTTGGATCATATCAAAAAGCCATTGGAAAATGTCCAATGATGTTCAAAGTCATCAAAATAACTTTGGCCTATACAATGGCTTAGCTCATTAGTAATCTCCTAGACAATTGCAAGGCCAACTTAACTTCATTGATACTCGCAAAATCCTCATTCGATACACTTACGTAAAACTTTTGCATATTGACAATTGAAGTGCCAGAAGACATTTCACTCGCTACAATCATTTTAGAGGCACACTCAAGAATATTAACCCCCAAAACATTTTGTATGATCATCTATAATATATTATACAATGAAAAATTGGACAATAGTAATCTTCCAACTAGCAGATGCAGTATTCCGGCATTACAACCCAATAAATCATAGCAGTAGAGCTATCAAAAAAAAATACTAGCAACCCAATAAATCATTGGCTAGCTCAAGTTCACGGCAATACAAAGATACAGGTGTTGAAGGACAGTGAGATGTTGTATACCTAGAGAGAGAAACTTTAATCTATTGCAGTTCAATATCGTTAAAGACTTGAGAGAAGTGGGGCCCTTTGGCAGAGTTTTTAGATCCACAATGAAATTCAGTTTTATAAACTTCAATTTTGAGAGAGGAGTGGATGAAGAGGAGGCTATTGTTGCTGACGTCGGGCTTTGCGGTGCTGCCATATTCATCATCAAGGTCAATTTTAATGTGGTTATCAGGCGTGAAATGGCAATAGTAGCCACAGTGCTTAGTGATTTTAATGGTAATATTATTCCGGCTGTCTACGAGTGTTTCTCTTTGGTGGATGTTAATACAGGGGAAGCTCATACAGTATTGTTAGCATTCTTATAATTCTCTTTGTTTAGAAGGAGGCTCTCTCATCATAATTCAATCAATAAAGCTAAGATTTTTCTGATTGGAACTTTTCATCGATCATTGGAGACATGCTCCCATTGTTTCAAAGTTGAATCGCTTCAAATTCCTTCTATAGTGCTAATTTTAGAGTACATCAATTTGTAAAATGAGCCACTTCCCACATAATTTTTGGAAGCATTCATAATTTTTTTTCCCTTTTCTCTCTTCTATTAGAATTAATAGTGAGAAAAACCCACCTATGTAATTCCTCTCCTTTCATGTATTGCCAACGAAATAATATTTTTGTAATAAATTATTTTATCTCATGCAATTCATATAACTTACTTTTTGTTTAAGATGACAAAAGTCCATGGACAAATTAAATGAAAAAAATATGAACTCAATTAAATGTCATAATTTTTTTTTTTTTACAAAAATTGAACAAGTAATCAATTCTCTATTTCATTTTGCCAAAATTAAAATGAACGAGTAACCGAAAAAAGAAAATGAAAAACAACAAAGCCATTACATCAATAATAACCATAATGTTACTCACAAAACAAAAAAAAAAAATCAACATCATGAACTTTGGCATTTACTTTCACTTAATCACATATCTACACTCAAACAATAAATCATCTAGACAACCTAGCAATTTAGTAAGTTTTGTGTTAATGTGGGTATGGCCTGGGTGGGACCTAACAGCCACATACTAACAACTAAAGTAATTAACTGTATTTATAATCTAGTCAAAATAATACAATACAATGAGATAATTAATTAGCTAGAAGAAGAAGATAATTATAGTTAGAAGAGTAAGAGGATTTTATTGAATACCAAGTCTCCTTCAAGCTTTAGTCCTCTTTAATATGTATCTTTTAAGCTTTTGCATTCTTTGTCTGCAAAAAAAAAAAAAAAAGTGGGAGCACGAGGAGGAAAAACTGAAAAGAAAGAAAAAAGCTGAACTACCGAAGAAGGAAGGAAGCACCCATTCCTCAAAAGAAAGAAAGAAATAAAGTAAGCCACGTGGATTGGACCACAAACCCACTACTTTCATCAAAAAAAAAAAAAGAAGAAGAAGAAAGAAAATGGGAGCACGAGGAGGAAAAACTAAAAAGAAAGAGATAAGCCGAACTACCGAAGAGGGAAGAAAGCACCCATTCTTCAAAATGAAAGAAAGAAAGAAAGTAAGCCACATGGATTGGACCACAAACCCACTACTTTCTTCAAAAAAAAAAAAAAAAAAAAAAGAAGAAGAAAGAAAGTGGGAGCACGAGGAGGAAAAACTGAAAAAAAAAGAAAAGAAAAGTCAAACTACCGAAAAGGGAAGGAAGCACCCATTCCTCAAAATGAAAGAAAGAAAGTAAGTAAGCCGTGGATTGGACCACAAACCCACTACTTTCTTCAAATTTTTAGAAGTTATGACAAATTAAAGCTGCTTTTCATTTGGTATATAAATAGTTACTGAAAGTTGAAGTGACTGGAGAAGGAAATATGATTGGGTGAAATATGCAGCCATGCTGGCACAAAATATTTTATGAATAATATTCTTATTCATCCTCCTATTTAACAGATTACTTTATCTGCTGCCAATCATTTGCTTTTATCCGCCTGCACCACATTTACTTTTATCTTTTTTACCTCAATCAATTTCTATCTATTTAATACTGGATATGATAATGAAAGAACAGAGTAACATTTTGTCTGAACAGGACAAAACCGACCCCTGACTTATCCTCATATATGCACTATCATGGCGTGAGTGATAATCCATTACAACCAGTTAAATCCTCATATGTAGTATTCAGTAAAGAACTTGAAAAAGAGATGGTACATAATAAGAAATTTGCACATATATGCACCTTTGATTTCTCACAAACAGCAGGATCTGAAAACCAAGTCTCATCAATTATTACAACAAGAGCAAGATATTTTCCATTGAATGCAACCGCTGCCATTGAGGATGTTATTGATTAGCACATGATCTTTGAACATTAAGTGTTCCCTTCAATGCTGGGTCCATAATTCTATCTGCAAAGAATTATAAATAAATTTATTATGAATTGGGTATGTTGACATATGCACAAGTGAATTGACATGTAACTCTTACACAGTATCTAGACAGACTATTTCATTTTGGTTTCCTTTTTAATTTTGAATCAGTTCAACCATCTACTAACAAAGATTTGAATGAAAACTTTCGAGCAAATGTAAAGGTAGTACCAATGAGATAGAAGAAGCACAATGAAAATCAGTGAGCGTTTGGATCAACTGTAAGTGTTCCATCTTCTTTGGATCATATGTGGCTCACTTTCTAAGCAGAAACCATTAACTGTTTGTGTTGTATCTTTTCAATAATTATACCTTTATCCATCTTAACATCGCCAATATACTCTATCTTACCCTTCTCAAATATCAAAACAATAAATTCTATAGAAGTATGAAATATAGTCTCCTTTTAGTGATTGCTAGGAAGTTATCAGCAAAGCAAAGTGGCTGTTGATTGAACCAGTCAACAAAGTAGGTTGGCATTATCCTAAATGCAAACAATCAGATTGATCATTAAATTGATTCTAGTAGCCACTAGATTTCCCTCACAATGCCTAAATCTTACGCTTTTCTACAAATTAAGTAAAAAAAAAAGCATTAGTTTTCTTCTTGATATTGTTGAATTATCACTTATCCTAAAAGTTTAAGTTTTTGTCACCACATAGAATATTTAATTGCAATAGGACGTGAATTATGGAAATAATGTTCGAACTTAAGCTTTTGCTATGATATCATGTCAATTTACCAATTATCCGAAAAGATTATACTGATATGAAATGATAAATTTAATTATTTAATTAATTTTTTAACATTTCCTTCACATGTGAGTTTAAATTCTCATTCAATAAGTGAAGCCTACACATTGAATATTCAATTAAAATTGGAAGTGAATAACAGAGACAAGGTTTGAACTCATGATTTATGCTCGAATACTATTTTAAATCACAAATTATCTTAAAAACTTAAGCTAGTAGAAAAATAACATACGACTAAAATGACATGTTAGTAAAAATGCCCCTAATCGATGGTACCCCATTATCCTATCCATTAATCAACTTAAGTAAAAACTTATTGTTGTCTGTGGACCTAACATCTCGCAACAGAAAGGATCTGTATCAGGAGTAACAACAATCCTCAAAGAAAGACATCAAATTTTCACAGAATTAGTGAGCTCATGACACTATTGAGTTTGTCTTTGTCCACATCTTACAAGCAACCTGAATTCCAGAACAAACTTTACATGAGTTTTGTCCGTATCTTGTTTGTCACTTCAAGAACCGTGACATGTACTGGGTGCCTAACATGTGTTGGCTAAGATTAGAAATGACCTATTATAGGCAAAAGCTAAGACAGTCATCACCAGTCTTCTTTATAATTTTTTACTTGATTCAAGTGTCACACCTAATCCCTCAAAATCAATTATATCATAATGTTAATTGCATGCATAAAGTACATATTTTTGAGAGGTTGTCAAAACTGGAACACAGAGACATCATTAAGAAGGATACAACTTACGTGCTATAGTTTGTAGTTTTACTACAACACGTAAGCTGTATCCAATTAAGAAAACAAACTGTCTACCCTTATATATATATATAATAATAATAATAATAATATACAAAATAACATCGTTTTGGTGCGTTTGATATAGGATTTTCGTTTTGAGTTTAAAGAAATTGATCTTTATTTATAATAATAATAATATTCTTTGACTTTTGTTACATTTTGAGGCCTTCTAATTATTTTAAAAAAAGCTCAAAACCATCTTAAATAAGCCCTAAAAATAGGCTTAAGTAAAGCCAAAAAGACCAAAATAAGCTCAAAAGGCCAATTTTAAAAAAGTGGTTATGTGGTGCGGTTATTAGTCTCAATAACTGCTAACCAGCGATTATTTTAAAACTGCTAAATGCCTAAGGCAAAGTGATTGCGGTTACAAAAATTCAATAGCCGCCTAAGGCGATTGCAGTTAGCAGAAACAATAATCGCTAACCGTAATCACTTGTATACCCTTAATTCCCATATCATACCCTCATATCTCCCGATCTCATATGCCGTGATTTTCACAACAAAACAATCAATCCCCAAAAAAGGGATGGGAGATGGTAGGGAGGAGAGTAAGGCATTACTCGACTCACATATCTTGATGCATGTGTTGTGCTTGACTACTATTCTATGTGCCGCGTTGATTTCACTTTAACACGGGAAGTGAAAATCCTTGATACTTTGATAATACTTGTGTTGTGACAGATACGTTTGTGGTCCGTGTTGGATTTGATCAACTATTCAGCAGACACCATTCTTGACTGGACTATTTTAAATTTGGACATATAGCAATTTTTCTCCGGGTAGAATTTTCAAGGGATGGTTAGCGAGCCAAAATAACTTTTTTCTAAATAGTCAAAAGATTATGAAAAATGCTACTCATATTTCATGTGTTTATTTTTAAATGTTTATTTCCTAATGTGAAAGTAAAACTCATCATTAGGTGTTATATATATTTTCATTTGTTATTTTGTTTAATAGCAATTTTTATTGTCAAATTATAGAGTGAATACTTAGAAGTAAACACTTGAGAGTATGTGTAACACTTGTAGAACATTTACTGTAGGGCTCAGACAAAAACTCCAAGCAAGGCCCATCTACGGGCCCAGGCACACACATATAAAATTCTCATGGATAGATTTACTAATCATCCAAGGGAATTGGGGGACTCCTGTAGGGCTCAGGAATTACCTAAGGCCCATGTCGCCAGCCCACAGCCCAAAAGAATACCAAAGGGCTGTGGGTGTTATAGAATACCAAAGGGCTGTGAGTGTTATAGAATACCAAAGGGTTGTGGGTGTTATATATATACGGTAAGGTATTATCTCACAACGACCAACTCTCCCTCTCCCTTCTCCTTTTCCTCTCCAACTGACTTCACCATCGGAGGGGCCCCACTGGCAAGCGCCAGTGGGCCACTCTAATGGCTTTCTCTCCTTGTGCAGGCGGAGCTCCTCCCTGGAAGGCGACCCGGAGTCACTGTAGAAAACCGACATCTACAGTTGGCGCCGTCTGTGGGAATCCGACTTCCTTTCACCATGGATTTCGGATTCCAANTCCCTCTCCCTTCTCCTTTTCCTCTCCAACTGACTTCACCAGTCGGAGGGGCCCCACTGGCAAGCGCCAGTGGGCCACTCTAATGGCTTTCTCTCCTTGTGCAGGCGGAGCTCCTCCCTGGAAGGCGACCCGGAGTCACTGTAGAAAACCGACATCTACAGTTGGCGCCGTCTGTGGGAATCCGACTTCCTTTCACCATGGATTTCGGATTCCAACGAACAAAGGCTCCGGGCCGTCAACCAACAAAGGGCCTCCGTTTGTATCAACAATCGTCCTCCCAAACCAGATCTGTAAAGATCTGGGCCCTCTAAGAGCAAATCTCCGATCATCAATGGCAGATTTGCACCCTCCTAGAATAGATCTGCACTCTCCCATAAAAATCTGCACAGATCTAAGCCCAGATCTAAGCCTTTCCATAGCAAGGCCTGTCGTCGGAAAACCACTTTTGGGTTTGTCTCTTTGAATTCTTGAATCGGTTCTGGTTTTCAAATCTGTGAAATCGCTGAAGGAAGTCGAATCTAGCTTGAGAATATCGCTTTTGAGTCTGCAAGTTGCCAATGGCACAATCACCGGCGTCTTCTCCGGCAGCCTCTCCCAAAAAAAAAAAAAAAATCTACGCCGGCGACTTCTCCACCGGCCAAGCCTCCCACCTCTCTGGTACCGTCTCCGGCCGCGAATCCACCAGTTTTCGTGCCTTCTCCTCACGCGGCTGCGCCTACTAGGCCATCTATCTCCTCGTTCGCCGAAGCTCCAACGTTGCCCTCATCCTGCTCCGACAACACCTCAAGAACTCCGGCGGATGCAATACTTCTACATGGAGATCTCCTTCCACCTTGAGAGCTCCGGTATTCATTCTGTCGGAGGGGCCTCAGGCGCTAAATCCGGCCCCAATTCAGATCACCGTCGAACAGAAGTAGATCTGTGCGCACAGATCTACTGTCGAAACCCCCCGCGGCGATCCCTTTCCTCTCATCGCTCTGCCTCTCCAGCACGACCACGACACCATTGAAGAACTCGAGCAGAACCTCAGGACCGCCAAGTTCGTGAACCCTGATGGCTTTGACCATTTTGGGAACTGCTGACGATGATGCTCTCACCGGTGGGATTCTTCTCGTTGCACGTGCCGATGGTATGGGGTAACAGGAAATTTGTGGAAAGGGTTTTGGATTTTGACGGAAATGGTGGTGTAGAAGAGGGACAACTTGGTGAGCAGAACTTCAAGCGACCTTCCAAGTTCTGAACCTCCGTGCCAACTGCATCTCCGGCGAGACCCAAGTCTGAATCCCCGCTCCAAACCGCGTCTCCGGCGAGATTCCCTTCGACTTCGCCATCAACTATCTCCAGAAGCTCATTTCCAGCCCCAAGATTTGAAAGAAATCTGTTACACAACAAAAATTCCCGATCTACTGGATCTACCGGCGAGAACTGAGGCAACGACGAGCCAGTGGCAACTTCTGGCTACCGGCGAGAACTGAGGCAACGACGAGCCAGTGGCAACTCCTGGCCTCACCGGAGGAAACGAAAAAGAAAGACCGGTGTCATCTGAGCTCGCCGTAGGGGACCCAGTTCGCCGGACCTCTTCAGACGAGGCCTTCGAGACCATTACCACCTCCGGCGGAGCAGAACCCGGGTTAGGAAAGCTCAAACCCGCCAAGACCCGCGTTCCAACTGGGGTTCAGACTTGGACTGGATCAAGACCTGGGATTTGTGCTTGCACTTGGTCCCAGTGGACAGCCGAGTGGGCCCTCCCCTTCCGAGAAAACCCAGAACTTCCCCAAATGGGCTTCTGCAAAAGCCCAAGGTCTTTCAGCCCATCCAAAACATCTCCCAAGATTTTTTGGGTGAGCTCCTTTTTGATGACACCTCTACATACCGAGGGCATCTCTACATTCCGAGGCTACCACCACAATCCGAGGGCACCTCCACATTCCGAGGGCAAAAAAAAAAAAAATTCCGATGACTTCTCCAAAGGCCGAGAGCCTCTCCACAAATCCGAAGGCTTCTCCACCCCAAAAAATCCGAGGACTCCACCAAAAATCCGAGGGCTTCCACAAAATTCCGAGAGCTTCACCAAAAATCCGAGGACAACCCAAAAAATCCGAGGGCTCCACCAAAATTCCGAAGGCACCCCATAAATCCGAGGGCTCCCACCAAAATTTTGAGGGCTCCACCATAATTCCGAGAGCTTCACCAA
>FXXK01000850.1:100807-122290 GCA_900184695.1 Betula pendula
GGGCTCCCCCAAAAATCCGAGGGCTCCACAAAATTCCGAGGGCACCCCAAAATTCCGAGGGCTTTCTCCAAGGGCCGAGGGCTTCTCCAAATTCCAAGGACTTCTCCAAAATTCAAAGAACTCCAAAAATCGTAAGGCACCTCTTATTAATTTTTAAATAAGTTTTATTCAATACTTAATTGTCTCCAGCACAACACTAAGGGGTAGTGGATTTTTTATTCTTTATTTTAAAGAACGTCATGAAGGCATGTGCATTGAACTAGGCATTTCCATGAAAAATCCTACATGTCTACACACTTTTCGGACTATTGTGTTATTGATTATTCTTTACAAATCTTTAGATCCGCACTTTAGCTGATACAAGTATTACTAGATTGGTCTTAATGATTGCCATCTCTATTACCTTACTTTGAGTTTGAATACATGTTAGCAACTACCCCTCCTTATATTTACATACTCCTGAAGTCTCTTGAAGTGGCAAGAATCTCTGACGCCCTTTATTTGTCTATCAATGACGCCGAGGTAACAGTTTATATCAATCATCCTCGACAAAATTGCAAAAGTATATGTTTTTGCAGGCATCCACCAATCTCGAAAGACAACTCTACATCCCGGAGGGCATGTACAAATGTCATTGGACGACTCCATCATTTGAAGGTCACCTCTCAATACATAAAGGCACCTCCCATACTACCGACAGGCTGTTACGACCTCAAGGCGGTATAAGCCCTCCCCCTTTGAGGCATCTTAAGACCTTGCTCCCAGACTGTTATGACATCAAGGCGGTATAAGCCCTCTCCCTCTGAGGCATCTTAAGACCTTGCTCCTAGGCCCGATCCTCGGTAATTCGTCGAGGATCGACTCGGTAATTCACTCCGAGTGCCACACACGGACTCCATCGCCACGGCGTATAAGCCCTTCCCTTTGAGGCATCTTAAGACCTTGCTCCTAGGCCCGATCCTCGTAATTCGCTCCGAGGATCGACTCGGTAATTCACTCCGAGTGGCACACACGGACTCCATCGCCACGGCCGTATAAGCCCTCTCCCTTTTGAGGCATCTTAAGACCCTGCTCCTAGGCCCGATCCTCGGTAATTCGCTCCGAGGATCGACTGGTAATTCACTCCGAGCGCACACAATGAACTCCATCGCCACGGCCGTATAAGACCTCTCCATCTGAGGCATCATAAAACCACATAGACAGCGCCGATCCTCAGTAATTCGCTCAGAGGATTGGTACTCGGTAATTCGCTCCGACGCTACACATGGACTCCATCGCCATGACCATATAAGCCTCCCAACCAAGGCATATTAAGACCACAGTGCCAGATCACTATCTCTATAAATGGTCGCACCTCTATTGGCGGTTGTTGCGCCAGGATCACCATCTCTATCGCCGGTCGCCTGTGTCATGCATCCCGACCTGCTGGGATCGCCATCTTTATTGCCGGTCGCCGATGCCACGCATCTCGACCCACCAGGATCGAATAAACAAGTCACCCACATGCCTCTCCATGTGGGACAGCACAAACAATTCCAAATTCCCATGGATAGATTTACTAATCATCCAAGGGAATTGGGGGACTCCCTGTAGGGCCCAGTCAGAAACTCCAAGCAAGGCCCATCTACGGGCTCAGGCACACACATAAAATTCCCACGGATGGATTTACTAATCATCCAAGGGAATTGGGGGACTCCTGTAGGGCCCAGTCAGAAACTCCAAGCAAGGCCCATCTACGGGCTCAGGCACACACATAAAATTCCCACGGATGGTTTACTAATCATCCAAGGGAATTGGGGGCTCCTGTAGGGCTCAGACAAAAACTCCAAGCAAGGCCCATCTACGGGCCCAGGCACACACTATAAAATTCCCATGGATAGATTTACTAATCATCCAAGGAATTGGGGGATCCTGTAGGGCTCAGGAATTACCTAAGGCCCATGTCGCCAGCCCACAGCCCAAAAGAATACCAAAGGGCTGTGGGTGTTATTAGAAATACCAAAGGGCTGTGGGTGTTATATAGAATACCAAAGGCTGTGGTGTTATAGAATACCAAAGGGTTGGTGGGTGTTATATATATACGGTAAGGTATTATCTCACAACGACCAACTCTCCCTCTCCCTTCTCCTTTTCCTCTCCAACTGACTTCACCATCGGAGGGGCCCCACTGGCAAGCGCCAGTGGGCCACTCTAATGGCTTTCTCTCCTTGTGCAGGCGGAGCTCCTCCCTGGAAGGCGACCCGGAGTCACTGTAGAAAACCGACATCTACATACTAAAGATCTTTGTGAGTGAGTTCTTGCAAAAGGTACACACCATAGAACTCTATATTTTTATATATATGTTTTTCCAACAAGTTTTTAAATTTTGTAATGTAACTTATTTGTTAGACAATTCCATCAAAGAAAATGGAATGTTCCAAAAAATTATTAGCATGTGCGGCATTTTTTGTCAAATAAGACATAATTTTTTAACGGTAGGCTATATTGTAAATTTAGAAACTTGGTGGAAGTACATTGTCAATTTTTAAAATTTGGAGGTAAGATTGAAAAAGTAATCAAACTTTGAGAGATTAAATCTATTTTTTCCTTATATAACGAAAAATTGTCAAATGAAGTTTTTTTTTATTTTTTTTTTGTGAATATCAAATGAAGTTTCTTATCTTATAAATGAGAGGAGATTGCACTTTTTGACTATAGATCCAATCTCATTAATTAATCAAGTAATTAGAGCAAATTGCTCTAAGAAAATAATCTCATTCATTAACGTCTTCATTGCAAAGCCTACATGTACATAAATTTTGGATATACAGAAGAAGAAGGAAAAACAAAGAAAAGTAAAGGGACAATTAAAAAAAAATTAAGAGAGCAATCCAACTGTGCCTAATATACAGGGTACGTTTGATATACATAAGAGGGCAACTTGACAAATATCTGCAACACATATTTTAGTTAGTACAGAGTTTCCTCCAAATTAGGTTGGAGGCTTTTTCTCATCTATAAAAGTGTTATGTGTCTTTTTACATGTGAGAAGTACATGTATTTTTTAATTGTAAGGATAAAGTTAGAATAAGCACATGCATTTAATATATTTATGCTTCTCACATACAAAAAGACACATAATACTTTTATAAATAAAGTTGGAGAAAATTTTTCCAACCTAATTTAAAAAAAAAATTTGCCCTTTTAGTTAGTTATGTAGGTGTTTATAACTCGTCTCGCATATCTTGATGATTTGCGCTTGACTATTCTGTGTGACGCGTGGAAATTTGTGCCAAAACCCAAAACAAAGATTAATCTTTTTTTTTTTTTGTAATAAACAAAGATTAATGTTCATGTTGTCAAAACATGGAAATTACCTTGGAAATTTGTGCTTGACTATTCTATGTGACGTGTCGATTTGTGTTTGACTATTTTGTGTGACGCGTGGAAATTTGTGCCAAAACCCAAAACAAAGATTAATCTTTTTTTTTTTGTAATAAACTAAGATTAATGTTCATATTGTCAAAACATGGAAATTTGTGCTTGACTATTCTATGTGACGCGTTGATTTTTGCTTGACTCTTCTGAATGACGCGTGGAAATTTGTGCCAAAGCAAAGATTAATCTCGTGGTTGTCAAAACATGAAAATTACCTCGGAAATATGTGCTTGACTAATCTATGGATATGTTTGGCAAAGATTATAGGTTAGAGTTGGTGAGTTGTTGACTTTTAATAAGATATTAAATAGGAAGAATGATGTAAATTTTTTGTATGAAAATGTAAAATTTTTTATTTTTTAGTGAATTTTTTATTTTAATAGTAATAAGAAATAAAAAAAAAATTATTAAAAAGTGATTGATATAATATTAAAAGTAAGAATATATATATATATTTTTTTTTAACAAAATTTATGAGCAGTAAAACCCCCTACCTTCGCCAAACAAGCTCATAGTATGTGACGCGTTGATTTCACTTTAACACGGAAGTGCAAGTCCTTTATATTTTCTTTACTACTTGTGCAACTGATACGTTTGTGGTCCGCCTTGGATTTGATCAACTATTCAGCAGACACCATTTTTTACTCGATTTTTTTAAATTTGGACGTATTGAGATTTTTCTATAGGTAGAATTTTCACGGGATGGTTGGCTGGCAAAAATAACATTTTTCAAAACACTACACAAAAGATTATGAAAAATGTTACATATACTTCGAGGGTTTATTCTCTAGTGCTCATTTTCTAATGTAAAAGTAAAAATTATTATTAGATTCTACTTATATATTTATTTGTTATTTTATTTAATTATAATTTTTATTGTCAAGTCAAAAAGTAAGTACTTAGAAGTAACACTTGAAAACATGTGCAACAATCTTCAAAGATTATTTTAGCTAATATGATAATAAAAATAGCATAAATAGACTTTAAAGAGTATAAATGTATTTATCCGTGAGAAATAGACTCTAAAAAGGGTATCGAAACTTTTACTAAAAAATGGGTAATAAAATGATGTAAAGTTTATTCATTAGTAATCCTAACATTTTTTTAATTAATTATTTTAATTCTCTCTAATAAATAAGTTTCACATCATTTTAATATCAATCTCTATCCCATAGTATTTCTCTTTATCCTTCAATTAGGCAGTTAAGGCAATTCCCATAGTAGTAATTAATAGTTGAGCCAAAAATTTATTATTGAGAAGAAAATAGAGTTAAAAGAGTTAACACGTATTTACCCTTTAATTACGAAGTTCAGGCAAAAATGGGATTTTTCCAGTTCCTTCGCATTAATAAGTTAAACCACCAAAGGTTCAGCTCCTTTACCTTTTCGACCCGAGGATCACTAGGCCCTCTTTTAATTTCCTTTTGTTTCGTTGGATGTGTTCACTATCCTCATAACACCTAACTAATGATAAACTTAATTTTAAAATGAGTAAATATATATGTCACCCTTTATGTTTATCTTGAATCAATCAAAAGTGATGTGGCTTTTAAAATTACTATTGAATTTATAATAAATCATTATTAACTTTTGATTCAATGGTAGTTTTAAAAGTCACATCAATTTTAGTTGATACAAAATAGATATAGAAGATGACTTATATCATTACTCTAAATAAAATCCTACTTTAATACAATTTCTAAGCCTATCTCCTCATAACTCTATCTGTGACACAAGGCCGATAAGAATGAAAATGATGCCAACAAATATAAAGGTCTAGACATGTTTCTTTCTATTGGCAGTAAAATGCACAAATTGTACGCACAATATAGGCAAAATGTACGTAAAGATATTTTAGAAAGAATAAATAATTCTAGGAAAAACTTTACATAGCTCTTTCAACTTTAGCCATTTTGACATGTCTTTCACAATCTTTAAAAATTTTCACTTTGATACCTGAATTTTTAATGTCTATCACTTACCTCTCATCCGTTAAAATTTTTTGTTAAATCTTAACAGAGGGATGCCAAAATTTTCAAAATATCTTTTATTGTTTATAAAAAAAAATTAAAATAAAAAATTTGTAAAGATTTAAACGTTGAGTAGAAATTAATGAAATTTATAAAAATATCTACACCTGTTTGGCCATAGACTGCAATCGTATGGATAGCATGATTTATGGGAAGGGGATGCCTGTGATTTAGGCCGACTCTTGATTTTGATTTATGTGGCACTTCATTTCCAATAATCAATGGCATTATTCATCTAAAAGATAATTCATAGCAGTCAATGGAAATTAAAATCTCTTTTATCTGTCAAGGATGCCAACTGGTTCTAATTGTTAACCGAGAAATAAAGTGGTCTATTTTCATTAGATGAATTCATTACTTGTGGTCCAGGCTACTTTAAAATTAATTTTAATTAGAAAGCATATTATGTTACATAGCTTTTAAAGTCATTCCTTTCTTTATTGTTTGTTTCCTTTGTAAATATCTATGCCATTTAGTTGAAATTCTCTTATCTATGAATTAACAAAAAAAAAAAAGAACTCGCTTCGTCCACGAAATTCTCTTATCAATATATCTAATAAGCAATAAGCATTAAACTCTCAGGTCTCAGCACCTTTTCTTTTTGTATTTGTTATTGGTTTGTATTTTTTTTATTACCAATAAAAAAAAACGGTCAGTATTGTACCCGCTTTTACTGCTATACTGCTGTTTCTATTGACCCTCAATGTAGAATTCAATGCAACCTTTTTTTTTTTTCTAAGGAATGCACCTGTTTCTATTTTTGATATATCTGGTATTTTTGTTTTACTGATAAACCATCAACGCCATATAAAATATAAAATGAGAAAAGTCCACGTATTTCTTCAAATTACTATTTAATTGACAACGTTATTTTTAAATTTTTAATTGTGATAATGTTTTCTCAAACTATCAAATAATTGACAATATACCCCATAAAGACGAAAATACCTTTAATAAAATAAAAATAAAAAATTCTAAAAAAAACTAAAGCTAAAAATAAAATAAAACAAAAAACAAAAAAAAACTTAAAAATTTTTTTTTTATAAAAAAAAACATTACCACTCAATTGGCCAAATTCAAAATTTTTTAAAATTATAAATATTTTCGTTTAAAAAAATTATTTTTTAAAAATGATTTTTTTTTTTGGATTCATAAGGGTTAGAAAAAAAATAAAACTAAAAATTAAACAAAGAAAAACAAATAAATTAAATTTTTTTTAAAAAAACACTACCATCCAATTGGCCAAATTAAAAATTAAAAAAATTATAAATATTTTCGTCTAAAAAGATTATTTTTTAAAAAATAAAATAATTTTTTTTTGAGTTTATAAGGGTATTTTTGTCTTATTAAAAAATTTGTAGGCAATTTTTGTTAAATTATTAAAATACTCCTTATTTTTTATTAAAAAAATAAAAAAAAATTACAAGAATTTAAGCGTCGGTTAAGAATTAACAGAATTTACAAAAATATTCACGCTTGATATTTGAGTTTTTATATATTATATTTTTATATATATATATATTGGTATTTTGAGAATTTTGATAAAATTTAATGTGAATTCTGACTAAAGAAGATTAAGTAATAGATATTAAAAATTAAAAGTACTAAGGTTAGAATTTTTAAAAATTAAAAAAAAATATATCAGAAATGCTAAAAGTTTATCTGAAATTTCTCCTAATTTCTATATAAGCAAAAGATGAGAATCTCTCGTTCCCAGAAATCTAAGGCCCTGTTTGGCAAGCCACTCCATTCCCATTGGGTGATTTCACTGTAGCATGATGTGATTGTTAAGAGGGAATGTTTTGTATGGAAAAGTGAATTTTTTTGTTTTTTAGTGAGTATTTTATTTGAATGGTAATAAAAAAATATTTGATGTGATATAAAAAGTAAAAAAAGTTGTTAAAAAGTAGTTGATGTGATATAAAAAGTGTGAATGTTTTTTTAAAAAATTGGAGTGAAATTGGAATTGGAAATGGAATGGCTTGCCAAACAGGGCCTAAAACTCTTGCGCACATTATCCTAATAAGTGGTGCGTGGCAGCTGTTTGGCCCTGCAATCGTATGGATAGCATGATTTATGCATGCCCACATTTTTTTCCTTAGAATTTATGCATGCCCACTTGATGTTTGTCTGAGGAGCTTGTGTGTCATATCAACTTTATCAAGTGTTGGAAGGGACGCGTGTCATAAACCGCGGTAGGATTTTCGTGAGTCTCATTCCCATAAATAATTGCTCCAAACGTTGCCGAGCCACTCCTTGCTCCAAACGCAAATGGTATTATCGTAAAAAAAAACATATTTCTGGGTTACTCACTTACTCATCACACTTCCCTATCTCAACATCGTACATCTTCTCAAAACATTTGTCTTCATTCTACCCTTCAACTTCTTCAAGAGCGCTTGCCTTCACTCACCATCAGGAAATGGCAGAACGACTTCTCTTCGTCCCTGCCGAGCGAATCATTGAGACTTTGACCTCACAGGCTGTCAAACAGATCGGACTGCTTTCGGGTGTCGAAGATGACCTTCAAAGCCTGACGAACACCGTTTCAACAATCAAAGCTGTGCTTCTGGATGCGGAGGAGAAACACGCTGCAGGGAACCATGCTGTTAGAGATTGGCTCGGAAAGCTAGAAGATGCCATGTATGAAGCGGATGACTTGCTGGATGCGGTTTCCACTGAAGCTCTACGAAGGGAAGTAATGAGACCATGGAAGAGGCGCAACAGGTACGCATTTTCTTTTCCGAATCAAACCAGCTTGCCTTTCGTCTTAAAATGACCCATAAGATTAAGGCCATAAGAGAGAGGTTGGGTGCCATCAACGCCGATAGGCAGGGATTCCTCTTGGAAGTACGCCATGTAGAAGAGACACGAGTTTGGGGAAAGAGGGATAACACCCATTCTATTGTATGTGCGGAAGCAGTTGTTGGTCGAGATGAAGATAAGAAGGCTGTTATAGACCGTCTGCTGGACTCCAACGTTGAAGAGAATGTTACCATCCATCCAATTGTTGGCATCGGTGGATTAGGAAAGACTACACTCGCTCAACTCATTTTCAATGATGACCAAATCCAAAAGCATTTTCAGCTCAAAATGTGGGTGTGGATGTTCAAAATATGGTTGAAAAAATCTTTGAAGCTGCAACAGAGACGAAGCCAGAAGCTGTTGAAATGAATACACTGGCCGTTAAACTTAAAGAAAAAATCGACGATAAGAAATACTTACTCGTGTTGGATGACGTGTGGAATGAAGATCATGAAAAGTGGTCTCGCTTGAAAGTAGTGCTGATGGGTGGTGCGAGAGGCAGTAGAATAGTAGTCACTACCCGCGCTGAAAAGGTTGCAAGGACCATCCGCCGTGAAAGAGTTGCAAGGGTTATCAAGACAGTTGACTCATATACTTTAAGGGGGTTAGACGATGGGGAGTCATGGTCTTTATTTAAGCAGATGGCGTTTGAGAATGGACAAGAGCCGGAGAATTCAAGCATCGTCAAACTTGGGAAGGAGATCCTACAAAAGTGTTCAGGTGTCCCTCTGGCCATAAGGACAATCGGAAGTTTACTAGGCTCCAAAAATCCCGAAACAGAGTGGTTGTCTTTTAAGAACAATGAACTCTCAAAAATATCTGATCAGAATGAAACTGATATCTTACCAACTCTGAAGCTGAGTTATGATCATCTTCCTTCACATTTGAAGCACTGCTTTGCTTATTGTAGTTTGTTTCCAAAGGATTACAAGATTGATACAACAACACTGATTCAGCTTTGGATAGCACAGGGGTTTGTCAAGTTATCGGATCAAAACCGATGCTTGGAAGATGTTGGTAATGACTACATTAAGGATTTACTCTGGAGATCATTCTTTCAGGAAGCTGAAATAGATGGGCTTGGTAACGTAATTGGATGCAAAATGCATGACCTCATGCATGATCTTGTCATTTCAATGGCAGGATCGTTAATCACCACATTAGATGGTAAGGAGAGAGACGTTAATGAAAAAACTCGTCATGTATCAGTTGTTGGTTCCGATATTGATGCAATTACAACTTCATTGTGTAAAGCAAGAAGCATACGAACATTTCTTCGTCTTCCCACTTCCTACAACTTTTGGGGTGGGTCAGATTGTGAAGCAATTTTTTCAAGTTCCAAGTTTTTGCGCGTGTTGGATCTGCACCACAGAAAGCTTGATATTCTGCCTAGCTCTATTGGGAAGTTGAAGCATTTAAGATATCTTGATCTTTCTTGGAACCGCAATCTCAAGAAGCTACCCAATTCTATAACCCGGTTGCAGAATTTGCAAACACTAAGACTCTCATATTGTTATAAGCTTGAAGAATTGCCAAGCTCCATTGGGAAGTTGAAGCACTTAAGATATCTTGATCTTTCTTGGAACCTCAATCTCAAGAAGCTACCCAATTCTATAACCAGGTTGCAGAATCTGCAAACACTAAAACTCTCATATTGTGAAAAGCTTGAAGAATTGCCGAGAGACATTGAAAAATTAGTCAATCTTAGGCATCTTAAGATCGATTGATGTTTTCGGTTGACTTATATGCCACGTGGGTTGGGGCAACTGACTAATCTTCAGACTTTATCATACTTTGTGGTCGACAAGGATCCTCTCTCTAGGTATAGCAGTGGGTTAAGAGAACTAAACGGCTTGAATAATCTGAGAGGACAGTTATGTATTCAAAATCTGAGACATGGGAAAGATGACGTTGCTTCAGAATGTGAGGCTGCAAATTTAAAGGAGAAACAACATCTTCATGGTTTGGAATTATGGTGGAGTATTGAAGGAGGTGTCAATGATTCTAACGTTAATGTTGATGATGAAGTGTTATTGGAAGTCCTCCAACCGCAACCAAATCTGAAACGACTTCTTTTAGAAGGCAATTTTTGTTCAAGGCTTCCGAGTTGGCTTTTGTCACTCACAAATCTCAAGTATCTCTCTCTTTCAGATTTGGGTGTTTTGGAGTACATATCAGATAGCAATGAGTTCTCTTCTTCTTCATCGGCGTCAGTACCATTTTTCCCATCTCTCAACCAAATCAAGTTAAGTAGTTGCTGTAATCTCAAAGGGTGGTGGAGGAGGGATTCTTCTGTGGAGGTCAATAGTGATACTAATAATTCTGTTGAAATAACGGAGCATCCTTTACTCCCTTCATTTCCTTGTCTTTCAAGATTATGGATTTGGAATTGCCCTATGTTGACTTCCATGCCAATGTTTCCACATCTTGAAGAACGGTTGTGGCTAAAGAATGCTAGCTGGAAGCCAGTGCAACAGACAATGATGATGAATATGGCAGCACCGCAAAGCCCAACGTCAACAGCAACAGCCTCCTCTTCATCCACTCCTCTCTCAAAATTGAAGTCTATAGAACTGGATTCCATTACGGATCTAGAAACTCTGCCAGAGGAGTAGTTGAAGACCTCACTTCTCTCGAGTCTTTAAAGATATGGAGCTGCAATAGATTAAATTCTCTCTCCCCAGGTATACAACATCTCACTGCCCTTCAAGACTTGAAACTTTATAATTGTCTTGAGCTTGAGCTAGCCAATGATGAGGATGGGATGCAATGGCAAGGCCTTAAGAGCCTCCTCACTTTGATGTTTTCAGGTCTTCCGAAATTGGTGTCTCTCCCGTTGGGGCTTCAACATGCGACCACTCTACAAAGCTTCTATATTTCAAATTATGAAAACTTGACTGCTATACCAGAGTGGATCCACAACTGCACATCACTTCAAGTGCTTGAAATTGAAGAATGCTCCAGCTTGACATCACTGCCCGAAGGAATGCATAGCCTAACGTCTTTGGACAGGCTGAAAATTAAGAACTGTCCCGTCTTATTGCAAAGATGCGAGAGAGAAGTGGGTGAGGATTGGCCCAAGATTGCTCACATCCCAAAGTTAGAATTACAGAATCCGAATTCAGGTATATACTTGACATTTTATCTTAATCCTTTGTGAAAATTTAAGTACCCACCTTCTTCACCATCATTTTCTTCATTTCTCTCTTAGTATTTATTGGTTGTTAAATTTCAAATGCACAAGTCGCAGTACCAGCTAAAGCACAAAAGAAACAGAGGATTTGGAGCATATTCAAAAAATCTAGGTCGCTGAATTCATGATTCTTCACATATCAGGAGAAACAATTAGCCTCTATTCTTGCTCTTCCCTTCACCTCATTGTTGTCATCTCAAACAAAAGATAGTAAGTCAAGTCGCGCATCAAGATCTTTGCCAACCCCTACACTATGGTGTGTGAGTTGTACTAGGCAGGAGGATTGGGCGTTGTCTGGTGGGACGAAGCCCAGATTGGCCTCTACAACGGAATTGGTATCCAAATTTATTTATTTCTATTTTTTGGTTTTTTGTTTCGTTTTTCAGCATTTGTGAGTGTACAAAAGACAGGGTTGTTGTTGTTGATAATGCCCACAATACTTACTGCTGATGGTAGATCTGATTTTTTGCCGTAAGAAATATTACTAAATCACAAATTATGGAGATGACAAGAGCTGAAAGTTTATTTAAGGACTGAAAGTTTATGTCCTGTTTTACAGGCTGAAGTTTAATGAGAAAAAAAGGAGTGTTTTCCATGCTTAATTAACTCAACATTTTGAAAATTCATAATTGAAGAACTTGCAAAATGTTATAGTGCTGTGTGTTTGATTATTGCTATATACTTTATGTCCCAATTACATTGATTAAGAAGCTTAGATTGAAGGGATGGGTGATTCCACTTGAAACTGTCAGATGATGTTGGGAAATTGCACAAGGGCTTTGAGTTCCATATCACTCTCACATTTTACTGGGACAATGAAATAGCTTCTATGATCCATTTCTTCTGATGACAGCATGTGATAGACTTTATTAGTGTTTTGTTGCTTAATAAATATTTTTAGGTCATGCATCAATGCATGCTTTACTATACATGTAAGTTATAGTTTACTGCAATTTTAACTATGCAGATACTTATTCTAAATTCTGGAGCATACACATGTTTTAGTTAAGAAAGGTGGTGTCTGGATATTAAAATTTCTTTTACAAACATATATAAGTCCCTCGGGAAAAAATGAGAAAAAAGAAATGGTAATATCTGTTGAGTACTTGTCTTAGGCATTTCTTGTCAAGCAATATCTGCTCTTAACTATCAGTTCTGTTGCCACAACTATATGTTTTTGCTCTAATAGTATTTTGTGTTGTTTTCAGGCCTCAGCTTTATCATAGATCCATGAAGCACATTGTGAAGATTATGAGATGGTTGACATCTCTGCCTTATGGTTTGGCCTCTTGAAGACATCTATGGTTCCAAGTAGCAATTCTTTGTTAGTGAGTTAATTTCAGAAGCTTTTTTGTTAATATGGTTCCAATGGTGAGAATGCTCAAAGTGCCCTGATTCCATCTTCTTCCCAGCTACCTATCTATTTTATCATGTGTCTTGGATTCAAGTATGATCGTGAAGGTTTTTGAAGTGGAAATGCATTTCTTAGTTTTTATCTCTTTTTTACTAATTTGTACGATTCTGTTAATTCACTAGAACTTTTTCCTTCTTAGTGAATTTGATGCATATGAGAGCTTAGGTGTCAAAACTAAACTTGTGATCATACAAATATTGTTTTCTTAAATTTGGAGGTACTTGTCTTTGACTTTCTTTACCTTATGTTGAGTATTGGATGGTGGTCAACAAAATTTTGGCTAGTGGTTTCGATTCTCCAGCTCTCTGATATTGATGAAACTGCCCCCTACTTATGATGGTTTTGCCCTACTTGCCGGTTCAATTTCTGTTTTTGTGTATGTACTTATGAGCTCACTGAGTATTCCTCTTGACAAAATTGCCTTCCAAATTTTAACAAAATGGCATGATTAATCTATTTTCATTAAGTTATCCAATTTTCTTTTCGTTTGTTGTATAGAAATGGTATCAAGACATTAAACTTTGACATCTTCATTCTTGATTTATTTTATTTTTCTACTCATTGCTTTATTCTTCATGTAAATGATTAGTTCATTACCTGGATGCAAAAAGAAGCTGTATTGGTTTGACAGAGCTTTTGAGAGAGGAAGTCAAAAGTGCTAATCCTGGTTGTTATCCAACATCCATTCAGCTTCCTCTTGTTCCCTTGATTAAGGTTTGTGTCCATTACTCTGTATTTACTATGTGTTGCGTGTTGGATAGATTTGGTGACAGTTGGTTAAATTATTTATTTTTATGAATGTTATCATTTGATTAGGATTTTGAAAGATGAGAGGATGAAGCAACAAACGACTATTGAAAAGATATCTTTGCTGCCAAATGTCAGTTATGGGTATGTTAACATCAAATTAAATCTTATTCGACCAAGACATTATCTACTTTCATGGAAACCTTTTGGGTTTTGATGATACATGTTTGGAAGGCCAGCTGCAGAATATTGTTTACTATCTGATTGTTTCAGAATAGTATTTGTGCTAAAAGAGCTAGAAATTTATCTTACTTTTGAATTCTCCTTTTCCCTCAAAAGCTTATGATTGATACATGTTATGTTTGGAGACCAAATGCAGCATATGCGGGTTCTAATCCTAAATGTTCTTCGGATAGAGTTTGAATTCTAAATTTAACAAATAGATCATTGAAAGAATGGCAGCTTGTTGCTTTTAAGATCCTGGTAAATGTGATCCAACACATACTGGTCTACCTAACAGTTGATTGTAGAGCGTTGGCCATGAACTTTTAATTTTTCTTGCCAATATCCTACTAAATGCAAAACGGTTGAGATTGTTTATTGTTGAGAATTATATGTATGAAGGACACTCATTTTATGTTTTGAGAAGTCATCTTATGTCTAGAATTATGCCTTAAGAGATAGTGGACATCAATTTATTTGAAGGTGGAAGATCTGGATTTTATTACGACCCATGATTGACTGATAGTTAGTTGTCATTGTTTTTTTATGTTCTTAAAACCATGTAACTTGTAATGTTGTTTTGTCTGACCAATGTGAAAGATGAATGGAGAAAGGTTTTCTAAGAAATCCCTAAGGTGTGTATTCAGTATTGGCTTATGATTTCATCCTTTGTCTTTTACCATTAGAATCATCTACTAAATCATCTTAAAACTTGTATGATTATGATTTCGTACTTCATTGTTTTACTCATCATTTTGTCTTGTGAAACTTTTGCAAAAAATACCTTTAAAATATGACGAGGAGTGGGGTTTGTGGATTCGGAGCAGGGAATTTCTAGTAAGTGTAATTCATTATGCATCATTCTTTTCTTCTTATAAAGATGAAAATTCCAATCACTTATCTTTACATGTTTGCTTTCTTGATTCAAATTTCTTACTATTAACAATTGTTGTGCATTCTACTCATTTAAAAACTTTATTGCCTTTTACTTGAGCTTCTTATTAGGCACTAATGCCGTAATTATCCAATATAAGTTTTTTTTTGGAAACTTTCATCTGTTTTGGAATAACCAGAAAAGGCCAGCACATTATCTTTTTTGAGACAAAGGAGTAATACAATCATTCTACTTGATTTGTGTATGGTTTTGAATATAAAATCTGTTTTTTTTTTTTTATTTAAAATTTTGCTTGGGAACTATTTACAAGAAGACGATTCATAGCCTTAATAAAAACGAGAATGCTCTTGATATGGCCATTTGACAACCGTGCCTTTCTTTTCACTACTCCTTTGGGCCAACTTCACTGTGATAGCAATATTGCTTGTTTGTATCCTTTGGTTCCTCTAGATAGCAATATAACTGTTAGCTCATCTTTACAAAAGAATGCACTTCTTTGTTTAATTGTATATATATTTTTTCATTGAACAGGTTATGGCCCGGCTTGATATGCTTTATTTGTAGCAGTTATGCAGGATTGGAATTATGCATCGAAAATGCTTTCTTGCCTATAGTATCTAAGAAGCACTGCTATCAGCGGTTAAGTCGCAGCAAGTTATGGTGTAGTGAATATGCCAATGTATCAAACAGAGTGTATGGAATAAGGTGTGTAGTGATGGTGTAATTTATGTACCATGTGAACTTTGGTTGCTAGGCTTGAACATATATACCTCGATATTCATATTTTTAATTGAATATAAATCATATTTTGTTCAAAGAAAGTGTGGAATATTTGTATGATGTTAGAGTTTAATGAACTTTTAGCAATGACAACATATCGTTGTTAAAGACCTAATTTTTTTGTCGTGTCTTTAATGCGCGGCTGAAAAAAATAATGAAAATTTTAATATACTAATGTGTTAGTTCTTCGATTTTATCACTAAGTATGATAGTTCAAGGATATTGAGTCTCCTATCACACAGATAAAACTTTGAGGATTATACACTAAGTGAAAGTTCAAATGCTAAAGGTACTTTCATTTATGTATCGACAAATTAGTGTAATAACATTTTTTTATGAACACTACAAGAGTTTTGTTCTTTAGCGATGACTTTAACAGCAATGATAGAAAAGTTCGTTGTTGTCGCTAATAATCAGTTATTCCAAACGACAATTTATAGACATCGTTGATAATCCAAAAATTGTTGATAATAACGAGTCGTCATGAATACATGTGATTTAAGTTTTTTGCAATGAAATATTACTTTTACCAACGACAAAAGTTATTGTTAAAGTGAAATATATTTTCAACGACCGTAGTCGTCCCAGATAAGTATATATCCATGACAACAGGATAATGTCGTCAAGAATACCATAAAAAAAGGCCTTTATTTAATACCTATCCATGACGACAGGATAATATTATCGCAAATACTATACTTAAATTAAAAAGAATGACACTTATTTAATACAAATTTATAAAGAGAATTTATCGTCGCAGATATGCTTAACATCTGTGATGACATGTTACTGTCGTCGACGATATGTTTCAATATCTCCTGATTAAGTTATTGAAACACTTCAATGTTAATCCATGTACCCTTTCTTTATTTGCTTTAAAAAAAATAAAAAAAGTTATTGAAACACAGTAAAAAAACTCTCAGCCACATCGACAACACGGACCGAGAGAGCGAAGCAGTGGAGAGGAAGTGAAAATGAGCAGGATGCAAAGATCAGGAGCATCGCGGGAGGTCTGACGGTGAAGCCGCCGATCTCCGACGACCGGAAGCCCTTGTCGGCGGCGGCCACCACCCCTCCCTTTGGCAAGCGCGTCATCGTCAAGAGCGCCAACATGCTCCCGGAGATACAGAAGGAGGCCGTCGACACCGCCATCGCCGTTTTGATTTCTATATCTTCGATTATTGGTAGGTCCTTGTACGATTTTTCTTGTTGTTTTGGTTCACAAAATTTTCGATTATATCACTTAAAGTGCATTGTTCATCCTCTATATCATCTCTGTTTTCTGATTCGTCATCTTGTAAATCCAGCTAAAGAAGCTTCGAGACCTAGGGTTGTTAATTATAGTGTGAATTATGGCAAATCTGAGAACTCAACTGGCCAATCTGTTAATTTACCTTGAGATAAATATCAATAGCTCTGTTAATTTACCTTTTCAAGGGAAGAAAATAAGGTCTACAAATTTCTTATTGAAAATGTTTTTCCCTTGTCACAGGATTGACAACTGTAAATGAGAACATGTACTGCAATTCCTTCGAGAGAAGGTTAAGCTCACTTCAGCAATTGAGTGGTTTATTTTTGTTCTCTGTTTGTACTCCATTTTGTATCTTAATTATTACAAATGTGTGGGCTCCTTTTCGCCAAATTTAATGAAGAAGTATACCATAAGAATGCTAACACTTACTATTATGTTCTTGTTTTTATATACAACGTATGTGAGTACCATAAGAATGCTACTGATCACAGCACGAGCATTGAAGATGTAAGTTTTGAATTCTGGAAAATTTTAGTTTGTGTTTTGTTTCTAATTGCATGTCCTGGAGATTTTAGTTTTATTTTTTTGGCTGTCAAATACTAAGATTTGATCCGTTAGTGTTGAAATTCTCCGTGAACATGCTGATTGCTTTGCTTGTATTCTATGGAATCGTGTGGCTACATAACTTGCTCTGTTTTCAGATTGGTGTACAAGCTCAGAGTCCCTGTGACCTGCAGGCTTAGGTATATATGGACTCTTGTTGTGCCTTGAACAGGGGTTGGGACTTGGAAAAATACAGACTACAGAATTCATATAACAAACTCAGAAACTCTTATTGTATTTTTATGTTGATAAAGTGCATACCAAAGGAAAATATTCAAGTTTAACTTTGGGGGAGAGGTAGTGGTTCACCGAGACTAAAACTCAAAAATATGGGTTCTATGTGTTTGTTCTGAAAGTTAAATCAAGAGAAGGAATTTCATATTGTCAATGCTCTCAGCTGAGACATATTTTTTAATCCTGATATAATGCTAGTGCCTGATTTGGGTTATATGAGGCTGTATGGCAACCTTCTATTCAGAGAGGGTTTTCTAAAAGGAAAATAAAAAATCATGGGTTGGTCATTTTTCTTTATTTTGGAAATTGTACTATATGTTTCAATTCTCTCTTCAATTGCAAACTTGAAGTTGGGTTGAGAATGGTGTCTGTTGTGTGTACTTCTTGTTTTTAATCTGTGTCCATTGTCATGCCCTTGTCTTTGTCATTCCCTTTGATTAATCCATGTTCTCTTTGCGTGGCTCTATATATTGTGGTAATGTGGTTATAATTAAAATGTCATTTCAATTAACAGCATTATTCAAACTGTTCACAAATAATAGAGGCAAATTAAAAAAAAGAAGAAGAAGAAGAAGCAATTAATGTGCATTACTTTGCAGATGATGAGTGACTCAACAAATATTCTCTCAACTGGAAGGACAATTAGCGAATCTGTAGTGGCAGATGCATTGCTGAGGCGTATTTCAGCAGCTAAAGGAAGGGTTATTACAACTCAGTTTGCATCAAATTGGTTTGTTTCCCCAGTTCCTCTGATGTCATGCAGTTGTACCTCTTTCTATGTTGCCTTTACAGAAAATTAGGAGGTCTTCAGCAAAACAAAGATGAGAAATCTTCATTTTTTTGTTTCCAAGAGAGATTATGTGTCTTAGAATTTGTCATATTATGATTTGTTATAGGATTGTTGGCATGTCCTTAAGAACATATCTGGATGCAGCTTGGAAGGATGGAAAGGCACCTATTGATCCATCAACTTGGTAATACCACTTATAAGACTGTATCTGCCCTTAGCCTAATTTCTTCTAATTGTGGCTACACTTATTTCTTATGCTTAAAAGTTTTTATATGGTGTCACACCTAAAGGGAAGAAGAACATCTCAACTCAACCCTGGATCTCAATGAAGTGTGGTTGTGGTTATCTATATGAATACTTCTTTGCCATTTTACTGCATTCAGGTGCTTTCTAAGACGGGGATTAACTGATGAAATATTGCATAACCTGTTGGTAATTAAATTACCACTAATTAAAGAGTTACTGTTGTAAGTGTCTACTTTGTAATTCCTGTTCACAGAGACATCCTTAGGGCGCTGGTTCAATCCAGCAGGTTGGATTTCAAAATTTAACTCTACCTACGTACATTGAAGTCTGCCTACATCATTCTTTATTGTTATATCCTTTTTCCAGTTTCGTTTAAATTTTTCAAATTCACCATGGATTGGTTATAAACCTCAAAGAACAGTAGCTTAATTGATATGTTTGGCTGCTCATTATATAAGAGGTTTTGCACTGGTATATATGGAGGTGAAAGTTTTCAGGGCGACTGCTCCTTAATTGATGTCCTGAAATATGTGGTCTCCAGGTTTATTACATATTTTTTATATACCATTCTTCCGCATGCTTGCCTTGTTTGGAATCTGAGTAGATAAACATGAATATGCTTTTGGTTTTAGGGTTTGGTAGGGGGTGGAATGTGGAAAAGATTAGGATGAAGAAATTTACATCCATCTGTTTTTAATCTATTGCAGCCTCTTTTATCTCATTGTGCAGGTGATCAATGAGATGACAAATGGGGGTGCAGACTATTGCTTTGAATGCATTGGATCGGCATCCTTGGTGAATGAAGCATATGCTTGCTGCTGAAATGCTATAATTGCTGTGTAATATCGTATATATTGTTAACTTTACATGTGAGACTCTTATGTTTCAATGCAATAAATGCGGATTGTATGTGCAAGTTCTGTTTACATTTTTTTGTGTTGGTATGCACCGTCATTCCTTGTATACTCTATGGTTGTGGGCTAAGTAAATTTTTTATGCTTAATATGCAAAGCGAATCCTTCCATCCACCAGCTTTAAATATTTCTAGTGAACTATCCAAAACAAATTATTTGCAATTGAAAATAATATAAATAGAATTGAATTTTTTAAAATAAAAAATAAAAAAGAATAAAAAATTATTCGCGACGACTTGTAAGTTGTTGCAAATGACTTGTTATCCGCGACGATTACCTAAGTCGTCGCAGATGACTTGTTATCCACGACAACTACCCAAGTCGTCGGGATGACTTGTTATCCATGACGACTTTATAAGTCGTTGAGGATAATTAATTATTAGCGATGACATGTCCTTATATTTTTTTTGACGATCTTTAATGTTATTTGCGACGGTAAAAAGTCGTCGTTAATAGAAAATATCAACGATGACATAAAAGTCGTCACAAATAATTTTTTATGACGAAGCAACAATAACGACTTAGTAGCGACGAACTGTTGTTTGTAAAAATCATTTGTGATGACATTTAGATTTTAGCGACGACTTTTTGTCGTCACTAAAGACCAAAATTCTTGTAGTGAAAAATTGTTTTTCTTGAAATAAGTTGGGGATTGTTGAATTTTTTTTATGAAAATTAAAGTTTCCATCCAATTTGAAAATTTTAACTTTCCCTTCATTTATGTCTTACACTTTGTCCCACATTGAAAAGTTATAAGAGTTTTTGCGCGTTATAAGGGATTATCTTTCTCTTATTCAAGAAATGTTTTTGGGTAGACACATGCTCGTGGTGTCACTAGCACTGGCCACATACGTGTACGTCGCATTGAGGCTTTAAACGCACTTTGCACATACGCATTGTTGCACACGAGCTATGAGCTTATTATTTTCATGTGTATACAACTATTTTTCTAACAAACTGCTATTCAACAGTCAAATTTTAACAATCATAAACTGCTATTTCATATTCTCCTTTATTTTAATTCCGAAATCCTGCATCTTTTATTTTCAAACAAATGCGTAAGAGAGACAACAATTTATAAAACATTTGAGGAGAACAATGGACAAAAAAGAAAAATAAATAAACACATCAATTATAGGACTAATGTTTGGGAGGGAGAACAAAAGACTGTAATAAGCTAGAAACCAAGACTAAAAAAATGCGGCTCCCATACTAGCTAAAGGAACATATATATATATATATATATGTTGTCATCTACTACTTATGCAGTTGGAAGGGACTCCACTATTGTTGCATCTAAAGATACTAGAATAACCTTTCATGTCGTCCAATCCAATCCAATTGGAAATATCCAGGAACTGAATAGTAATACAAAACCCTACATTATATCCGTCACACTCTAACGTTACAATATTGTCATAAGCATGTTTAACTGTAAGGTTCTTAATAATTCATAGTCACACGACTTTAAAACGCATTATGTCAAGAATGATGCGAATGTACAATAAGCATATCTCTATACTCATACTCAGGCAATATGGGACGCCACAATCACCCCCTTTTTGGACAGTAGAGATATTTTTTTTTTTTTTGGATAAAATTTCAATCTGTCATTCATAAGAATTGGAAAAATCAGAGCATTAAAACTCTAAATAGTTAGAGCAAATTGCCTAACATTACAACATAACGAATACTCTCATAAATATCTCTACATACTCTATTCATAATTTATATGACAGTTGCTTTAGCTAGACTATAAGCAATTTTTTTTGGCTAATTTTAAGAAGTAATTAATCACATTTTAGAACTCACTAAGCAATTTCTCAAACCTTAAACTATAAGGATCAAAAATACATTTATCCCAAAAATTAAACTAATTTCACTAAAATTTTCAAACCTTAAATTAATTTTCTCAAACCTTAAACTAACATCTCTCTCTTT